>JARFXV010000894.1:42500-369396 GCA_031761425.1 Cosmopolites sordidus
TCTTAGCTAAAAGTTTAATATGTCAGGCTTTATTCTATTTTAATTTAATTCTATTCAAAGCAAACAAAAACAACGAATACATTATAACGGCCATAATAAAACACAGTAACAAATTGCCGAAACGTGTTGTCTCGAAAGTCTTAATTGAATAAAATGGTCGTCGCTGCTAAAACAGCCTTTGTTTTGCGGATCGCAAACCTCCATTATTGACACCTGTTCTCTAAACGTCAGGAGCGAATCGTAGCGTAAAATAAAAAAAAACACTAAAGCCGAAGGAAGAAGAAAGCTCCATAATACAGAGTTACTTACGGTTGCTATAATGGTTATTGTTGACAGCTGACGTTCCCATTGGCTTTTCTCGTCCCATTTCCTCCTCGCCGCTTGTCGTTCCGTCCCTGGAACTACGATCGACGTCCATGGACGCAGTTGTTTTCGGTTAGACGGAGGAAGCTTGCACGAATACTTAAAATGTCCCGAAGATTTTATATCAGCGCGCGAATAGGTGGCAAAAATCGTTCACGAACCTGAAAGAGAAAGAAAAATGATTGATTTATTTGACAAGATATTTAAAAATATTTCGCATAAACTTGATTCATGAAAAATGTATTGATATGACTCAAATGTATTGAGTTTTCATGCCTAGTTAGTATGTTAAAAAGGAATGGCGGGAAAATAAAAAGGTTTAAAATAATTCAAATAATATATTATTATGATTAAAAAATAAATTGACGTTTGTTTTAAAAATGAATGAGCTTAACGTATTGATTCGTAAACTTGGTATAACTATATGTACATGTGACAGTGCCCTGGCGGCAACTACAAAAATCAAATTAATTATATTTTGATAAGGTATCCATAGCAATTGTCAATACAGAATGCTAAAACCATTCCTAGAGCAGAATGTTTAAGTGACCATCGACTACTCTATTCTAGATTTCATTGAAAATTATAAGTACATCGAAAAACTGGAACTCGTTCTACTGTCTAATGATATTACATTTTCCGAGCCCTTGGCATAGGATACAACCATTATTACTGAGTCTGTAAATGAAATAGACACAACACAAACACAATGGCTTCAGAAACACCAACTTTGGATGACTAATGCCACTCTTGACTTAATCGAAAAAAGGTACTAAGAAAAATGGGTATACGGTGAGAGGAACATCGCTTTATATACTCCTGGTTAAATCGATAAATCCAGAGAGCCTGCAGAAAAGACAAAAATTATCATATCAAAAAAAACTTGTGCAGAACTACAGTCATATGCAAATTCAAATAACTCCACAGACCTACATATATATAAAAAGACGAAAAAATAACATATATCGATGCCATTTTAAGTGAATGGAAACACTATTGCAGTAAACTCTTCCAAGATAGGTATAATACCAGCATACCTGATTTGGAAACAAGTGACCCTAATATTTTAAAAACAGAAATCAAAAATGCTACATTCAGTCTAAAAACCGATTCCAGGTTTGAATATAATCACTACAGAAATATCGAAATATCACCATTACAAGAGTCGTGACTCATTCCGTTCGTGTACTATTTGGACTACTTCTCTCCAGCGTTCTCCATTTCTGGCTTCCTTGATTGTACATTGAAAAGATGTATCAGTTAGGTCTTTAATTTAATCTGTCCATCGTTTTGGACGCCTACCGCGTGATCTAGAACCTTCCGTCCGTTTCTGTATTACCATTCTTTAACAATTTTAGTATTCGTTCATAGATAATTTGAGATATCCTTACAGATTCATCAATTTCTTGAATAACGGAAGCTTTTGTTAATCTGGCAGTTCACGGAATACGAAGGAGCCGTCTCCAACACCAAACTTCAAAAGAATTAATGTGCATGAGGACTTATTTTTTTAATGGGCCGTGTTTCAGCGGGATATAACAATCCTGGAAAACTAAGGTATTTACTATCTGCTTCTTTGTGTTGTGTGTTAAATCCCAATTTGTCCATATATTCTGCAAATTCCGCATTGTTTTTCTTGCCATCTTCTTCTGATCTCATGAGTATTGCTGCCTTCGTGCAATATTAAACAACTTTTATTGGGTTTGGCTCATTTTGACAAACGCACACAGTCAAATGCTGTTTACTTTCGACTCATACGCATAGATCAAATATTCGTCACCTTTGTACATGTTATACACGGCTTTTGACTCATCACGATTGTATTTTTGAGTATTTCTTTTCACCAACCGACATAAGCTTTTTTTTAACGATTGTCAAATTATACGGAATCCAACGCGCACAAATATGTTTCACGGCTAACTGTTCATGTAGAATCTTATGTATGCTTCTATATTAATGCCCAAGGATGCCTCAAGCTCACGGTATGTTACATGACGATCTTGCTTCATCAGCTTGCGCATAGTATCGATGTTTTCTGGCACAAAAACCGATTTTGGAGGACTTTTTTGACGGTGACGATTGGGTTCACTAAACCAGTGATTACAGTGATATTGAGTGGTTCCTCATCGTCAAAAGTCGAAGTGAGTTGATCGATGCACTAATATTGAGATAATCCATATCGAAACTCGTAGTAAATCATCGCATGAAAATTTTCAAGAGTAATTCTATTTTTTGACAGAGATGAAATTTTCAAGTCACTTATTAACACAAATAACATACGTGTGACAAAACGTTCTGAGTACGTATATAGCCAACAATGTCAAACTTTAAGCTTTATATATCAAATGGGGTCTAGCAGCAACATTGTTGCAAATTCCGGATACATAAATAGCAACTCTCATATAAGGAAACATGAAATTACTAATAAAGAAACTTTAAAGAATAAGTTATTAGAGGAATGGAATAAAATCGATCGTCGTAAATTATTATAAAAAACAAAAATGATGGTATCCATGCCAAAACGTTTAGGAAATGTTAATTATATATATTTTAAAGTATATTGTACATGGGTTACATTAGAGCAATTCCCGTAATATGTTTAAAATAAAAAAATATTGAAAATATCTCATTTAAATGTGTAATTATGTAAAAAATGGATATGTGTCACAAATTATCATTAATTCTTACATTTAAAAATGTAATATAAATATAAAATTGTCTAGTGCTTTTTGAACACTATTCGTCAAACTCTACGATGTATATGTCAGATGGCGCCTAGTAATAACTTTGTTGCCTATTTCAGATACATAAATAGCAACCCTCGTAAAAGAAACTGAATCGTGAACAAAATAAAGGAATAATTTTTAGTATTACAATTGATCAAAACCGCATGAAGAAAAAAAAAATTACCGTGCCAAATCGACCACCTTTGAACCTGACCCCTTTCGATTTGGCTAAAATTTTGTGTCCTTTTCTACCCCCCAAAGACGCTTTTCAAATTTCAATTTTCTCAAACGCAATTTTTTTTTGCCCAACCCAAAAAAGGTTATAAGTTTTGGGAAAAAATAACTCTTTTTTTTTCGAATAGCCATAACTGTTTCAAAAATTGACCTATTGAGACGTTTTTTTTTTTGTTTTTAAATGCACTTTAAAAAAAAATACGAAAAAAAATTCGGAAATCAAGTTTTATGAAATTTTTTAGAATTTTGAAAAAACCGTCATTTTTTCGAATTCCAACATTTAATTTTTTTTTCTCTCAAAAAAAACTTTTCTGGAAATATTCCCGTGCAAAGGGGAGTGGGCTGACTTTTCCTTCTATTTTTTCTATTTACTTGATTTTTTTCAACTTTTTTACTTTCTCTATTTTAAAAACTTTGTTTATACAATAAAAATAATTTCAGTTATTGATTGTGCGGTATTTTATTCTTAACTTATAGTCTAAACTTATAATTAAAGATTAGAATTGCGGATAACTATCCAAAATTGATCGGCTTATTTCTATCTATTAGCTTTAAGAATCCATTTCTGGTTATATACATCTCCTTCCTCTCTCCATCCACTTCTGTTTTGGGCAATATGTATCTATTTCGATCCAGCTTGTTTTTTAAGATCATTCGTTAATCGTATACCTTTAACGTTTTCCTTTCTTTCTTTTGTGTCTCCATTGTCAGCTCGTTTTATTCCATCTTTCGTATTTCTATCTTATAGTGTGGTCGGTAAATTTCCTTGTAAGTTTCGCTATTTTTGCTGACACGTCCTTCACTTTTGTGATGTTTCGGATTTATTTCATTTTCTGTCTGTGAATTTGACGCTTAAGATTTACCTTTGTATTGATCTTTGTATCTCTACTACTTTATCAATGTTCTCCTTTGTGAATGTCTGAGTTTAGAAGCCTTATGTAAGAACAGAAACACGCAATGTTCGGAAACTTCAAGTTTTAAAGATATTGGAGACCTTTGTTACATTTTAAGATATACGAGAGTTTTGCTAATGCTCCCCATGCAAGTTTTATAATTTTCTTTATATTTTCAAGTTGGTTGTCCTTATTTAGTTTTAAGTATATGTATTGTGAGAGTTGTTTAACATACCTTTGTGCGACAGTCAGCGTTAACTCTTTTGGCTGATTTGTTATAGTAGTTGTTTTATCCTAGTCCATTTTTAGTCTTATCCATGCTGCGTCGATACGTATTCTTCACTCATTTTTTGCACGTCATCCCTTTTTTGTTGATTGTTATCAGTACAATGCCATCTGCGTAATCCCACTTTGTCAGATTTCAGTCCTTTCCAAAATTTCTTCGAGTGCCTGAATGAACACTTTATATATCTTTATTGTTTCGGGATTTTTCATTAGTTTAATGATCATTCTTGCTATATCGTATATATTGATAATCATGTCTATACACCTGCGATGAAATCTACTATTTTGTAAAAAATTCCGCACAGTAAAGTGTTCCACGCTATCAAACGCTTTTTCAAAGCTTTTAAAATTCATACATCAAGGAATCTGATATTGTCGGTCTCCATTCGTAAATAGTAAGAAGTTCTTTCATAAGTAGACTTTCTTAAATAGTCCGTAGACTTAAATAGTTTTAAAAAGTTCAGAACGGTAAAACTGAAGAAGACAATCAAAGAAGAATCAAAAATTCAAAATATGAAAGTTTGGCTTAACAAATGTCTTTATTATATTGTAAATATTTTTTTTCCCAGTATTAAACATTAACAAAAGACAGTATAAAAATAATTATTACAGTTTAAGAAAAAAAATATTTCTTTTTCTTTGAGATATATGAAAATTTAGTTTGGACTTGAAGTAATGAAAATAAAAAATTAACAAAAAATTTCCACTTTGTTTAAAAATTCTGCTAAGTCCGTTTACATTTTACAAAAAATATTAAAATTTTAACTACAAAATAGAATTCATATAATTTTTATCTTGTTCCGGCATATATGTTAACATAGAAGCAATGTTTTTTTGCTTGGATAATAACAGGTTTTCGAGATATAGGTCTGATTTTTTATCTAGTACATCCCTCATAGTTTCCTTAGCTATATTTAGCTCTTAATTATTTCTGAAGGTGTACTATTTTAACCTCATCTTCAAAATTATTTCTGTATGATACTTTACCTGGAGATATGGTTGTATGAAAATGACTAACTGTATATCTGAAAATAAAATATGATCAAAACAATCTTCTTTTTACATTTGAATGATATAGGGCTATAAATTTCAGAATACCTAAGTTTTCGGTCAATCAGGATGATCGTCATGGATGTCTTCATAACCAGCTTCGGAAAACATTTGTTCAATCGATATTATTTGTGGCCAATGCCTCATGAAATAACCCAAGCAATATGACATAATGCTGTTCCGATTTTGCGGTACTACAGAATAAGATTTTTTAGAGCCAGATTGTTGTAGACAATTTCGTTTAGAATGTTTATTAAAGTGCAGACAATGTGACAACCGATACCTTCTGCCGTCATTTCATGTCGTACCCACAGTAAATTTTTTTTATTCACCGTGCAATGCGCTATCAAATTAAATACATCTGATTTCCGTTTGTAAAAGAAGTTGGACACATTAGCCTTAGGGAGCGCAAAAACATTTTACATATCGAATTAAATATTGCCAATAATATTTTTTGTAAGGTTTTTATCATTATCTTTTTCGATTTTACATTGCAGTTTCAGTCTTAAGGGGTTATTATATATATTTTTTTTAATTAGTTTTCTAAATTAATTGACCGTCATTTTTTACGCATACGCAAAAATCACATCTGTTCTTTTTGGGGAAATATTGAATTTACTATAGAAAATTCGGCGGTAGATATTAATTTGTCACATGATTTGACGGTGTAGTCTTGTTGAATATGTATTTGGACCAAATCAATATTAACTGTGATACAAGTGATGGACTTAGCGTAAAGCACAGACTGAATTGTTATTATTCTATACTTTGGTCAGACTTGGTCTGAGATGCCTCTCAGCAATTTTATAGTACATCTTACGAAATCATATTTTTTAAGATATAATAAAAACTGGACTTGACGCACTCCAATACTCAGGTGGTACTCATTTATTAATCGAATTTCAAATGGATATGCGTATTTTGGTCTAGGTCAGATTATGAAATTCTTCAGTAACTGTTAAGTTTCATAAAACTTAATTATAAAGCTCTCAGATAGCAGTTGTTCTAACTTATATAAAATTTAAATTATTACAATAATCTTGTCAAAAAGTAACAATAAATTAAAGTTTTGATTCATTTTAGTGCAGTATCATAGACGATATTTTAAAATTTGAATTGTACTGGAAGTGAAGTGAAAATTGACATTTTAATATATTGTTCTCAATTGCATAACCATATGACAAACACTTTAACATTAATTTGGAACCTAACGAAAATTCCTAAATAAAAATACCTAAAATAAATCGATGTAATTAAGACAAACAAAACGAGTATTTTCCATCATTTACACATTTCGATTTAGCTCTCCTAATGAAAACAATAAACTTACGTCCTCTTTCGGATACGCATACAGCATTTAAACGAGATCAGGTTCAAATATTTTCTCGCGCAAACGAAATGTTTTTCCTATTGCTTTATAACTACGTCAACATTCATTAAACCAACACTTTGAAACGAAAATTAACGTTCAGTAAAATTCTACTGTAAGCGTTAATAGCACAAACTAATAATGTAGGAATAAGTCGATTTTTCGTTGATAATGTGTTGTTTTATTATATATATATATATATATATATATATATATATATATATATATATATATATATATATATATATATATATATATATATATATATTATTAGGTGCATATACACCCGGTTGAATCATGCAAAGAATTCCGACTCATTTTCGAGCGTTCTTTCTGATCCTCCACACCTCTCTCATCCTCTCTCCGTGGATTCTCTTTCTCTCCTCCGTACACCTTGTCCCCGATCTCCTCAAAACTTTGCTCTCTGATGCAACGTTCCACATATGTATTTTATTTCTGTACGTTCTTCTATCCTCAATCTCTGTCGGACCCATTCCTGCCTTTCCCAGATCAGCTCTGACTTATGTGATCCATGGACCTATTGACTTGACTCCTTGTAAGTATGTAAGAATTTGGTTATTGAGTCTTGTCGGTGGGAGTCTACTGATATATTCATAGAATTTCAACTTTCTTTTTCTTATGTCCGCGTCTACGTTGGACATTCTCTCTGTGGCCTTTCTAGAATGTAGTTTGTAGTTTTTGGCCGATAATTTTCCTCATAATTTTGCGTTCTTCTTTTAGTATGTTTTCTATTCCACTTTTTGTGTGGCGTGTAAGTGTAAGTGTATAGATGATTTCCATGTCTTCTGCTTTCGTGGAGATTTTCTTAGGGATGTTGAGATAATCTTGAGGTTATTCTGTTGGCATCGTTCGATGAGTCTTATGCCGTTCTTGTTGGTAAATTTGTGATCGGGGAATTTGCCTACGGTTTTCTGATGGATTTTTTCTCAAAAGATTTGTGAGCATACAGTCGCTCGGTAAAATTTTGAATAAATGTTATAAAAATGATTTAAAAATGCATTAAAAATATTGTAACAACAATAAAATAACTGATAATTAAATATGGTAAAACAAATATTTTGTCACTAAAAACTCATTTTCATAAAAATGATATATAACCAGAATCATTTAAAACATTAAAAATCTAGAGAATAAACTTTATAACGATCTGAATTTCATCATTTACCCCATTCGAGGAAGCTAAGTTTCCCCATCGAGTTCTGACAACCCTCTGGTGTTTTTAAGCGGAACACGTCTAAATCCTCTGTTCAGCATACGAATACAATTCCCTAACGCTAAAACTGTTTTAAAATTAATTAATCGAATGTTTTAGCGAGAAATATTGCACGAGGTATAACAATTCGCTTTTAAATTCCATCAAATTAATGAATTCGCTATGGGACTAGTAAACCGATAAGGATATGATTTTTTGAAAATATAAAAATAAATAGATATGTCCGTACATACACCTTTACATTCCTTTCTGAGCTACCCGCAGTTTCTGGGGTGATTGTGATGTGAGTGTAATATATATATATATAGTGTGAGTGTACACTATATATATATATATATATATATATATATATGTATATATATATATATATATATATATATATATATATATATATACATATATATATATATATATATATATATATATATATATATATATATATATATATATATATATATATATATATTACACTCACACTACACTATATATATATATATATATATATATATATATATATATATATATATATATATATATATATATATATATATATATATATATATATAGTGTACACTCACACTATATATATATATATATTACACTCACATCACAATCACCCCAGAAACTGCGGGTAGCTCAGAAAGGAATGTAAAGGTGTATGTACGGACATATCTATTTATTTTTATATTTTCAAAAAATCATATCCTTATCGGTTTACTAGTCCCATAGCGAATTCATTAATTTGATGGAATTTAAAAGCGAATTGTTATACCTCGTGCAATATTTCTCGCTAAAACATTCGATTAATTAATTTTAAAACAGTTTTAGCGTTAGGGAATTGTATTCGTATGCTGAACAGAGGATTTAGACGTGTTCCGCTTAAAAACACCAGAGGGTTGTCAGAACTCGATGGGGAAACTTAGCTTCCTCGAATGGGGTAAATGATGAAATTCAGATCGTTATAAAGTTTATTCTCTAGATTTTTAATGTTTTAAATGATTCTGGTTATATATCATTTTTATGAAAATGAGTTTTTAGTGACAAAATATTTGTTTTACCATATTTAATTATCAGTTATTTTATTGTTGTTACAATATTTTTAATGCATTTTTAAATCATTTTTATAACATTTATTCAAAATTTTACCGAGCGACTGTATGCTCACAAATCTTTTGAGAAAAAATCCATCAGAAAACCGTAGGCAAATTCCCCGATCACAAATTTACCAACAAGAACGGCATAAGACTCATCGAACGATGCCAACAGAATAACCTCAAGATTATCTCAACATCCCTAAGAAAATCTCCACGAAAGCAGAAGACATGGAAATCATCTATACACTTACACTTACACGCCACACAAAAAGTGGAATAGAAAACATACTAAAAGAAGAACGCAAAATTATGAGGAAAATTATCGGCCAAAAACTACAAACTACATTCTAGAAAGGCCACAGAGAGAATGTCCAACGTAGACGCGGACATAAGAAAAAGAAAGTTGAAATTCTATGAATATATCAGTAGACTCCCACCGACAAGACTCAATAACCAAATTCTTACATACTTACAAGGAGTCAAGTCAATAGGTCCATGGATCACATAAGTCAGAGCTGATCTGGGAAAGGCAGGAATGGGTCCGACAGAGATTGAGGATAGAAGAACGTACAGAAATAAAATACATATGTGGAACGTTGCATCAGAGAGCAAAGTTTTGAGGAGATCGGGGACAAGGTGTACGGAGGAGAGAAAGAGAATCCACGGAGAGAGGATGAGAGAGGTGTGGAGGATCAGAAAGAACGCTCGAAAATGAGTCGGAATTCTTTGCATGATTCAACCGGGTGTATATGCACCTAATAATATATATATATATATATATATATATATATATATATATATATATATATATATATATATATATAATAAAACAACACATTATCAACGAAAAATCGACTTATTCCTACATTATTAGTTTGTGCTATTAACGCTTACAGTAGAATTTTACTGAACGTTAATTTTCGTTTCAAAGTGTTGGTTTAATGAATGTTGACGTAGTTATAAAGCAATAGGAAAAACATTTCGTTTGCGCGAGAAAATATTTGAACCTGATCTCGTTTAAATGCTGTATGCGTATCCGAAAGAGGACGTAAGTTTATTGTTTTCATTAGGAGAGCTAAATCGAAATGTGTAAATGATGGAAAATACTCGTTTTGTTTGTCTTAATTACATCGATTTATTTTAGGTATTTTTATTTAGGAATTTTCGTTAGGTTCCAAATTAATGTTAAAGTGTTTGTCATATGGTTATGCAATTGAGAACAATATATTAAAATGTCAATTTTCACTTCACTTCCAGTACAATTCAAATTTTAAAATATCGTCTATGATACTGCACTAAAATGAATCAAAACTTTAATTTATTGTTACTTTTTGACAAGATTATTGTAATAATTTAAATTTTATATAAGTTAGAACAACTGCTATCTGAGAGCTTTATAATTAAGTTTTATGAAACTTAACAGTTACTGAAGAATTTCATAATCTGACCTAGACCAAAATACGCATATCCATTTGAAATTCGATTAATAAATGAGTACCACCTGAGTATTGGAGTGCGTCAAGTCCAGTTTTTATTATATCTTAAAAAATATGATTTCGTAAGATGTACTATAAAATTGCTGAGAGGCATCTCAGACCAAGTCTGACCAAAGTATAGAATAATAACAATTCAGTCTGTGCTTTACGCTAAGTCCATCACTTGTATCACAGTTAATATTGATTTGGTCCAGATACATATTCAACAAGACTACACCGTCAAATCATGTGACAAATTAATATCTACCGCCGAATTTTCTATAGTAAATTCAATATTTCCCCAAAAAGAACAGATGTGATTTTTGCGTATGCGTAAAAAATGACGGTCAATTAATTTAGAAAACTAATTAAAAAAAATATATATAATAACCCCTTAAGACTGAAACTGCAATGTAAAATCGAAAAAGATAATGATAAAAACCTTACAAAAAATATTATTGGCAATATTTAATTCGATATGTAAAATGTTTTTGCGCTCCCTAAGGCTAATGTGTCCAACTTCTTTTACAAACGGAAATCAGATGTATTTAATTTGATAGCGCATTGCACGGTGAATAAAAAAAATTTACTATATATATATATATATATAGTGTAGTGTGAGTGTAATATATATATATATATATATATATATATATATATATATATATATATATATATATATATATATTCATCATATATTTTCAGGTTTATTTTCAAGCCAAATGGTTCTCCCGCCTTTTGCAGCTCTTGTATGCGTTTTAGTAGTTCATCTGGGTCTTGTGGCAGGAGAACGATATCATCTGCAAGACTAAGGTGGTTTAAGTATGCACCATTTATTTTTATTCCGTCCTGTTCACAA
Source organism: Cosmopolites sordidus (assembly GCA_031761425.1). Classification (NCBI taxonomy): domain Eukaryota; kingdom Metazoa; phylum Arthropoda; class Insecta; order Coleoptera; family Curculionidae; genus Cosmopolites; species Cosmopolites sordidus. Next base: position 54,083 of record JARFXV010000894.1, read on the forward strand.
TCCAGATTACGGAAAACCTCTTCAAGGCAGGCTGAGAAAAAAACAGGGGATATTGACTCACCCTGCCATACACCCCGTTCTATATTGATTTTAACTTCAAGAATGTGAGCTGTCGCTGTAGCTTCATCATACATGGATCTTAGTAGGTTTACATAGGCTCTGTCTATCCTTTGGTTAAGCAATGCATCCATTATGGCTTGTTTTGATATTGAGTCAAATTTCTTTTCATAGTCAATAAAAGCCAAGCACAGTGGCATGGTATATTCATTGTGTCTTTCTATGGCCTGTTGGACAACCTGGATATAATCCATTGTAATGAATCCTGTTTGTTTTCTTGGTTGTGCGTCATTCAGTATTCTCACTATTCTTCTAGATATTATCTTGGCGAAAAGAATGTGCAATACCGACAAGAGGCTTATTGGGCGGTAATTTTTTAAATCTTTATGAGTTTCTTTTTTATGAAGAATAATCACTTCAGCATTTCTCCATAGATTGGATAATTTTTGTTCTTTCCCAAAATCCCTCATTTTGGGTACAATTTTGTTACTATTTTATGTAAAGTTCGACCGCCAGCTTTTATCATCTCAACTGTTACACTATCCTTGCCTGGAGCCTTTCCATGTTTCATTGCTTTTATAGCATGTGTTACTTCATCCAACAGGATATTTGGCATTTGCTCTTCTGTGGGCACTGCTCTCTTTGACTCATTCTTATCTTCGTATAACTTGGAATAAAATCTTATGATAACCTCTAACCTCATCCTCACGCATTAAAGCATACATTTGTGTTCTTTTATTTTTCAGATTGTATTTTGCTTTGTTTATTCCCGTTTTCTTCCAGTGTTTTTGCACTAGCTGCATGTTGAACCGAAGGGTTTCTTTTCGAATACTTTTTCTTATAGTTTTTCAAAATTCAACGTACTTGACTCTACCAAAAAGACTCACTGTATTGCACATTGCACGCCGTTTTTTTCATTAAATTTTCATTTTCGCCGTTGTCTTATTGGAGATTTTTGACTGTTTGAAACCCTTTTCTGCTGGAGCTATTGCAGCAGCCGTTTCAAGCGCATTGTCGAGATTTTTTCATACTGATCTGTTATTTCCATCTGCTCTAGGTCTTGCAAAAAATCAAAGCGGTTCAACAAAGCAATCTCAAAATCGCTGCCCTTCTGAAGCAACTTCCCAGAATTTACTTTACCTTTCTTCGATCTTACCATTCTTGTAAGTTCTCTTCGACAGTTTATCCTAACCTTCGCTTGTGCCATTAAGACAGTTAAGGACAGTACAATTGCAGAATATGATTTTATCATTTGACATGATGTAATCAATTTCACTTGTGAGGCCAGTTGGACTTTTCCATGTCCATTTTCTGCGGATTTTTTTTCTTATAAAATGAGTTCATAATATACAGTTCTTGTCGTTCCGCAAAATCAACTAATCTGCCGCCTACATTGTTCCGCTCACCACTTCCATATGGACCAGTTGCATTTTCACCAGTTTTTGCTTCTCTAATTCTAGCATTAAAGTTACTCATCAAAATGTTGTACCTGCAGTTCTCATTTTCTAGAAGAGGGGCCACATCATCATAAAATATCTCAATTTCCTCATGACCATAGCTTATAGTTGGTGTATAAGCTTGGACGATTTGAAGCGTGAACTGTTTATTCAGTTGAATGACGCATTGGGTTAGTCGGTCAGATGTACTTTCAATTTTTACAACACTGTCCTTCAACTTTCGGTTAATGAGGATTCGAATTCCACCACATCGTCCATTCTTTGTACCCCGATTGTAAAGTACGTGACCAGTTGTTTCCAGTTTGATTAGCTCTTCACCATTTCTTTGAATTTCACATAGCCATATGACGTCCCAATTTCTGGTATCAATTTCTCGATCAACAGTACTTGCAATCGTTCATCTGTTCTCATTGTCCGAATATTAATTGTTGCAATGTCCAAAGTCCACTGGCAGCCTGATCTAACCCGGTGATTCTTAGCATCCTCTGCCTTGGGGCAGATCTTCCCGGTGACGTAGGTAGTTGCTCCTCAGCCTCCGGGGAATTTAATGTTGAAGGTGTTTGAAATGTTGAAGGCTTGGATCATAATCTGCCATGCTGCTCTAGTGCGGGTTGGCAGATATTGGATCATGTTAGTCAACGGTTTCTGCCTTAACCTGTCCGCCATGCGTTCCCTGAAGTCCCTTTACCACGCCATGGTCCATATATATATATATATATATATATATATATATATATATATATATATATATATATATATATATATATATATACCAAATGCCTCAAAGAAGAAGAAATAACCAACTTCTACGTAAGAAAGGAAGACCAGGAGATTTGACAAACTACAATCCAATAATCCTCCTTTCAGTAATGTGTAAAGTGTTCATCAAGATAATAGCCAGAACAATTTCTAAGAAGATTGAATATCGCACAATCCAGAGCGTCAGCAGGATTCAGAAAAATTGATCACATTCAAGTGGTCCAACAGGCCATAGAAAGGTGTAACTATACACCGTGCTACTCTGCTTGGCTGTTCTTGACTATGAAAAGTTTGTTGACAATGTGGTAAACAGAGCCTATCTGAACCTAATAGGATCTATGTATAATGAAGCTAAGGCGACAGTTCACATGGATGATCTTGAAATTATAATTAACGTAGAAGGGGGTTACGGCAGGATGATGCAACGTGGCCTGCTCTTTTCTCATGCTGCTTTAAAAAGGCATTTTGCAATCTGGATTAGAAACATGATGGAATAACAATTAATTGCGCATACTGTAGTTGAGATTAGCTACAAAAATAACATGGTGTTTCAGAACAAACTCACTCAAACTTCACTCAAACTTTATCTGAAGAGAAAAGTAAAGAAGTAAAGAAAATATTAAATCATTTTGTGATGATAACATGGTTAGCGAGACGTACGTCGAGAACTTTAAAAAAGTGTTTCGGTGTTTAGTGGTAAATCTCTTTGAGTTTAGTGACATAATTTGTGTTCTGATCTATACAATGTTCGGCAAAGCACGTCTTTCTTTGATTATTTGAATTTAAACACAAATTATGTCAAATTAATCCATAATTGCAATAAAAGCAGGCTGTTACATTTTTTGGAAATTTCCGAAATTAAACAGGCCATATATGACGCTGAAAACCTTACAAACACCCAGCTATACTTCGAAGATACCCCAATTATTGAAAGTGTCATAAATTTAACGAGACAGAAAAAACCGACCTCCATTAACAGCAGATGAACCTTTAGTTTAGTTTATATATAATTCTCTTTGAGAATGGTCGTAAAGCCGAAACATGTCAGAAAATATTTTGAATATATTGTGAAACAAATACCAAGAGTTTTAATTATCATTGTTACTATGTTTAGTAACAATGATAATTAAACTCGATTGATTGCGCGGTTGCCAACCGCGCAATCAATCGAAACTTTTATATGACATGCACAACTGAATTATTCACACTCATATCAAAATCAGTTCAAAAACTTGAGTAGCATAGAGAGGAGTGAAATATTGGTGTTGTTTGTTTGTTTTGTATTACAAGGCGTGATAAAAATGCACGAAGAAAATCGAAAATACGGTGAACTAATAACATTAAATACATAAGTACATTACACCCGAATAGCAGAGGAAAGCCTAGGGCCACGCCAGTTGAAAACGTGCTGAGGTGGCTTTCATCCTACAGGGGATGAATACATCCTACAGGGGATAGACAATGGCTGAATGATGATGATATCAATTGCCAAGTATCGGACATAAGTGGAGCCACAAATAAAAGTTTCTATTTTACAATTAACAGAAAATCCTTTATTCAAACCAGAGTAAACCCTAAGTAAGACAGAACTAATATAATAAGAAAAATTATTATAAGACACATTACTTCTTGTGGGCAAAAATGGAGCAAAAATGAATGAATGAAATTTTTTTATAAAGTTATATAATATAATTTTTATCAGTTTATATAAAGCAAGAAAACGTAATTTTTTTAGTTTTATCAATAATTGATCCAATAGCCTTTACCTAACGATTTCTTAATATCGTTCTGGCATTGAGCCAGTTAAATTATGGAGCACTGAAGAATCTATTGATTTCCAGTTTTTTTTCAAAGCATCGAACATATCGTTCAGATTAGTATAATGCTGGGTCTCAAATTTGTCGTTCATGATCTTCCATAAATTTTCTATAGGGTTTAAATCCATGGACTTCATCAATTCATCCCGCTACTTCATCAATTCAATGTTGTACTGTTTCAACCAACTTTTAACATGATTTGACGGATGTTTCGGGTAATTATCGGGCTGATAAACCTACTTTAGAGGCATATTCCACTCGGCATAAGGGTAGCGATGATTCTATAAATTGGACCAATACCTGAGAAGCAACCTCATATTTTAAAGTTCCCTCCATCATGCTTCACAGTCCTCAGGGCGTATATAATTTGAAGTTTTTTATTATCTGGACGTCGAAAGTGTTTGAATCCGTCGCTACTAATTATTGAAAACTTTGATTCGTCATTAAATAAAATGATCCTTCACTACTCCTTGTTCCAATGCATATGTTCCATGGCGAATTCCAATAGGGCTTTTTTATTCTTTTCAGATAATAATTGTTCTTTTGGTCGGTCTTCGTCTAAAAAACGCTGTTTCACATAAAATCGTTGAATCGTTCTCCTAAAAACATTCATGCCATTCAAATCTACTTTTATACATGAGCGCTGTCAAAAGGGATCAGCGTAACTTATAATAATATTTTTTTAAATCTATTCGTGAACTACTTTTTCTCGGTCTTTCCGGTTTCGTCAGGTTCGCTACGATCCCTCGACGAAAAAAGTTCGTTCGCGGAACTACCAACTTAGAGAGCATTAATCATTTGGAAATTTGGTTCTCACCACTATTATAAGCTTGATTTTTATAAAGAGTTTTAAGAATGCGTCGCTAAAAATTATTAAATAATTAAAAAAAAATTATCGCTTTTTTTTGTCGCATTATTCAGAGATAAAATACTATATCTTCTTCTTGGGGGTACCATATCCCCATTGGACGTTGGCAATTACCATGGCCGATCTAATCCTGTTGGCCGCTGATCTAAATAGTTCGGTTGATGTCATTCCTGTCCATTGCCTCAAGTTCTTCAGCCATGATATCCTTCTTCGACCAGGTCCTCTCATTCCCTCTACTTTTCCTTGTAGTATAACTTGTAGTAAAGAGTATTTTCCTCCTCTCATGACATGTCCAAAATAAGATGCTTTTCGTTTCTTTACGGTGACAATTACTTCTCTTCTCTTGTTCAGCCGCTCCAGAACCTTTTCATTGGTAACGTGGTGTGTCCAGGAGATTCGAAGTATACGGCGGTAGCACCAGAATTCAAATGCTTCAAGTCGTTTTACAGTGTTCTCTGTCAAGGTCCATGCCTCCACCCCATAGTATAATATTGAGAAAACATAGCATCGGAGAGTCCTAATTCGTAGTCTGATGTTTAGTTTTAGATTGCATAATACACCTCTCATTCTGTTAAATACATTTCGTGCTTTTTCAATTCTGATTTTTATTTCTCTAGCGTGGTCCCAATCTGCGTTCAGGTTGCATCCCAGATATGTAATGTTTTGTACCTGCTCTAGTTTCCTGTCATGCAAGTAGAAATCAGCGATTATGTTCTGTTTGCTGATAATCATAACTTTTGTTTTCTCTATATTGAGACTTAGACCGTATTCTTTGCTCTTTTCTGCTATTCTATTGATTAGTATTTGCAGTTCTTCTGCAGTCTTTGCTAGTAGTGTAGAATCATCGGCGTAGCGGATGTTATTGATGTTTACTCCGTTAACAATTAGTCCCTCATCTGTTCCCTCGAGTGCCTCCTTGAACAGTTCCTCTGAATATATGTTAAACAGCATGGGTGACAGAATGCACCCCTTTCTAACTCCTTTTTGGATGTTTATTTGAGACGAAGTTAGGTTTCCTGTTCTGATCGTTGCATTTTGGCGCCAGTACAAGTTGGCTATTATACGCCTTTCAGGTCCATCTATTCCGATTCTTTCTAGGATACTTAACAGTTTATCGTGTTTGACCTTATCGAATGCTTTCGAAAAGTCAATAAAACATGCGTATACGTCCGTGTTCACATCTCTTGCTCTTTGTATGAGTACCTGTATACTGAACAAGGCTTCTCTTGTACCAAAACCGCTCCTGAAGCCGAATTGAGTGTTTCCTATGTGTTCCTCAATTTTCCTATATACCCTTTCATGTATTATTTTCAGAAAGATCTTTAGGAAATGGCTCATTATACTGATTAAGCGATGTTCGTCACATTTTTTTGCCCGTGTACTCTTAGGAATAGGTATAAACGTCGAGGTTAACCATTCCTCTGGGATTGATCCAGAATCATATATTTGGTTAAACAATTGTATTATTGTGTCTAGATGTTCTTCGTCTATAAGTTTTATAACTTCTATATAGGTGTTATCCGGACCATCCATTCTTTCCATTCTTTAGTCGCTTTATGGCTGTGATCACTTCTTCTCGAGTTATATAAGGCCCAGTTATGTCGTTGTTCGTTGCTATATCCCCTCTACTTGTGTCCTCAAAAAGTGTTTCTATATAGGTTTCCCATGTTTTTAAACGAGTTGTGGGATCCCAGACTATGTTGCCTTGCTTGTCTGCAAGTAGCGTTCTCTCATTACTTTTGAATACGCCAGCTGCTTCTTTGATTTTCTTGTGCATGTTCAGTGTATCATGCTTTGCGCCTAAGTTTTATATCTCGGTGCATTGTTCATGCAGGTACTCTGACTTTGCTTCTTTTATTCTTTCCTTGATCGTTATATTCAGTTTTTTGTATTCCAGTTCATCTCTGTTTTTTAGTTTCCGTCTCTCTGCCATTAGCTCCAAGATTTCGTTATTCATCCATTTTTTGTTCTTTGTTCTGTTGTTCTGAGACTTTAAATTGTTGTTTATTGTTGTTGTTATTATACTTTTTATGCTTTCCCATTTGTTGTTTATTGTTTCGGCTGGACATACTTGAAGTGTAGCTAAGTTGTTGTTTATTTCTTGTTTCACCCTTTCGATAATTGTTGTATCTTTCAATAGATTCATGTCTGGGCGCCTGGGTCTCTGTGGTTGATTGGTCGCTCTCTTGAGTCTCAGTTTGACCCTTGCTAGTAGTAGATTATGATCCGAGGCGATGTCAGCTCCTGGGTACGTTTTTGCGGATGTTATCGAGTTTTGGAATCTTTTGTTGACCATTATGAAGTCAATTTGGTTTCTAATATTCCTTTCACCTGGAGCTTGCCATGTATACAGCCTTCGGGAGGGTAGTTGGAAGTATGTGTTCATGACCGACAATCTATTTTCTTTACAGAACTGAGCCAGTCTTTCTCCTCTTTCATTTCGGTGACCCAGACCAAATTTACCAATCACATCGCCGTCCGCTCCTTGTCCTATTTTTGCGTTGAAGTCACCCATTACAATGGTGACTTCTTTGTTTTTTGTATTCTGGAGTGCCTTCTTGAGGTGTTCATAGAAAAGCTCATTTTCTTCCTCTGTACTTTGAGTTGTTGGTGCGTATGCGGCTATTCTGTTCAGATTGTATGGTACGGCTCTGATCTTCATTGTTGCCACTCTGTCTGAGATGGATAAATATCCTAGCAGTGTATTTGCTATTCGGTTATGCGTTATTATCGCTGTACCGTTTCGATGGTGTGTGCTCTCTAAAGCTCTGGAGGGATTAGGAAATGCCGAAAGGTCTTAATCCCGATGAAAGAAAAATCCGAACCTACACCTCCGTGCGGTGGAGAGCGGGAAACACCTTAGGGTGGCAAACGTAGGTAGGGACCGAGTAACTGTCGGTATAAACAGTTCACTCTTGCTAAGAGAGGAAGAGCTAGCAAGAGCTGGGGCACCCACTTGCCCCTAGGGCGAGAAATCGTCCTTAAAGGCGGAGGAACCAGAAATTGGTCAACGGCAGGAGGCTGGAGTGGCAACGGGAAACCGCTACAGTAAAGATCTACGGATATCCCTAGTAAATCTACCATGGAATGGCTAATCTCAAGATGAAATGTTCCGGAGTAAGAAGTCCTCCGATCGGATCTCCGGGGAGGACGGTTTTGAGAGTTACCAATAAAGACATAAACAGGGAAAAATCTAACTTATTCAGAACACAACTTAGAATAGGAACCTGGAATGTGCAAAGTATGTATCAAGCAGGGAAAACTCACAATAGCATACAGGAAATGGAAAGGCTACATATAGACATTCTGACATGCACTGAGGCAAGATGGCCAGGAACAGGGCAATGTCAAGTGGGAGACTATAATATATATTATGCGGGTGAAAATACTATATATATATATATATATATATATATATATATATATATATATATATATATATATATATATATATATATATAACATATATATATATATATATATATATATATATATATATATATATATATATATATATATATATATATATATATATATAACATATATATATATATATATATATATATATATATATATATATATATATATATATATATATATATATATATATAATATATATATATATATAAAGAACCACTGTGTAAAAAACAAAACAGAGACAAATTTTTCAGTGATTCTATTTCTGTAATAAATTTGCTAACCAAATTTTAAAAAACATCAAAAACTTTCTAAAATAACTACAAACTTTTTCGGGAGCTTCTCTTCTCCCGTTTTCAAAACGAATCTAAAAAATAAATGATATTAATTTATATTTATGTTATGTATATTATATTATATTTATGTATATGTCAATAATACTTATATTGAGAATAATGGTTTTTAATGACAGTGACATAGTATCAAAAAAATAAAAATATATAGGTGTAATTACTGTGTATTGAAATACTTAAACGTTTCTAATTATATTCTTTAGAATCGGAAACCATATTGAATTTAAATCCACCGAAGGCATAATAATACAGTTATTTTTATTTAAATAACTCTCAAACAATTAACCTCACAATTCCTTATATCCGCGGTATTTTTGACACAATTAAAAGAGTAGAAAATAAATACAACATAAGAACGACATTTAAAACAAAAAATACTCTTATATCTTATTGACAAAAACCAAACCAAACAACACACAACAGAATACCAAAAATGTGGTTTATAAAATTCCCTGCGAATGTGGCAAATTTTATATAGGCGAGACATTTAGGCTGTTAATTATTAGAATAAAAGAACATAGAAACCTTCTTAAGAAGGGCAATTTTAAAAAATCTAGAATTTGTCAATACGCATGGGAATTGGGACATAAAATCAATAGGAATAATTCCAAAATGGTATTAAAATAATCGGTAACAAAATATAGAAGATTAAAAGAAACCGCTATAATTAATTTAAATAAAAATAACTGTATTGCTCTGCCTTCCGTAGATTTAAATTCAATATGGTTCCCGGCTCTAAAGAATACAATTTAAAACGTTGTTTTGAAAACGGGAGGAGAAGACCGCCCGAAACGTTAACGTTCAAAAGTTTGTATTTATTTTAGAAAACTTTTGTATTTTTTAAAATTTTGTTTGTTAGGCAAATTTATTACAGAAAAGGAATCATTGCGAAATTTGTTTCCGTTTGGGTTTTTGGTTTTTACCCAGTCATTCTTCATTTACATAAAAACAGATATTTTTGATATTTTTTTGCGTTTCAGATCGTGACAAAAAAACCCAAAAAATAAAGAAAAAATTATTAACTCGCCACAATCATTCAGACAATTCTCAAATTGATGTAAACAGTTGTCAAATGTAATCAAAGACTTCATCTGTATTCATTGTTTCACACCCTACTAAATAAAAAATATATTTACCATAAAACAGATCAAAACACCTTTTAGCCATTGTTTAAAATCTATTTTGAAAAAAAAACATACAATATATACCTCGTTGAATACAGAACCCAATCTACAGTTAATTTCAAAACTTTATCTTTCTTATATCCATCGCACGATTCCGTACTAGGTAATTTGTCAACTTTCTCCTATGTCTATAAAGCTTTCTCTCACTTTGTTCACATTCTCACTGCAAGACTTCCTCGACCTGCTCTATATTCTTTTTTCTGTGAAACCCAATTTAAAGCTAATTTCAGAACTTTATCTTTCTCATATTCATCTCACGATTCCGTACCAGGTAATTTGTCAACTTTCTGCATTCTAAAATATTGTTTCTTTTTAACTGAGCCAATCATCTCTTTAACTCATCATTTGTTACTGTTTTTAACCATAATACTATGCAATATTTTTCTGAAACATCCATTTCAATTTAATGTATATTTCTTTTGTTTACTTTTATCTATATCCACGCTTACGACATATAGAATATTATACTATTTATTATGGTGCTGCTTATATAGAATTTATGCTTTTTCGATATTTCCTTACTTCACCATAGAACTAGTACATAGTATATATATATATATATATATATATATATATATATATATATATATATATATATATATATATATATATATATATATATATATATACTAGTACTATATACATAGTACATAGTACACTTCGTAGTTATTACTTCCTAAACATTTTGTATAGGTTTTACATAATATTAAACTGTGACAGTGCGTATAGTCCACAAAATAATCCACTTTAAAGGGGTCCAAAATAAAAAAAAATGTCTGAAATAAAAAGTGACCCGAAATTTTCGCGACGCCAGCAATTTCTGACTTCTCTCTGATAATGCTAACATTGTTAATGAAATGCCCGTCAGAAAATTAATAACAAATTATTTGGTCGTTAGCGGTAGGTAAATCTTTGTGAGTTTAAATCATTTGTGTTTTGTGGTAAATTTCTTGAGTTTAGAAAATATTAGAAAATGAACTAACACTATTAAAGGAAAGGATGGAGAGATAATAACTAATACATACGAAGAAAGACGCCCAAAGCCATAATTTAGATAAAAAGTCAAGCACCACGATTGAATAAAGAAACGGGACCAACGACAATGGAGGAAATAATACCTGCCGTTAGTAAATTAAAAAAGATAAAGCTACAAGTATAAACGAGATCGCGGGAGAATTGCTGAAGGTGAATGTTTAAAATACGGCCAGATTACGGCCGGACACATTCTTGCCAGATTTTTATAAATATTTTCTCAGATTTAAATAATGGGTAAAAAACTCCCTGAGGGAGTGGGTGAAAAACTCCCTGAAGACTAGAAGACGGGAATAATAATTAATTTACTACAAAAGGTGACCTGAAGACCTGTTGCTGTATTTGGAGGAAAAGCACCCTACTCAGTACAGTAATCAGGATAATCGGTCTGATAATAGTAAATAGAAAGAAGGAGGAGTTGCAAAAATGGCTGAAGAAAGAGCAACATGAATTGAAAAGTGGAAGATCTTGTACAGATTTAATAAATATATTAAAGATCATTACAGAACATTTATGGATTACCAATCGAATTTATTCAACTTTTAAAAAGCGCTTGATTCCATAAAGAGAAAAAAAAAAAACAAAAAACCAAACACAAAATACTCGGAACAAGTCCTACAGAAAATTTTCAATATAATTAAAGAACGCTTCAATTAATATAAGAATATAGTTAGGCTTTATGCAAAACTATTCCCAGCATTTGAAACTGAAACAGGAATAAAGCAGTGATACGTACTTTCATCAATATTGTTCACGTTACTATTGGACGAGATTAAGAAGGTGGTTATAAATAACAAAGGAGGGGGTATATCATAAAATTTGATAGACAAGCTGGAGCACTAATGTCAAACAAAATCCAACATTTACGAAATAGTGATGGACGAAATGAAGAAATTTAACTACTTTTGAGAAGTGTAATGACGGGAACTAACGAAGTGTTGAAAGATGTAAACAATAGAATAAATAAAGCTAGAGCTGCCTTCATGCCACTGAATAAAACTTGGCGTTCAAATAACCTAACGATGAAAAAAAAACCAAAATACTTAACTTGACAATAAAGGCGATATCAGTCTATGGCTCAAAATCTTGAACACTGAGCAAAGTAATAAAACAAAAATATATACAAACCGATGCTTGATAAATAAATTGTAAACTTGGTGGCTGGAGAGGATAAGTAATAAAAATTTATAGCAATGAACGGAGAAAGAACCAATAAGTAAACAGATAAGAAGGATAAAGTACCGATGGTTGGGTCACACACTAAGAAAGGAAAGAATTCGAAATCGAAAATTTCAGAAAAGAAAATCGGGCTACTCTAGAGAAACGTGATCGAAGAAGACAAAGGGGAGGCTGGTATGTCATTCGCGGAGATTCAATTTCTGGCAAGAAATTGACGTAATTGGAAACAATTCACCACTACCTTATATACTACACCGAAATAATGGGTTTACTACTACTACTACTACTACTCTTAGTGTTTCATACAAAAGATCCCATAATATAAGAATAAGTATATTTGCATGAATATTAAGTTTTGTCGAATGCACGAAGAACTCTTTATCCGTTCTGTAATGATCAGAAAATTAATATTGCATTATCGGCTTAGCACACCATGTGAAAGAAAGTATTTTCCATATAGTATTCAGTAGTTCTTCGTAAAAACTCGAATAGTTTTTTTTCAGATTAAAATAAATGAACTCATTAAAGCTCCTTATGTTACTTCAATTCCAGTGATAATAAATTCCTCACTCAGAATATGTTTCACTTATATGTTAGTTTTACATTTTCGATAATTTCTACGATCATTTCCGTTCAATAATTTTTATTGCTTTTTAACACAATATTTCAATGATATGTCTAAACCGATCAAAAACCTTAGACATATCCACTAAACATATGCAAAGTGATTTGTTGCAGCAAAATTGAACTTGGTCTTTCTAAAATCTTGTTGTTTTCTTGCTTATTTTGTCCATTATGGCCTTTATAAGTTAGAATTGTTTATAGTAACTGTTAAAAAAGTCTGTTGTTGATTTTTTAAAATCGATATATTTATTAGAGCGCCAAATCGATGTCAAACAACAATAGTTAAAAGAAGTACAAAGATTGTAGTGAATATAGGTTGAAGATGAACCTCTTTTAGAACGACATTTCATATCAATCAATTAATAAATCATTACCAAAATCAAGATCTTGCACTGAATATTGGAAGATTAACTATTAGTCACAAAACATCTAGATTTTTAATTATAGAATCGGTAATTTTTCGCTAAAAATCAAACAAATACAAGCACCATTTCACCAGGTATGGGACCGTATGACTTTTTCCGGTTGCCTCGATTGAAGAAATCACATTGTGGACGCTATTTTAAGTCCACAGAGGCCATTCAAGAGAGTTCGCTGGATGCTTTAAAGCAACTATTAGAAGCCGAGTAAAAAAACTGTAAAATATTGTATAGTGAAGTATAAATACTGGAAAAATCTATTGGATTAAGTATATTGCAGTAAGAGCGGATTACTTTCAAGGAGACATAATAAATTTGGATGCATAAATATATAGTTTGTATCTTCTTTAAAAAGTAACCCATGTTATTTAAAAAACCAGTATAGCTTTTCTTTAGTCCTGGTCTTTCATTCAAAATGCTAATTTGGTCTGTATCTAAGAACTTTCCATACCTTACGTTTGTGATTACTTTAACCATTGTATCTTCACGTATTTCTACATTTAAGCTATCATTATCATTAAACTAAACTTGAAGAAATTTACCACTAAACACCAAAACTCTTTTTTGAACTGCACTTTTTTGCACATTTCGCCAATCATGTTAGCATCATCGGGAGATGATTTAATCTTAGATTAAATCATCTGATTAGTGGTAAATCTCTTCAAGTTTAGTGTTTCACACCAAAGGTTCCAACAGAAGAATTGATCTATCATTATCATGTTCTATGATGACTGATTTTTCTCGTATCAAATTATATTTTTCATTGTTCTACGCCCATTACATTGGTCTGTATTTTATCTTTTACGTACGTTTCCTATTGTAATGTTCTCGGTTTTCTGGAGCTTTTGCCGCAATTGATGTTAATATTTGCGTCATTTTTCTACTAGGTAGTACTTTTGACCTCAGGTTCAACCAGTGTGTTGTCTTCATTATATTGAAGTGTATTATTCCTGTTCCTAATGCTTCCACAGGGTTTTTTATTAAGGGCGTTTGAACTTTAAAAGTAAGTAAAACATGTTAGGTATAAGATATCATTATTGTTTTTTTATTTGAAAGAGTATTCGATTACAATATGTATGGGCGCTTCGAAAGGCGGTGCGTATCCGAAAGTTCATCTCGATATCATTGATGGCATGATGTTGACATATAAGATATAAATCGTCTGCGGCTTATTCGCATAGACCCGGGATTTAATGTAGATTCACAAGAAAAAGTCTAACGGCGTTAAATCACACGATTTCGGTGGCTAGTTGACATCGCCGAAACGCGAGATAACCATGTTGTGGAATTTGTCGTGCAGACGATCCATTGTTCCATGCGCTGTGTGGCACGTTGCGCCGTCTGTTTGGAACCACCTGTCGTTGAGATCCATATCTTCCAATGCAAAAACAAATTGTTTATTGTTGCTATGGCGGCGCCAGTTTCATTTTGAAATAAGTACGGGTCAATAATCACGCCGGACCAAAATCCACAGCAAATAGTGACTTTTTCTGGATGCATTTCCAACTGATGGGTCTCACGTGAATTATTATCTCTCCAAATGGGACAATTTTGCTTGTTGACATCGCCATTAAGTTCCTCGCCGCAGAAGATGATTTTCCGTCAACTTTCACTTCCAACTGCTCCAGAACTCAGTTAGCAAATGCTCCACGCTACCTATAGTCATTTACATGCAAGTTCCGACGTAAAATTCCCTAAAGTTGAGGTCTGCCAAAAGCCAAGTTCTTGGGCGAGACGAGGATTTGACTGCCACGGGTTTTCTTGCCACTCTCTTTCACTACAGCAATGTTTTCTGCAGACCTCACGTTTCGGCAACGTACGGGTGTTGTTTATTGAACCAGTTAATTTGAATATGTCTACCAAAGGATAAATAGTCGAATCAACAGGACGATTATGTGTACAGTAAAAATCACGTAAAGCACGGAACGTACCTCGGACTGAGCACTCAATTTGATAGTAAAATTTCCATCCAGGCGAGAGAAAACCACTCAAGAGGTCCATTTTTGTCCGACAGTTGAGATGATATATTTTCTGCGATGTCTTGTACCCTCCGAGCCACGGTGTTTGCTGATAAACTGACAGTTTATAATAAATTTTCCTTTTCAGGGCACATTTCTTCGGCTACTGCAATTACGCATTCTTGAACATTTCTCCATCGTTGAATGGTTTTCCACGTTTTGCGATTCAAGAGTCACACGAAAGCTGGCACGAGTTGGAGTCTCTTGTTTAAAATTGACTTTCGCAAACAAATATTTCAAGCGATTTCAAGCCGCTCTTCAAAGCTTCACATTTTTCTCTTCTCAAACTTCATGTATATTTGACTAATTTTAAAAATGCATCTTTTCATAATGACGTTTAATGTTATATTCTTTGACGGCTGGGGTTTCATTGCAAATCAAACATAGTGTCTTACGTTTTATTGATCTTTGAATGTTCTGCATTCACTGTCTATTTTTCGCTTCTTTCCCATACTAGTAAATCACACACAAAAACAACAAATCAAATCAGAATACTGTTACGTATGAGCGTTCGTCGGTTCGAAGATGTTTTTTAAACGGGGTTATGCACTTCTTTATATTACAACAGACTGTTTCGCTTCCTTCGCCTTCCCTATGCAGACTGACTTGGAGTCGCGCCGCTAACCTTTTTATACTCCAATTACTGCAATCTGAAGTGAGTGAAATACTCCAGAACTTACTCGAACCAACGAGGTTATTCACGAATGTTTAATTGTTACTGCGCTTTCGAAACTGCTACTAGCGCCATCTGTTAGCGATAGAGGGTACTACCACTACCTATTTCCGCTTTTAATCACTAGATTTCGTCAAGTGTCACTGACATAATAATACACAATAATAATTGAACTAGCAAATTTAGTAAGCGTGTGCTCGTTTAGGGCGCGTACTCGGCAACTAGTTTAGAAATTATAGATAATGGCAGGAAAATTAAAACAGTTTTTGCCCTTGGAACTTACTGGACAAATCAGTATGGCCCTAAGGCTGGAAAGTTTGGAGACCCCTGATCTAAAGAATCCATGTTGAACTTTTCGATGTAGTTTAATTGTTTAAGAGTCGAATATGGTATTTTATATCTTATTTATTAATAATATACTTTTTATTGATACAAAAAAAAAACAATAGAACATTAACTAGCCACCTCAGATTATATCAAAAAGTAAAAAAAATAATAATAAATAACATCTATTCTGTACAATTTTGCAAGTTTTATACGTATTAATGAGCCGTGGAGTTCTGGTATTATTTCAATTATTAGTTTCGTAAGAAATTTAGACAATGAGTTGCAGTTCTCTCTTCTTCGACATAAGGTATGAATTATTCAAATATTTTCTTATCTGAAGGTAAATTTAATATTCAGATCTAGCAGGCGGTTTTCAAGTTTGGATTTCCATTTTTCTCTAAAGAATATCTTTAGGTATATTCTATAGGCGATAATCCAAATAACACATTATACATACGTTGCTAAAAAAGAAGTCTAACTTATTCAGTAGGAAAAATCTCTGTTTTTCGACCAAACATTGCTATTGGTACGAATTAATTCGATTCTATTTATTATTGGAGAACAAAAATAATTACGCAGACAATTGCATGGAACCAATTTCCCTTTTCAAATCACAAACGTATTAAAATCACGTAATGTGTTAAGCAATGCAAAGTTAAAAATATATAGGATAATAAGACGTCCCACAGTTGTATGGGCATCATAAACCTAGATATTAACAACAAGAAATCTCATTTCACAACAGGCTGGCTTCAGACTGGGGAAATCATGCTACTGATAAGTTTTCAACATAACCTAACACAATGAAGACGGTTTCAAATACAGAAAGATTACTGAAGCGGTTTTTATAAACCTAACAGCCACTTTCAACATCACAGAAAACTGCTCAACAAGACATACGACCTCACAAGCTACGACTAACATCAATGATCGGATCTCTACTCCGTAGGAGAGGATTTTACGGAGGGAACAGCAGATAGAGGAATCAGAAGAACGGACTGCCCTAGGGAAGCGTACTGTCATTGCTCCTCTATAACATTTACACAAACGACCAGCCGGTGTCCAATCAAACTAATAATTTAATCTACGTCGATGATTTGGCGACGGCGGCGCAAGAACGCAGTTTGGGGAGTTTGAGGAAAAGTTAAGGCAAGCTTTGGACGAATTATCCAGTTACTATGACACCAACCACTTAAAATCCAACCCCAGTAAAACGCAGGTTTGTGCTTTTTACCTCAACACCAAAAACGCAAGAGGGAGTTGGAGATCAAATAGAAGGCTGAACGACTCTAGCATTGCCCAACACCAAAATTCCTGGGATTTACAATAGGATGCACCCTGACCTACAAGCAGCACTGCATGAACACCAAGACCAAGGTTAGCGTCCGCAATAATATAATCAGATAATCTTTGGGTGTAAACTTGCATAACTTAAGGGCTTCGACCATGGCTATGCTTGTCCGCCTCAGAATATGCTACTGGACCGGGTCCATGCAAAGCAAGTGGACATTGCACTGAACGAAACCCCACTTTTCATAACGAGATGTCTGAGACAATATACGCAGGGGGGTCGCTGCAGACGAAGAGAGAGTGAAACAGGAAACCCATCGACGTCAACCTGCACTGCAGCGACTAAAATCTAGATAGAGCTTTATGAAAAGGACACGAGCTCTGGAAAGGACACCGGCTACAGACTGTATTGTAAGATGAGAAAACCAGGTAGACCATCCGACCCACCAAGTCAGGGAGGAGCTACCACTAGGCAGCAAACGATCACAACCGATTGAGAGTGAGCGAACCACAATGCAAGGACAATTTGCAGAAATGGGGACTGGTACCGGATAGTATTGCAGAAAGGATAATATTAGGTTTGCGAACAACAAAGCCATATCGGTCGTAATTCACTGGAGTATTGTTTGACCGGACATGGTAAGTAAGTAAGTAAATATTAACAACAGATTTCCAAAATCGATTAACAATGTTCGAAACAAATCTAGAACATTTATAGAGGATAAAGAAAGAAAAAACACTTAAAAATGCGTTCAAAAACAGCAAACTACCAGGAGATGATTATGAGAAAGACCTAGAAAGATATGACGTGGTGATGTTAAGGAAGACAATCAAAAATTCCAAAAGACCAAAATATGGTTTTAATCACATAAAGCAGACAAGAATGGTTTGTTGTAGTGAAAAAAGTGGGGCTTCTTCAAGGACAAAGTCTGTTCAAATAATTTGCAGATAATTCCCATACGATTCGCAACCGAAATTGTGCCAAATGGTTATTGTCAATTTTACAAAAAAATTACCATCTGTAGAAATTGCTGAGGGGAACGTTTGGAGAATATTATTATTAAAACATTTCTACTTTTTCTACCAATTTCTACTTTTTGATATAATAAACAAGTAGGTTTTTTTAATTGTTAGTTTTATTTAAAAAGGAAATTCCGAATTACTTATTGGGATACCCTTAATAGAAACAAATACGAAAGTAGTCCGTAAAATAAGTTCTCCAATTTTTTTTCACAAAGTAAAACACATTTATTTGTAATTAATTATAGGAAAGCCTGGACTTCTATTTTCCTAAATAGCCGGCGTTGTGATCGATGTATTTTTTCATGCAGTGTAACATTTTTCTTATACCCGTGTCATAGAACTGTCCCGCCATTGCGCGCAGGTAGCATATGACCTCTTTTTCAACCCCTTGTCGGTCCTGAAATTAATTCCACCCAAATGTGACTTCAACGCAGGAAAGAACCTACCCGCCTATCTTCAAACATTACCCTCTACACTTTTGCCATCGTTTCGTTGCTAAAACCGAAACCGATGCCGCTATTCATCATCGACGTCTGTACGTCCATTTTTAAACTCTCTGCACCATTTTCGCACGTTTTTAATGTACATATACTTCACATAATTGATGATGAATGTCTATAGGTGTAGTGCCTCTGACACACAAAAAATGAATTACAGAAGGGTAGCAGCTCACATCTGGCGGTAGCGGCGAGTGGAAGCTCCATTGCGAACGGCTGCCAAACAAAGACTGAGTATCGCAGATAGCTCGGAGTGGTGGGTATTTGTAGACGGGAAACCAAGCTACACGCCAGTGCTGCAGGATCTTGCGTTGAAGCGTTCCTCGCGATTCCAGCGCCTTGGAGATCTTACTTTACGAACAACCCTCGTATTACGTAAAACTGGCTACTACACCTCCATGGTATGAATACAGATAAGTAAAGCTATAAGACACCTATTTGTTCTCAGTGGACTGATTGTAGCTTTGAGAAAGAAAAAAAAAGCGAAAAAAGTTCCTTTGAGAAAGAAAAAAAATGTTCACATTTCTCTGTTAGTATATTATGTTTGCAGAAAACTTAGCTACAATAAATTGAATTTATTCAACAAAGATGTGTATAAGCAGAGGGCACAGCATTATAAATACTTAGAGGAAACTTTTAATTAAAAAATTATAGACAAGTGATAAAATGAGCAACATAATGTTAGATAACTCAAAAACATTTTCTAAAAAGAACCATATAATTATTTTGAAGCTTTTCGATACGTGTTTCTTTATTTGAGCACAGTAGAAACTCCATGGAGCTTAAAACTATAAACAACAATATAAGCAACACGAATACAAAAATATAAACAAATATTTTACAGCTCCAGAAAAACATGAATGCGTACAATTAGCAAAATAACAGAAACTAATGAACTGGGATAATTAATTACTGTCTCTAAATAAATATAATTTAGTTAGTGTTGAGTTGATTTAGAATTAGATCTAATGATTACCTGGCGATATTAAGTTGGTTATCGAAACGAGATTTCAAAAGACTGAAAAGAACTTCTTTGTTTTGGTTAAGTTTTAATAAGTTCTTTAAGGATATTTTATAATATATAATTTTCAAGTGTTTTGTAGATAATTATTTCCTAATTCGTATTACATAATACTTACAGTTTTCCATCAAAAAATTTAATTAATCACGTATTTTGTTTTGATCATCCCAGAAATGTATGATTCAAAGCAGACATTAATTTCTGTCCTCCCGCTAAAATGACCCCATCAATTAGGTATATTACGTGGTCAGCTCTCTCTGAAGTGTCGCAGACGTTAACCGGATTACTTAAAGGGAAACGGTTCTCCAATATACCATCAGCGAAAATCTCTTGTATGATCTCGAATTATTGAAGTGTTCTGGTCACCAAAAAGGATTTACAGACATATATTTACATTTATGTGCAGCTTTTATCAATTTTTCTATTGGAACTTTTGGTGTGAAATACTAAATTTGAAGAGATTTAATCTAGATTAAATCATCTCCTGATGATGCTAACATGGTTAACGAAATGTGCGTCGAAAAAAGTGATTTGGGGTTTAGTAGTAAATATCTCCAAGTGCATCTTTTATGACAAACACATTAACTGGAAATATTATTCAAAATTCGATGATGCCGATGATGCAATTTAATACTATAGTCGGGCCAGCGAACAGATATAGCAATAAAAATGTAACAGAAGGTACGGTAATAAAACTGATAAAAAATGGGTCTCTTAATATGTTACTACCCCACGAAGATCAATAACACGGTCGAAAACCGATAAAAATGGGTCTCTTAATAAGTTACTACCCCACGAAGTTTATGACCAGAAAGTACATTTAAGGTAATTTTTATAGACCCCATCCCCAGTTTTATAACTATATCTGTTCGCTGCCCGCACTATAATAATTAATTCAACTATATTAATATGAATTTCTTCCACAAACAACAAATTTTCCAGACCTACAGCCACAACTTTCCCGAATAATACAACAATGATGCTCTTTGAGAGCAAAACACCATGTTTTATTTCCGTTCGGTGTCTTTCCTTTAGTTCATTTTCGTGGTTTACCTCCTGTATAGGGTTTCAATAGCACCAATAGTAAAAAGGAGGAAAGAGAAAGCAAAGAAAAATGTTCAGCAGCACTATTTTCTTCTATGCCATTCCACTTTAAAAACCCACGAACCGCCACTGATCACTACCTAACTAAAGTTTATCCGAAAAAGTAAAAAAGGGTTATGAAAAACGATGAAATATAAAATATATTAAAAAGGAATAAAACAATTTTTTCCTTTGTTATCTGTCACTTTTATGAACGATCGGATGATAATAAAAGTGATAGGTAACAAAGTAAAAATGTATGTAAATATGTAAACCCTACTAGTATCGATATATGATGAAGCTACAGAGACAGTCCACCTTGATGATACTTGAGGTCTACAAGACCTAGAGAAGGTGTAAAGACACAAACAAGAGCTGCAAAGGACTAGAGAACCATTTGGCTTGAAAATAAATCAGAAAAAGAGTCAGGTCACGTTCAATACATTTGTTGAGGACGAAAGAATTTCTATTTTATCAAAAACTTCGGGTAACACAGAGTGGAATGGAAAGATGTATGTTTAGAATTATTAGACGGGATAGAAAGCCCTGCACATGGATCAGAAAATAAACGAAAGAAAGCGACATCATTGGAAGAATAAAGGAATTAAAATGAAAATGGGCAGGTCATGTAGCGAGGCGATAAACTGCGAATACATAAAACACGATGGACTGATGACACCATTAAGTACATCGGACCTGAATGGTAGAGCAAAGCTCAAGACCGCGGGAGTCTTGAGCTTTCAAGAAATCAAGTTAGTCAAGAAGAGCAAAGTGGATTTTGGGAAATTGTTCAAGAGGGGCAGCAATTTTGAGATTGCTTTGTCAAACCGCTTTGCTGTGTTACAAGATCCGGAGGAAATGGAAATGTCACTTCATTATTAAGAAATCATCAACAATGTGCTTCAAACAGCTGCTTCGATAGCACTAAGACAAAATGTCTCAAACAGACAAAAATCTCCAATAAAACCATTGATTTAATAATGAAACGGCAGGCAATGAGAAAAGCAGGTAGTCTTTTTGGCAGGGTCGAGTATACTGAGCTCTGCAAAACTATAAGAAAACGTATCAGAGAGGACACGCGCTGGTTCAACATGGAGCAAGTACAAAAAAGCCCTGGAAGAAAGCAAATGAATTAACCAGGCTAAAAAGAAGCTGAGAAGCAAAAGAACGCACATTTATGCCTTAATGCGTGAGGATGGCACAGTGTGCAGGGCGCGCATGCAAACGTTAGATGTTATCAGAAAATTTTATACACAGTTATATGAAGACCAGAACCAATCAAAGACAACAATATCCACGGAAGAGCAAATGCTAGATATCCTAACGGAGGAGGTAGCAAGTTCTATTGAATCGATTAAGAATGGCAAGGCTCCAGGAAAGGACAGTGTAACTGTCGAAATGATAAAAGCTAATGGTCGGTCGTTACATAAAACACTAGCACAATTATATTCAAAATGCCTTAAAGAATAAAAAGTACCTGACTTATGCAGAAGTGTTCCTTTTATATAAAAAAGAAGGACAGGAAGATTTAAAGAACTACCGTCCAAAAAGCCCCCTACTGTAATGTACAAATTTTTCACTAAGATAATATCTAAAAGAATATTAAGAAAACTAAATGACGCACAGTTAAGAGAACAAACAGGATTCAATACAATGGATCACATCCTGGTTGTACAGCAGACCATAGAAAGATACAACGAATACAGCATACCAATGTGCTTGGCTTTTATCGCTCTTGATGATCTTGAAGTCGAAATTAATTCAGAACGAGATGAACGGCAAGGTGAAGTAATATCGCCTATTCTTTTCTCGGCTGGCCCTGACGAAGTATTCCGTAAATTGGATTGGGAACAGGATAGTAAATAGATCCATGGTGTAAACTTAAACATCTTAAATTTGCAGATGATATCGTTGTCCTTTCACAAAACCCAGAGGAACTGCAAAGACACATACAAGAGCTGCAAAGGGCTGGCAAATCATTGAAAATAGTCAGGTTAAGTTCAATAAATTCATTGAGGACAGGATAATTTCAGTTTTAGGGAGAGATTTGGAGATTGTGAACCACTTTATATATCTTGGACAGAGGATTTCAGTGGAGGGAGATAACGCCCAGGAGGTGGAACGGCGTGCTAAATATGGCTGGCAGACATTTGGCAGCCTCAACATAGTGTTTAAGAGCAGACTCCCAATTTGCCTGAAAAGAAAAGTCTTCAATCAGTGCGTCCTATCCGTTACGACATACGGAAGTACAACCTGGGTAGGGTAGCACAAAGGGGAATGGAAAGATGTATGCTTGGCATTACAAGACGAGACAGAAAGCTCTGCGCATGGATCAGGGAATAAACGAAAGCCATTGAAATGGAGATGGGCAGACTATATTGCAAGGCGATGGGACGAGAGATGAACCAAGGCAATACTGGAGTGGATACCGTTTGGTCGCAAACATCCGTGAAGAAGACCGAAAGCACGATGGACTGATGACATCGTTAAGTATATAGGACCCGAGTGGCAGAGGAAAGCCCAGGACCGTAAAAATTGGAAACAGGCTGAAGAGGCCATTTGTTTACATTACATATTAGCGACCATAAATATTTTTTGTGTTTCGCACTGTTCTTGGAATTCTGATGCGGTGCTTATACTGTTCTAAATTCTTGAAATTGCTTGGAGATACGATAAATTGTCGTTTTATGAGGCGCTGGACGATTAGAATATTTTCGCC
The DNA here is from genome assembly GCA_031761425.1 of Cosmopolites sordidus. Taxonomy (NCBI): domain Eukaryota; kingdom Metazoa; phylum Arthropoda; class Insecta; order Coleoptera; family Curculionidae; genus Cosmopolites; species Cosmopolites sordidus. The sequence continues at coordinate 77,900 of JARFXV010000894.1, forward strand.
TAAACTAACGTTAACGTGCAAAAATTGAATTAGTTGTTTTATTATCAATTACAATAATTATGCTGCCGTCTTTTAGCGCACCATAACAAAATTTCAAATCAGTATTATACAACAGTCAAACCCAAACTCTCACAGTTACCACAAAAACAATGGCGACAAAACAAAATGGTAGCGCGGTACTTGACCCACTGATATAATTACTTGTAAAATGTTTATATTGTAATATAAAACTTATTTATCAAGAGAACATCAATCAATTCAAAATATCAATTATAACGTTTTACATTTAGAATTTGATTTTATTTGACATATGACATGTCTTCTCCTTTATCAACATCAGTTATGTTGTAATTTTAAGCAAGCTATAAAAAAAAAGAGAAAAGTTTTCCTATATACAAATAACGTATTTAAAGTCTGGACTAGTTAGAAAATAGAAAGTTCAAATCATAAATGTAACCTCATTTAACATACGAAAACTGGTTCTGACCTAGCAATTTATCTGGCGTCTGAGACACTAGCCAGAGGTCGCCATTTAATATTGTTAAATGGCTAAGGCCCTTATACTTTGGGAACAAGAATAAATGGTGGTTTTAAATTACACTTTACTGGGTGTATGAAATATGGTTAATTTATCAACAGTTTCAAGAAAATATAAAACCTAGCACATGGAATATTTCGAAATTTTATTTCATTCAGATAAAGAGTTAAATCAGTACCAATTTAGGGTGATTTAAAAATCAATAAACTAAGGTATATATATAAGAAAATTACTCCTTCATAAGTAATCACTGTATGGGACTGGTCCTTTTTCTTCATCCTGAATTGCCCTTCTATCCTGGATTGTCGGCAATACTACAGAGATTTTTAAATTACATTTGCTTCATCGTCTTTAGCTGAACGTGGATTCATTTTTGTAGCTAATTTACTGTCTAACAAAAAGAACAGATTGTATCACTGAGCGTGGCGATTTGCGACTGATGTTAACGAAATTGGAACCCAATATTAACATATTGATCATCAACCTTATTAACATATTGAACTATCAACCATCTCATTATTTTCTTATTTCTTCTCGACTTTATATTTATTTTAAAATTTGTATGTAATAAATGATTCTTTACTACATCTGATGATATTTTTAATTAATTTATACTTTGTGTTTCTTAATAGATAGATAAATTAAATAGGTACACATAACGTGCAACAATATATTAATATTTGGTATAATTAACTCTTATTGAAGAGGGGACGATGGACTTTTTTTTAAGTTATACTTCTTATTGTGCGTTTGGGAAAACAAATCACAATGAATTTTTAGCGGGGGACGAAGATGCGCGCGCCTATGTAACACATAATTAATTTTCTTTTTAAAATTATTGACCTTCACCATTTGTCAAGACTTGTTTATAAACAAATTTATGGAGACTAACATTCTACACTGTCAGTTTATATTTATAAAATTTCATAAATATTAAAGTGTATATTTTGTTTTCCATTGTAAAGATTGTGTATCAGAATTTGAGGCTATATTTATGTAACAATTATTTTTATGAGTAAAATTATATATCAATAAATAAATAAATTTGGTAAACATTTCAAAAAATTATATTAAAATTTATTTTTTTAGTGATGAGCCATTTAATATAATTTTTGTAAAGTTGATATAAATGAATATTTATATTTACTTCTATTAACTTCTATTTGAAAAACTAATATGTAATTTGATTTTTTACTTATTATGGCGCGTTTAGGAAAACAGATCAGAATGTATTTTTAACGGGGGACGCAGTTGCGCGCGGCAATGTGACACATAATTTATTTTATTTTTAAAATTATGATACCTTCGCTATTTGTCAAGACTTGTTTATAAAGTAATTTATAGAGGCTAACATTCTACACTGTTAGTTTTATATTTATAAACCTGCATAAATATTAAAGTGTATATTTATTTTCTATTATAAGGATTGTGTATCAAGATTTGAGGCTACATTTATGTAAGAATTATTTTTATGGGTAAAATTATATATTAATAAATAAATAAATTTTGACAATGTTGAGCTGGTATATATTTCAAAAAAATATATTAAAATTTGATTTTTTTACTGAATGAGCCATTTAATATTATTTTTGTAAAGTTGAAATAAATGAATATATATTTATTTCTATTAACCTCTATTTGAAAAACTAATATGTAATTTGATTTTTAAAGTTATACTTCTTATGGCGCGTTTGAAAAAACAGATCATTTTTATTAATTACACCATTTTTATTAATTACACCAAAGAAGTATAACTTCTTACGTGCGTACATAAGTACACACACGCTTTTTTTCTTGCAACGGGGCAGTGGTTCGGCAAAGGTTGGAAACCTCTGCTTTACAACCCTTCTTAATATTTTCATTTTCGCTAATTCCATCATTCTCTGTGCTTGTATAGGTTCTTGTTTCACATGAATACATTATTAGTTATATTATACCTTTGTATACTCTTGCTATTGTTTCTATACCAAGAAATTTATTTCTGAATATGATATCAATAAGGCATCCTTTTTATGGACAATAAGGTTTGCTTTTTTGATGGCCCTTGCCGCTTTATACTTTTAGTAATGAATATCTTAATGGCTAGGCAACCAACCTCTGTTACTTGTTCAATTGATTTATTTTCGATGTTTGTTGGATAATTACTTCTTTCGCTATTATTATGGTATTGATTTCTTGCATCGCTGTTATATAGAAATCAACAACTTTGTAGGTTGTTTGTTGGTTTCGGCTATTATTATTATGCTGTCTGAATCAGAATTATATCCAAGAACAGCAAAACTGGCAACGTATACACTAATCTTTATTAGTTTTCTAGATGATTAAATCTCCAAGAAATTTTAACGGTATCGTGATAATATTTGTGAAAACTATGAGGTAAGTTGTATTTTGGATAAACATAATATTAAAAAAGGAATAAAACAAATAAAAATTGTATATAATAAAATATATAATAAATATATAAAAAATAAAAATATATATATCATCAAATATATATATCTCATCTTAATATTTAAGATATTTCATGAAATCAATAGTTCTAATTCTAAAACAAAATATGGGCAACTTTTAGGTTCTGTTTTATGAATCTACAATATATATGGTAGTGCCTACCGTATGGTTGCACCAAATAGGAAAACATGTACGGAAGAAATATTACAAACAACTGGACAAACAATAAATGAAGATATTTTCAAAAAACCAACGCAAAAGAGCTTGGAATAGATGAATCTACTTAACGAAAGAGATTAAAATCGGGGCATGGCGTTGATAGCTTGGGAAGATATCGAAGTGTTTTTCAGAGGAAATTGAACACTGCCAAAATCTGTATAACCGGTTTTACGGTATCACATTTTAAACTTACTTACTGCATACTTAAGTATGCAATTTTAAACAACATAAAGAGCCCATTTAATCCAAACCCAAAACTAGCTGGCAAAGATTGGGCCAATAGTTTTATTAAAAAATACAACCTATCATTGCGGACTCCTCACGCCACTAGTTTAGCAAGAATGATGGGGTTTAACAAATTTAAAGTTTATTTTTGAAAATCTATCAAAATTTGTCAAAACATTTAATTTTCCACCAAGTGCTATCTACAATATGGATGAGAGTGGTACTTCAGCCGTTCCTAACAAAATACCAAAAATTATTAGCACGAAAGGCAAGAAATCTGTGGGAAAAATATCTTCAGCTGAGCATGGGAATTAGTCACTATTGTTTTCGCTATGAGTGCGGCGGGTAATTTTGTTAATGAAACACTAGCTGATGGCATTCTTCCCACGAGAGTTTAAAAGCTGTAAATTATTGCAGATACAACTTTATTCATCTATTGGCGCTACTACCCCACAGCACTCATAAAATCCAGCCTTTGGACCTTATTTTAAGGCATTAAACATTTTATGCAGACGAATGCGATAAATGGTTGACAACAAATGGCGGAAGAAATATATATACTCACTTTCAGGTTGCCAAATTATTAGGTAAAGTTTATGAACGTTGCTGAACTATGGACAAGGAAGTAAAAGGCTTTAAAGTTTGTGGAATATATTCAATAAATAAACATGTGTTCTCAGAAGAGGATTTTCTGCTATCAAAGGTCACAAATAAGAATGCAAATTAAGTTAATCCCCAATTAAATAACAGCGATTCTGTTTACCTAGCGACTATATTAGAAGAAACGGCTTTAACAAAAAAATACGCGTATAACCAAACACCTCTAACACCAGAGAAGTTGGAGCCTGCATTAGCTCAGCAACAAGCAGAGAAAACACTAGTGTCACCTAAGGATATAATTCCACTTCCAAAACGAAAAGGTGAACAAAAAAGAAAAAGAGAAGAAAAGAAATTGCTAATACTTTCTAGCACTCCCAACAAATTAAAACTGGAATGTCTCGCTGAAGAGAAGTTGAGAAAGTCAACGCGTGCGAAAATAAAAAGAAAAATTACAGAGGAAGGTTAAGGTAAAGAAGAAACTATCTGATGATGTTTATCCAGGATGCCATGAACCCTATGAAGACTCTCCCAGTGAAGAATTGATTCAGTGTAAGGTCTGCAAAAAGTGGTGGCATGAAGAGTGTACGTCGTATGAGAAAATTGGGGATATTTGCCCCACATTAATTGGACTTTTGCCCTGCCCTACATATAGGGCAAAATTCATATTTTGTATGTCATGATATTTCTATTTATTAATAGATACGTTTTTCTTGTTTGTCCCAAAAATGTGTTGTATTGCATAGTAGTTGGATGTAATGTTTGGGTTCTCTATATATTAAAATATTTTTTGCCGGTTTGTGGTTTTTATAATTATTTAAGCTCTAAGTACGTCATTTTGCCCCGCTGTACTATATCGTACCTGTTAATGTTAAATAGAATAGTCTTTAAAAATACTCCTTGCGTAATTCTCAATTCATAGTTAATTTGTTCCGTAATTTCATCTGTAAATCTTTTAATTGTCTGTTTTTTTATATATGGTTTCAATAGTTTCGAACGGGTCTCATACAGAATGTTTCTGATATATAGTAAATGAATGACGTTTTCTATTTGTACATTGCAGAATGCTTTTTTTTATCAAACATACGCTCCATCAGACATAACGCCCTATCAGGCCTAAGTAAACCAAGACGTGTATTCTAGAGATTTTTCTTCCACTTATTACAATATATAATAAATACTGCGTCAAACCGTGATCGACTAGTTCTAAATCTTACTGCTCTTCAAAGTGATATTGAAAAGATTCGCATATATCAAGAGCAAAAAATCTCTGTCAAATAGAAAGTAAACTTTGTACTATAAATTATACCATAAATATCTTAAGCAAGTATACATTTTACAATTTTTACATGTTACAAACAAAAACAGCAAAACAAACATAAATTAAAAAAAACAAACATTTACACACTGAAATATCATGTTGAGTATTACTGGCTTTAGCTTTCTAACGGGAAAAAACATAATTGCAAAACAACTTTTTTCCGTTAAGACTTGGAGAAAACATCGTTTTTGCACAATCTCTATTCAAAAAGGACCTCTGATTACACGTCCACTGAATGTCCCAGCAAATTATGATTAAGAATGGACGTTCATTTCTGACATCAAACTTAAAGGATCATGTCAGTTAAGAATATTACGCGGTCAGCTTTGTGCAAAATATATTGCCTAGGGATATTAGATTCCGACGCCTTGGTAACGGTTCAACCTAATGAATAATATTATTAAATATACTGTTGTTTATAAACCAACTACACGTTTCAATATTTAATATTTCACGATATTTATAAGCTGTTAATTAGACATAAACATTTAATAAAATAACATATAAATTAAAAAACAATTGTTTTATTAGACTAATACATAGGTCATTGTAAAAGTTTCCGCAAATATTAAGAAGAAATATAAATAGAGAGCTTTATTTATCGATGTCAGAAATTCGACGATGTCAGAAATATCTTTTAAATAGATTTATACTGTTGACCAAATATAAAAAATTAACTACCATGCACTTTATTACGGGAACATCAATACTTTCAAGATGATAAATCAGGATCCGGCAAATGAGACATCAATTCGGTAGATATTGGAGAACAAAAAAAAATACAACACCGAATGTACATGTTTGAATAAAGCAGAAAAAAACGCCCTACATCACATATCTTAAACACAAAACTGATACGCTTTTTGCTTGTTTGCCTTTGTATTTCTGTATGTTATTATGGAAATTGTGGCAATATAAATACTATAAAACATTTATTGTATTTTTGGTGTGAGGTATATCTCTTCAGGTAGTGCTGCTTATATTTGTATTTTTGGGAGAACGCAGATGAGGACATGGATTAAAATGGTTTAGCATCATCTTTTAACATAAGAACAACGCTTGCAAATTATCGAAATATATTATCAAAATTTGTGTCCTGTGCGTCAAACTTATAGAGCATTCAACCGAGCAATGTATCCCGAATTATCGAGATATTTCGAAAGCATTTGACGCTGCTCGATATTAGAACAAAAACAAGGCAATGTATACTCTGCGTTGTGAAGAAAATATCGCCGCTGTTACTGGCAATGTCGACGATGATCCAAATTGGTCAATTCATCGAGGTTCGCACGAAGATAGGCTTTGATATTCGACTACGTGAAAAATTTTGGGTAAAAATCTTGATCTGGTGCCTTATAAAATCCAGATTATTCAATAACTCAAGCGGCAAGACCATCATTTTGCAATTGTAACTTGATTCAGATTAAATTGAATTCAAATAAACAACCAAATTAGATGCTGACAAAGCTCATTCTGTTAATCCAATTTCAGATCACTTTTTCAAGCAATTGGGTTCTTATGTCCGAGTTATGATGGCTTCCAAGACGTTTATAGTTGTTGGTTTTTCGGCATAGACCAAAGATTTAATATAACCCCAAAGAAAATAATATAAACGCGTTCAATTGTATATTCTTGGTGGCCAATTAGCAGCACACAACTCGTCCCATGTGCTATTACGACCGGCATTCAAATTGGCCAGTTGGCTTGGCCTCGCCCCGATCGTCTCTCTTGCGTCTCGCTTTCCTTGCGTTCATCTGGAGCTCGGCTGATGACACCTATATGTACCATTCGAAGACCAAAGCTATGTGTGCTGTCCAACTTCGGTCGACATCTGCATGCATCATTTAAAGTTTTTAATATATATTTTCTTTATTTATTTTTTTTTAACTTTATATATTTTGTTATTATTAATAAGGTGTTATAAATAATAAGGTATAAATAATTATAATATTAATATAACTTTATAAGTAAAAGCAGACTAGAGAATAAATTATAAATAAATATACATATAATTTTAAACTTGTAATACATATTTTATTAATGTTAGATTAAATAATAAATTATAAATTATTGAATTATTAAAATTATAAATACAATGATAATTATCTATTTCAAATTTACCAATCAAATCCTCTTTTTAAACTGATTGTACAATAACATGAAATCACATCTTTCGAATTTGCACTAAGTAAGTATAATATGAACGACACATTGGACATTTTTTTATCATTATTGGACCACAATGTACATCATTCCATGTTAAAATACATCTTAGACAAAACAAGTGGGAACATGTATTTGGCATCCAAGTTTCAAAATAGTCAAATGTGTCATAACAAATAGCACAAGCACTCTCTTATTTTCTTCCAAATTTTCATTTACATTTTTTAAAATTGTTACGCTTTCTTCTTGCCTGGGAGGCGACTCTAATAAATATATTCTATTTTCATTTTTCATTTCCATATACATGTTTAAAAATCGGTTCACTTTTTTCTTCCCTGGGAGCAGACTCTAATAAATATCTTCTATTTTAATTTACATTTCTGAAAATCGTTACACTTTCTTCTTCCCTGGGAGGAGATTCTAATAATTATTTTCTATTATCTTCCTGTGGTTGAACATATTCACTTGACTGTTGACTTGATTGTGATAAACTCAATATGAAAGCTAACTACCTTAGGTTTTGTGTTGCGAATATTTATGTCACATCGGATCAGACGACTTAGGAAGGGATGTCAGAAATATAGTGGGGATAAGCACGAATGAGAATGCGAAACGGACGAAAAGAGGAGGAGGCTGCGTTCCCATACTTTCACTACTGGCTGAAAGGCTAGAAACCGGTTCCGAGAGATACGTGATGGCACATGGTGCCAGTTGGGCAGAGATGAGCCGTGGCACTACGTGGAGAAAAGGTGAAATATGTCGATAATATCATGTCATGTTATATATATATATATATATATATATATATATATATATATATATACATATATATATATATATATATATATATATATATATATATATATATATACACATATATCTATAAATATATGTTCTATTCAAAACGTTGTCCTGTTCAAATTTCAATTAATTAGTTTGTGATCGTTTTGTGAATTTGTGAAAAACTATTGGAAAAGTGTAAAGAAAGTAAACATTTGTTTGTTTGTCTATTTTTTTTATTTGCCTTCTTGCACGATTATTCAAATTCATTGTCACGCGATTGGTTTGTACTGATCGATGATATCTCATTCGATGCATATCATCTTCATTTGCATATTCTTTTTCTTCCTGTGTACGTGCTTAATGTTTTTATAATAATAGATTCTGTTCAATTTCATTTCACTATTCCCGTTACTCTGCAGTTCGATTAAATTGAAATTTCGTTTGGTTTGTAACATGGCGAAACAATACGTAAGGTAAAAATAAATATAATTTTATTTCAATTTTTTCGAGAGGCCATACAAAAATTATAATTTTTGCAGTTTGTGCGAATTTTTCGACTTTCATTTGTAATTGTCTCGAATTTTTTTTTCTGAAAACTTATCTAAGACCATAACGAACAAAAGAAAAAAAGAATTACACATATCCATCATTCGAATTGTGAATTATGGTCTTGAGTTCATACACAAATCCCATAGAAAAAAGCACTTTCAGTTTCTCCTGAATTTTTCAATTTTCCGGGCAAACCAAATCTTATTCGGTTATAAAAATCGGTCCAGCCGTTCTCAAGTGATACGCTTACCAACAAACAGCATTAATTTTTATTTATAAGATCTTCCGCGGTCTCCTCCGCGTCTTATATATCTCCATTATTTTAACTACTTCTTGATGGCAGTGCCCTAAATGCCGAGGTTATAAAATTGCACGAGAGGACATTCTTAATCTCAAAATCCAGAACTACGAGAGAGAGGCTCCGAGACATCTGCAAAAGCTCGCCTGGACTAGGTTTATGAGATTATTACAAAACTCCGTAAAATGCATACATTAGAACTACTTTAAAATATTAAAATTTTTCGAATGTGTAGGAGAATAATACCTTGACTTTTAGAAGGCACGTTAAAAAAAATACCATTTAATTTAAACAAATTTCAATCTATTAATTTTCCTATTAGCGAAATAATTGTAGTAATTTTAAAACCATTAAAAATGTTTACCTATATTCATTATTTTTTTAAAAGCTATTATCATTCAGCCATTGTCTATTCATTACAGGATGAAGGCTTGATGACGTCATCAGTTGATCGCGTCTTTGGTCTTATTCGTGGACGTTTATGATCAATGTTTTTGATCCATCTATAGTCACATAGCCTCGCTATATAGCCTGCCCACCTCCATTTCAATTTTTTTTACTCTTCCAATGATGTCGCATACTTTTATTTGTTTTCTGATCCATGTGCACGTCTTTTTGTCCTTCTTTGTAATGCCAAGCATTCGAAGTTCTTGAACTGATTGTGATGTGAATCCATGTTTCACTTCGGCATGTCATAATGGACAGGGCGCACTGATCAAAGAGTTTTCTCTTCAGATAAAATGGAAGTTTGATTTTAAACACGAATAAAAAAAGCTATATTGATTATTAAAAAGTTATTTTAATAAAAAAAAATAATTTGGAAAATAAGTATTTTTTTTTTTAGAATGTAATAAACGTACTCTATTATGTAGAGAATAAAGTCTAATTCATTATATACTGGATAAATCATAAATGGAATAGTCATAAAATCATTACATTTTTTCAAATTCGATTAAATATAATCTATAAGCTCAAAATAACATTATCGAGATGTGCATCGTTGTACGTCACTTGTACTTTTCCAATCATCATTAATCAGCTACAAATTGTCCGATCCTCATCCAGATGTCTCCATGCTTCTCTATTTTGTGCAGTTGTAATCCAGTCTGTTTTGATTTGCCTTAGATTATTTGGGTCATCGGGTAGCTGGTCTTTTTCGACTTCTCCTATCTGATTTCGGCCTGCATTTGTTGAGCTCCTTCGTCCATTTTGTCTCGCCACGTGGCCAGTCCATCGCCATTTCGATCTAGCTATTTTTTGTATAACATCGACCGTTTTTCTTCTTCTGCGGATCTCTTCGTTTGTGACTTTATGTCTTAGTGTAAATCCTAGACCGATCTTTGCATTTTACTTTATGTGATGAGTAGTTTTTCCTGAGGGCCCAGGTTTATTAAAAGCTTTTCGTTTTGGACCAATATATATATATATATATATATATATATATATATATATATATATATATTTAGTATTATTCACGTGTGGGCCCTGGTGGACCACGCGAAGTACAATTAGAGGCGTTTGTTGTTATTAGCCTTCCTTTGAGCCCATACTAATTTCATTCTTTCGCTATGAGCTTTTTTCCTTTCGTCAGACCAAGTTGTTCCAGTCTTCTTATATTTTTCTCTCTGGCCAACCTTCCAAACGTTAACCTTGTGTCTGAAACAGCCTCTATCCTGAATTTCACTTTGTGTAATATTTGCTGATCTTAGGTCCTCTTTAATTGCCGCAAACCATTTAATTATTTCTACTTTAGCTCCTATTTTCATAAAATTCGACTATTTGTCTAGTTAGCCTACTCGGATTCATCCGTTTGATGTGTCCGTAAAACTTAAGTCTTCTTTTTCTCATATCGTTATGTATATCTGTGTATTGTTTGAATTCTTGGTTTTCTCGAAGTCGGTATGTTGTGCTATTTATTTGTTTGAGGCCTAGGATTTTTCTTATGATTTTTCTTTCCTTCTTTTCAATGTCCTCGATGTCCCTCTCTCTCTCTCTCTCTCTCTCTATATATATATATATATATATATATATATATATATATATATATATATATATAGAGGATATAGATATATATATATATATATATATATATATATATATATATATATATATATATATATATATATATATATAAATCTGAGGTTACCATATTCTGCCCAGTCTAAAATGCATTGTCTCAGGAGTCCACGTGCTTAATTGTCCCTGCCAATTCTAACTCCCAAGGTTTATGTACTAATTTCCCAGATATATGCACTTTTGCACAAATTCAATTTCTTTGTGGTCTACTTTTATATTCTCACTTGGAACTAAATTTCCTATTATTGTAGTCTTGCTGTAATTTATATTTAAGCCGACCATATGCATATGTGTTCGGAAGTCTTCGTAGAATTTCCTTAGCCTCTGTTAGGACCTCCGTTACGAACATAGTATCTGCGATGATATAGTATATACCGATGATACAATATCTGCGAAGCAGATATTGTTCAGTTTTTCTATATTTTGATACAAGTATCTTCCCAGTATCTTCGCGTTTGATACCTTCCGTGTAGTGTTATTTGGTAGTATAAAAGTTGCTTATATCGAGTTGTATACCGATAATCAATTCTACATTATTTTAGTTCTTTAATAATTGCACTAATTTCTTCGGTATTGAACGCTTTTCGTAAATTTACTAACGTTAACACTGCAGCATTGCAGATGATCGCTTGTCCCGCAGCGGAAACGGAATCCAGCTTGGTCGCGTGGCTGTCAATATTTCTGTTAAATGTTTAGTCTGCATGTTATATTCGAGAATACAATTTAAATAAATGATTAAGGAGGCTAAACGATTCTCCAGTTGAGTTATATCACCTTTTCGGTGAAGGAGGATGGTCACTGCGTTGATAGATTTTGCTGGAATATCTTCAATTTATGGATATAGACTGAAAAGTTTTTGTAATTTTTCCGTAGATTTTGGACCTACCTTTTTTGCTTCGACCACTTCACCCCTTTCCGAGGCTCTATTTCTGCTTTCGTGACGCGGGGGATATCTTCTGATCTTGATTTTGGACCTGGTCTTTGCTTCGTGTAGCGTGGCCTGGGCAAATGTATGTATTCGTATAAAAATCATTCTAAAATTCTTCCACCATTCTTCATCTCTACATCTTTTTCTTTACTTAATGCCAAGTTTTCTTCATTGTTTTTCTGCTTGTTAGTTGTTTTCTCAGGTCTTTCATTCTTCTATTGTTTCTACTACTTAATCATTTTTGAATTTTTGATTATTTATTTTTTGTTGATCTACGCTGTTTTGTGTTTTGAGTATCATTTTCTATTCTATCTTTACTTGGGTTTCTTGACTAGTTTTTTCTTGTTTGGGATTTTAATTTTTTCTGAGCGATTATTGTTATTTCGATTATTACCACGTTTAAAGTATTCTCGCATTCTGTTTCTTATGTATCTTCAAAAACATTATCGATATGTTCGCTAAAGTTAATTGTTTCATTTGGTCGTCCAAGTTATAATAACTTTCTTCTTCATCAGTATATTTCTTTCGCTACCGAGATCTATTTAGACAGTAGCCCTGACCAATCCATTGATACTTCCTGCAAATAATCTGTTTAATACGTTGTCATCTTTAAAGATATGTTTCTTATTAATGATGAATGTCAGTGCTTTGTCATGTCCATGTCCTTGCAATTTTTCAGTGTAAAAGCTGTTCATCTGGTACAGATTATTATCCAGTAAGTATTCTAGCATGGTCCCTCGTGGTTCGTTTTTTCCAGGAGTTTCAAAGCGTTTCAAAGCGGAGTTTTTTCGCGTTCCTGAAGTATTTCTGTCCTTTATCGGTATCACAGAAAATACTCAAAATAGCTGCTACCAATCTCTTATTCTCCAACCAGCAGCCAACTATCATGCCATTTATGACTTTTGTACGCTAGTAACAACAATTTTGTTTTGAAGCGGGCTTTATACGAAAACAAAATATTTGAAAGATTATTAAAACATTCCAGGACTGTTTCGATGAATATTTTACGTAAAATAAAATGAGTAAATTTTTAAATTCTATATCACATACATATTGTAATAATGCATTTCAGATACACCCATAAAACTTCTCGCAGTTTTTCTGAGTCTCCGTGCGTCGAGAAGTTCGAATTGTTTCGCTCGTAAGTCGCAAATTATTTCTTCGTTTCTCATGATCCGGAGCCATCCCGTTGTCCTCTGTCTTGTTTAAGGTAGAATCAGTTACCTCGATTTTTTTTATTCACAGATTGATTAAGCTGAAATAAGACAATGACTGATGACAATGACTGATGATTGAGACAATGACTGATGTCTGAGGTCTTGGTAAAATTCTTTTAGATAAAATACGTGTTACAATTTCGGTAAGTCATCATCCCCACTTACCCTCTATAGCACTCGGCGTTCCCACTATACATATTTTACTATGACATATTTCACCACTATGACATATTTATGACATTACAGTATTACATATTTCATTTAAGAACTCATCTTTTTGAAGCACCCCTATAATAATTTTAATGAACATGTAAACAATTACTATTACTGCATTTATAACACACTCAGTAATTTTCTTCGTCCCTTTTATATACCTCCATGAAAAGAAAGAAATTTATTCCTACAAATTTTTTGGATCTACCCAAAAGAACTATTCATTTTCTAAAGTAACAATTCTGATGTATGTTTGTCACGCATTAGATAATATTATCACATATTTTGTTCATCTAAGCGAACTTTCACAAATGCCTCGCAATTTATCTCCCGCAGTTCTAACTTTTCAGATTAAGATAGTCCTCTGAACCTATTTTATTATCTGTATTTGTAAGGCAATCTTAGATACCTGAGGTGTATCTGCGTGAGCCATTAATATATGAATATATTATAAATAACAAAATAAGAAATGTTGCTTGAAACAACTTGCTGAATTATTCTCATATCTAAAAGTAAAAAAAATAATTTAGGTTAATTTTGAGTTGGCAAATAAGTTACTTCAAGCTCCTTTTCGATGTAGTCCGAGAATTACAAAGATATATATATATATATATATATATATATATATATATATATATATATATATATATATATATATATATATATATATATATATATATATATATTTATATATATATAGCCTCTATTGTCTCGCTCATCATTACACATGGGCCAGTTACATTTTCGTCTGTTCTTGTTGTTCCAATTATGGCATTAAAATCACCCATCAGGATTTTGTACCTACAGTTCTCCTCGTATAATAGCTGGATCACATCGTCATAAAACGCCTCAATTTCCTCATCCCTATAACTTATAGTTGGTGCATAAGCTTGGACGAATTGAAGCCTAAACTTTTTATTCAGCTGAATGACGCATTGGGCTAGTCGGTCAGATGTACTTTCCAATTTTACTATACTGTTCTTCAGCTTTCGATTGATGAGGAATCCAATTCCTCCACATCGGCCATTTTCCGTACCTCGAGTGTAGAGTACGTGTCCAGTTGGTTCCAGTTTGATTAACTCTTCGCCCTTTCTTCGTGTTTCACAGAGTCCAATAATACCCGAATGTATGTTGTCAAGTTCGATTAAAAGTTGTTGAAATCGGGCCTCCGTTTTCATAGTCCGTATATTTAGCATTGTAATGTCAAAGGTTCAATGGCAGCCTGATCTAACCCGGTGATGCTTAGCACCCTCTGCCTTGGGACAGGTTTTCCCGCTGCCGTAGTTAGTTGCCCCTTGACCTCCGGAGAATGAGGGCCGTGTTTGAGGTTATACTGTCATATTGAAACATATTGAAATACCATGTTGAAGGTAGTATCGACAGTAATCTGCCACGCTGGTCAAATGCGGGTTGGCAGATTTTGGATCATGTTACTCTGAGGCCTCTGCCTTGATCTGTCCGTCAGGGGTGAACCTCCCAGGAGCATAGACTCTAGACGACGTAGCTCAAAACTTCATTACCCTACTTAAATCCTTTTACCACGTCAAGGTCTGAAACCCAAAGGGGTATATATATATATACATATGCCCACAAGGTAGCGTAACGGAACCGTGGAGGGAAAATATTACAGAAATCTTTCACCCTTTTTCCACGTGGTGCCACCGATCGCCTTTGCCGAACTGTCAACCATGTGACGTCACGTGTCTCTCGGGACTGGTTTCTAGCCTTTCAGCCGTCATCAGCCGAGCTCTAGACGAACGCAAGGAAAGCAGTTCGGAGAGGCAATCCGGTCCAGACCAGATCAACTGGCCATTTTAATGAAGGGGTCGTGATCGCACACAACTCACGCCATCATACGGCGAATGCTCGTAGCAGTCAGGACCGCTCGAAACATTCCGCCTGGAACCTCGGGTATAGTACCAAGTATGCCCACAAGGTAGCGTAACGGAACCGTGGAGGGAAAATATTACAGAAATCTTTTACCCTTTCTCTACGTGGGGCCACCGATCGCCTTCACCGAACTGTCAACCATGCAACGTCACGTGTCTCTCGGGACCGGTTTCTAGCCTTTCAGCCTCTCAGCAGTGTATATATATATATATATATATATATATATATATATATATATATATATATACACACATATATACACATATATACACATATATACACACAAACACATATATATATATATATATATATATATATATATATATATATATATATATATATATATAGATGTTTGTTTCATGCATATGTTGTTTCAAACATATATATATATATATATATATATATATATATATATATATATATATATATATATATATATATATATATATATATATATAGATGTTTGTGCGTACTGTTTCACGGATGGAAAAACATGTATTGGGTTTTTTCCGGGAGTACATCCGGTTGTCGGGTTGGTCCCTGTCGGGAGCTTGCAGACGTTTCGCCAAAATCTCATTTGGCATCTTCGGTGCTTTCTGTCGCGAGGTTCGTAACTGTCTGAGAGATATCGGTCCGCCGTATAATATTTATGTCTTCTGGCCTCGGTCTTAGTCGGTAGCGATTGGCTGGCACTGGCGCCAGCTCCGCCCCCTGAGGCGTTTGCAACGTCTTTGTTTCCAGTCGTGCTCTGGATGTTGTGCTGTCCGGGTCTGCAGGTCTAAGAACGCTTTTCCACGTTGGCGGCAAGTGTAGAGCGTCGTCCCTCTTGTTTAGGCTTCCCTGCTTTTCTATGGCTTCTCTAACCAGATGTGTCCGAAAATGGTTTATGTTGGCTATTTCTAACTAACTACTACTACAAGTACACAAGACTAACATGATCCAAAATCTGCCAACCCGCATTTGACCAGCGTGGCAGATTACTGTCGATACTACCTTCAACATGGTATTTCAATATGTTTCAATATGACAGTATAACCTCAAACACGGCCCTCATTCTCCGGAGGTCAAGGGGCAACTAACTACGGCAGCGGGAAAACCTGTCCCAAGGCAGAGGGTGCTAAGCATCACCGGGTTAGATCAGGCTGCCATTGAACTTTTGACATTACAATGCTAAATATACGGACTATGAAAACGGAGGCCCGATTGCAACAACTTTTAATCGAACTTGACAACATACATTCGGGTATTATTGGACTCTGTGAAACACGAAGAAAGGGCGAAGAGTTAATCAAACTGGAACCAACTGGACACGTACTCTACACTCGAGGTACGGAAAATGGCCGATGTGGAGGAATTGGATTCCTCATCAATCGAAAGCTGAAGAACAGTATAGTAAAATTGGAAAGTACATCTGACCGACTAGCCCAATGCGTCATTCAGCTGAATAAAAAGTTTAGGCTTCAATTCGTCCAAGCTTATGCACCAACTATAAGCTATAGGGATGAGGAAATTGAGGCGTTTTATGACGATGTGATCCAGCTATTATACGAGGAGAACTGTAGGCACAAAATCCTGATGGGTGATTTTAATGCCAGAATTGGAACAACAAGAACAGACGAAAATGCAACTGGCCCATGTGGTAATGGTGAGCAAGACAATAGAGGTGAAAAATTGATTGATTTTGCTGAAGGACAAGAACTATATATTATGAATTCATTCTATAAGAAAAATATCAGCAAAAAATGGACATGAAAAAGTCCATCTGTACTCACAAGTTAAATTGATTACATCATGACCAACGATAAAAAAATATTTTGCAATTTTACTGTCCTTAACAATTTTAATGTTGGAAATGACCACCGAATGATACGAGCAAAAGTTAGGATTAACTGTCAAAGGGAACGCGAAAGAATGGTAAGATCAAAGAAGGGCAGAGTGGGTTCTGGGAAACTGTTAGAGAGAGAAAGGGATTTTGAGATTGCTTTGTCAAACTGGTTTGCTGTGTTTCAAGATCCGGAGGAAGTAGAAATATCAGTTCAATATGAAGAAATCACCAGCAATGTGTTCAAACGGCTGCTTCAATAGCACCAGAAGAAAAATGTCTCAAACAGACACAACTCTCCAGTAAGACCATTGATTTAATGAAAAAACGGCGGGCAATGAGAAATGCAGGTAGTCCTTTTATCAGGGTCGAGTACACTGAGCTCTGCAAAGCAATAAGAAAACGTATCACAGAGAAAACACGCGCCGATTCAACCTACAGCTACTGCAAAAAACCCTGGAAGTAAACAAAGGAATAATCAAGGCTAAACAGAAGCTGAGAAACAAAAGAACGCAAATATATTCCTTACGGCGTGAGGATGGCACAGTTTACAGGGGGCGTATACAAATATTAGATGTTGTCAGAAAATTTTATTTCCAGTTTTATGAAGATCAGAATCAATCAAAAATAACAATACCCACGGAAGAACAAATGCCAGATATCCTAGTGGAGGAAGTAATAAATGCTATAAAATCGATAAAAAACGGCAAGGCTCCAGGAAAGGACAGTGTAACTGTCGAAATGCTAAAAGCTGTTGGTCAGACGTTACATAAAACACTGGAAAAATTATGCTCAAAATGCTTTAAAGAACAAAAAGTACCTGACTTATGGAAAAATGCAGAAGTGATCCTTTTGCATGAAAAATGAGCACAGGAAAGTTTAAAGAACTACCGTCCAATAAGCCTCCTATCAGTAATGTAGAAAGTTTTCACTAAGATAGTATCTAAAAGAATATTTAAAAAAACTGAATGTCGCTCAACCAAGAGAACAAGCAGGATTCAGAAGTGGATTCAGTACGGTGGATCACATCCAGGTTGTCAGCAGGCCATAGAAAGGTACAACGAATACACCATGCCACTGTGCTTGACTTTTATCGACTACGAAAAAGTTCATGTGATAGACAGACTCCATATCAAAGCATAGGATAATGGATGCAATGGTTAGTCAAGGGCTAGAGAAAGGATATGTATACCTATTGGGATCGATATATGATGGAGCTACAACGAGAATTGACCTTGATGATGTTGAAGTGGGAATTAATGTAAAACGAGGTGTACGGTAGGTCAGAGGTGCAATATCGCCTCTTCTTTTCTCGGCTGGCCTTGAAGAAGTATTTCGTAAACTGGATTGGGAACAGGATGATGTAGAGATCAATGGTGCAAACCTAAACGATTTACAGATGAAGACCCAGAGGAGCTGCAAAGACGGGCTAGCGAACCATTTCGCTTGAAAATAAACCTGAAAATAGTCAGGTTATGTTTAATAACTTCGGTCAAGACAGAAAAATTTAAGTTTTAGGAAAGGATTTAGAGTTTGTGAACAGCTTTATATATCTTGGGCAGAGGATTTCAATGTAGAGGAATACCCCCCGGGAGGTGGAACGGCGTACTAAATGTGGCTGGCAGGCATTTGGCCAGCTCAACCTAGTGTTTAAGAGCAGACTCCCATTTAGCTTGAAAAGAAAAGTCTTCGATCAGTGCGTTCTACCCGTTATGACATGGAAGTGAAACCTGGACACTCACATCGCAATCAATTCAAAAACTTCGGGTAGCATAGAGGGGAATGGAAAGATGTATGGCGTCACAAGGCGTCACGAGAGAGAAAGTCCTGCGCATAGATCAGGAAACAAACAAAAGTCTGTGACATAATTGGAAGAGTAAAGCAGCTGAAATCACGATGGATTGATGACATCGCTAAGTATATTGGACTCAAGTGGCAGAGGAAAACCCAGGACCGTGAAAGTTGGAAGCATGCTGAAGAGGATCCTTTAGTGGATCGACACGGGCTGATAATGATGATGATGATGATGATATATATATATATATATATATATATATATATATATATATATATATATATATATATATATATATATATATATATATATATATATATATGAATATTAGTTTGAAAGCATTTAGTCTGTTTTATGTTTCGTCTAGCTAAAAAATTAAGAAATAATGCACACTATCGTAATGTTATGCTAAATTATTTCAAATATATTAACAGGCTATGAAAACGTCTTCAATTTTCAACATTGCAATAAGAAAAAGACTAGAGAAAGAAAAAATCACCGCAGTATTCAAAAGTAGACGAAAAAAAAGACGAAGAATTCGGATGAGACTTGCCGGTGCATGAAAAGTCGGGGATCTACAAAATTAGTTGTCAAGATTGTGATCGAAGATATATTGGGCAAACCATCCATATTAACGATATTTAAAGAATACATTGCCCACATTAGATACGGCAGAAATGAAAAGTCTTGAGTTGCCCAACATGCCAGCGAACATGACCACAATAGAGATATTAGAAATTTAAGATTGGAAAAAAGTGTAAATAACAATAGGATTTTGGATGCATATGAAATCATTCAAAGAGAAAAATGTAAGAAAATCATGAACCAGGATAAAGGACCTATTCCGTTCAGTCAAGTTTTTCAATTATCAATATAAGGCTCAATAAACTTTACGTTTTATGATTTTTACACGCCTAATTAGGTAGGGTTATCACATAAATAGAGCATAGTGTAGTTTCTAGAATTAGATTAAATTATCTTCTGATGATGTTAAACATAGTTAACGAAACGTGCGTGGAGAAGTTTTCAAAAAGTGATTTGGTGTTTAGTGGTAAATCTCTTCGAGTTTAGTGCTTCATACCGAAGGTTTCAATAGAAGAATTGATGATACAAGGACTTAAAAATCGAAAATAAAGGATTTTCCTCTGAGTAATCACCGATTAAGTACTAGAGATAATACGATATCTATTATGCGTGCGTTATACGACGATAACGCACCATCTCACACCGCAATAATTATTTATACATTTTCGCTAAAAATCACATACCGTTCTTCAAATGCCATAGTTACTAGATATGGTACCTTGTGACTTTTTCTTGCTGCGCGAGAGACAAAACAATTTTGTGGATGCCGTTTTAAGTCGATAGAAGCAATTTAAGAGAGTTCAATTACCCAATTTGAAGGAAAGATCAGTGTCTAGAAAGATCAAAGTCTAGTGGTAAAAACTGTTTCGAAGGCTAGAAGAAACCTTGTAATGACTGCATTGCAGTGAAAGTACTTGTAGGAACTAAAACAAATTTGGATTAATAGAAAAATAATTCGTTTCATCAAAAAAAAATCGTCGTACTTTTTGAATACTGTAGTACTTTGCTTTACGAAGGAGTTATATAATATTAACAGAGATATAATTTATTAATTGAAATTAACTATAATAACACTGGTCAACAAGGTTTTTTCACAACGATAATGAGTTGTATTATCAAGAAGTATACAGTAACTACTCATCAACAACATAAGCTTCACAGCTGGCTTAGCTCCACTTTATCGAGTCATGCAGGTTGAAACATATATAGGGTATATTCTTGAACTTTACATGTTATTGCCATCTCTGGCGTGTGTGATCTATAAGAACAAATTAATAGAGCACTCTTAGACCCGTAGATTGTTATATCTTTTGCCAACAAATAGTTTAAATAGTATATTAAGTATAGCTCATGCAGGTAAATAATGGTTGTACGTCATCAATCTAGTGAAATTTATTGGCAATTTAAATCCATAAGAAAAAAAACATTTAAAGTTCAAAGCACTCTCTTTCCTTCTTCCTCTAATTCTATTAGAATAGAATAAAAATACGGTGAGCCGGCGGATTAAATTCTGTGAATTCGCTGTCAAGATAACATTAAGGTTTGTGGTTCTCGACAGGGTTACCGACCTAACACGGCGTTTTCGTTGAATCTGTCATTTTCAAGTTCTGATCGTTTTTGAGTTGTGCCTTCAAACGTTTCTGAATTATTTTTACTGTATTCTTTGCTGTTTTAGCTATTTTCTGGTTTAGTTTCTGTTTGTGTGAGTTCTGTAGTAAAAAATCTGGGATTATAATTGCAAGAAAAGCCAAAACCGTTAAGCGGTCAGTGTAAGCAGCTTGTGTCATAACTTATCAGTTATTTTGTACAGGAACGAGATAATGCGGTCCTCTTTTGCCATTAATAGCTGTCAGAGAGGTATATATTAATAACTTAGTAGATCTCATGGTTAATTGGAGGTTTTTAGCGAGTTTCAGCTGCACTAAATATTAGTATTGGTACAATTAGTGCAATTTCGAAAAACTTGAAGATTAATGAAATGTTAAATTTACCGAAAAAAAAAGCGTGAACATCCGAAACGAGTAACTAATCTAGATCATCTTGATGTGGGTTCAATTCGCAATCAAATCTATGAAATGTATGAAAAAAGGGAGTTACATGGTAATATTGTATTTTTATCAAATTTTATTGAACTATTTCAGAACAAACGGTTAGTCTTGAAAGTATGCATTCAAAACTAAAGAACATGCAGCTCTTTGATTGATGTAAAACTTCGCTTCGAACTTTCAGATATTGCTTTTAAACGAATTCAATTTTTGAAGATGTATCAAAATATCAAAGACGAATCTCTTTTTGATTTTGTTTATCTGAATGAAACATAGATATTTCAAAATGGCAAGATGATAACAAGAGGAGTGTAAAGACTACAAAAGTTGATGGAAAAACGTGAGTGTTATACGTAATACTTAGGAGCCATTAAAGTCATGTTGTCATAAATAATTGTTTTAAGACGTGTCAATAATAAGATGTAGTTGAAGATATATTGTTCTTCATGCTGGAAACAAAAATGGCTTTATTCCAGAGCCCGAAACAAAAGGCGATTATCAGGGAGAAATGAGTAAAGATAAATTTCTGTTTTGGTTAGAAAATCAGCTGTTGAAAATCTTGGAGGAGCCATCAGTTATTGTCATGGATAATGCACCGTATCACAGTATAATAATAGATAAACCTCCAACTAGTGCATGGACAAAACCAAAAATTGCAGAATGGCTTACGGAACATAATTTTCCTTTTGAAAACACTATGTTGAAAAGTGAACTGCTGCAAATCGTTATTCGGTAACCACTAATTAAAGGGACAGGTTTGTGTTTCAAAATGTTCTTTTCAGGAACAAGCCTGAAAAAGAATATGTGGCAGATGATATGACGAGTATGGCCACAAAGATTTACGTCATCCCCCTTATCATATTCAATCCTATAAAACTGATATGGGGAGTGGCTAAAAATTATTACAATCGTCATATAGGTCGAGATGGAAGGACGATTAATAACTGTTTGGATATGTGGAGAGAAGCTTTGTTAACAGTTCCAGATCTGGATGAACAGTATCAGACATACAGAAGAAGAGATTCAAAGATGGTCGAATCGCGAAAGAGTATTTGACAGACTAGAAGTTAATCCTATAATGATTTATTTAAACAGCGATTCAGATGCTGAAAGTTGTTTTAGTGACACTGAATAGTTAAACTTGTGTGAACTAAATGAAAAGAAGCCCCTATGTTGACAAGCAGAAGTTTCGAAACAGATTTTTGACTAAAACTTTTAAAGAAAAAACTTTTCGTGTTACTCTTTCATTTCCAGTTTTATCGAGCATACAAATGCCAAAGTCTGGGTATTTTAGTGTTGATGTGGCAACATTGTAACGTGAGTGCATCATAGATTTTGATAACGTGCAACCATTATTTCCCTGAATAAGCTGTATATTAAATATATTAAGTATTTCTGTATTTAAGTCACAATATTGTCTTTTTTAAAAAGGAATAAAACAAAATTTTACTTTCTTATCTATCACTTTTATTTTTAAACAAAATTTTTATAAAATATAAAACAAAGTAAAATTTGGTTTATTTCTTTAAAAAAAAAATGAACTATCACAAAGTAACGGACAAATCAATCAATAACATAATATTGTCATTATAATAATGTCGCACATTTGCAAAAGCAATCCTAACAATTTTTGTCATATGTGTGATAACTTAACTACAAAAGAAAAGAGTAAAAAATTAACGCCACGAAGTTAAATATCAGGAATAACCGTCGATATTGCAAGTGATATTCTCGACTTACAGTAAGAATTTGCGAGACTGACTGTCTGATCGCCGATTAACTTTACCTTTCACAACACCAGAGTGATAGAAGTAACAGAAAGACCGTGTTGAAGATTGTTATTTTTGCATGAATACAACTACAGGGATACGTAAAAAAAGAAAATATTGTTACGTTGGTATAATATCACCGCAAAGACCTCAACCACAGGATGAACATCATACAGTCCCTACACCGCCTTTTGGTGATTCTGACAATGATACTGAAAGCGATGATGGAACAGATCAGAACTTCATTATTCCCTCATTTGAACCTCATTTACTCACTCAACCTGAATTAAATGACTTGGTTACAAACCTAGACCTATCAAAAGCACAAGCAAAGCTTCTAGGCTCGTGTCTGAAGCAATAGAATCTTTTAGCAAATGGTCAGAGTGATCCTGTACAGTTTTTTAGTGCTGATAACGATCTGCTTTATTGTAACAACATTATGCACCATTTCATTCTTTCAGTATTAATCGCAACCCACATACTTGGAAATTATTCATAGATTCGTCTAAAATTAGTCTAAAAGCAGTATTGTTTCACAACGGCAATAAATATCCTTCCATCCCCGTGGGTCATGCGTTTTCATGAAATAAATATATGGCAATCTGAAACTTTTACTTGAAAAGAAAAAATATGAAAAATATTCTTGGAAGATCTAGGCAGATTTCAAATTTATTGTTGTAATTTTGCGATAGAGAAAATCATTACGTCGGAAAAGTTTGCTCATCTATGGAAAGTTTCACTCTAGATAACATACTTTATCCACCGTTAGTGCAAGAACAAAACATTATTGTGCCGCCTTTTCACATAAAATTAGGAATAATGAACAACTTTTCGAAATCTCTTAAAGGAAAGTTCCTAAAAATTATAAATGCAAAGTTAAAAAAGGAATTTTTATAGGGCCTCAAATAGGAGTGTTGATTAAGGACGATACCTTTAAGACTACCTTAAATAAATCCATGGTGCAAGTTTTTACCAATTTTCTAGGAAATGTGAAAGCTTAAAACTATAAAACACGACATAGTAAAAAATATAATTCAAGCCTTGCACGCTATTGGCTGTAAAATGTCCCTAAAAATACACATTTTGGATCGACATTTAGATTTTTTTACCGCAAATTATGGGAGACGTTAGCGATAAGTACGGTGAGGGCTTTCACCGGGATATATTGAGTATAGAACGACGCTCATCAAGGAAGATGGTATATTAAGATAAACTTAATTATAAAAGAAGAAGCACTTCAACTGTACACTTTAAAAATTATTAAAATTTAGCAATCTAAATAAATCCTTAACTGGATTATAAATTTTGTTATTGATATTCGCAAAAAACCGAACTAACCAGAGTATGGAATTAGTACAACTGTGAATATTTTTAAATGATTTCTCAAAATTGAAGTAATTTAAGAAAAAGTTATTTCATGGGCTTACAAAAGTTGGAAATTTGTTGTCCAGTGTACTTTTAAGGAATTTTTATTAACTAACATTCCTTTCAAACAAAACAGCATTATTTGCATTATATAAGTCAATGGAAGTGATTAAAGTTCTTTTTTATTTTCCTGTACACCATGAAAATTAACCCGCATATTCCAGTCTATAACGTGTTGATACCGGTTTGAATCCAGAATGGAGAAAAAAGTTAAAAAATAACTCATCAATTTACAATTAATTTCTCTCGGATTTTTGTCGCCATTCGACCAAAATCAAACGATAATTTAATTCTTTTCAGACAGAACAATATCATAGATATAATGTAAATAATACTTTTATTTCCATCAGAGCGAGATCGTTGGAATTGACATTATTATTTTCAGTTTCATGGTGTGCGGATGCTGAATTCTAAAACTGATTTGTTTCAAATGTGAACGCCAGAACACAAATTAATATTTACTGCATATACATCGAGAAACATTGTATGGGCAAACTAGAACAGAGATAGATACGGATAAATCGTAGAAATGAATTAGCTATACGAGAAAATGAACAAAATTGTAAGAAGATATCCAGTGAGCATATAGAATAAACTTGTAAAATATACTTGCAAGTCGCAGATGGTTAGATCACCTGTGTAAACTCAACTTCAACTTCATTGATTTTTAATATAAAAAAAATAACACCCAAACAATTTGTCCATCTGGGCTCACAAGCGAAATTGACTACATCATGACCAACGATAAAACAATATTTACCAATTGTACTGTCCTTAACAATTTTAATGTTGGAAGTGACCACCGAATTGTACGAGCAAGGATTCGGATTGACTGTCGAAAAGAGCGCGAAAAAATGGTAAGATCAAAGAAGGGCAAGGTGGATTCTGGAAAACTGCTGGAGAGAGGAAGCGATTTTGAGATTGCTTTGTCAAACCGGTTTGCTGCGTTACAAGATCCAGAGGAGGTGGAAATATCAGTTCAATATGAAGAAATCGCCAACAATGTACTTCAAACGGCTGCTTCAATAGCACCAGAGGAAAAATGTCTCAAACAAACAAAAATCTCCAGTGAGACCATTGATTTAATGAAGAAACGGCGAGCAATGAGAAATGCAGGTAGTCCTTTTGGCAGGGTCGAGTACACTGAGCTCTGCAAAACTATAAGAAAACGTATCAGAGAGGACACGCGCCGATTCAATATGCAGCTAGTGCAAAAAACCCTGGAAGAAAACAAAGGAATTAACAAAGCTAAACAGAAGCTGAGAAACAAAAGAACGCAAATATATGCTTTAAAGCGTGAGGATGGCACAGTGTGCAGGACGCGTACCCAAATGTTAGAGATTGTCAGAAGGTTTTATTCCCAGTTATATGAAGATCAGAGCCAGTCAGGGACAGCAATACCCACGGAAGAACAATATATAATACCAGATATCCTAGTGGAGGAAGTAACAAATGCTATAGAATTGATGAAGAACGGCAAGGCTCCAGGAAAGGATAGTGTAACTGTCGAAATGCTAAAAGCTGGTGGTCGGACGTTACATAAAACACTGGCAAAATTATACTCAAAATGCCTCAAAGAACAAAAAGTACCTGACTTATGGAAAAATGCAGAAGTGATCCTTTTACATAAAAAAGGAGCACAGGAAGATTTAAAGAACTACCGTCCAATAAGCCTCCTATCAGTGATGTACAAAGTTTTTACTAAGATAATTTCTAAAAGAATATTAAAAAAACTGAATGACGCACAACCAAGAGAACAAGCAGGATTCAGAAGTGGATTCAGTACAATGGATCACATCCAGGTTGTACAGCAGGTCATAGAAAGGCACAACGAATACACCATGCCACTGTGCTTGGCTTTTATCGACTACGAAAAAGCATTTGATTCCATCTCAAAGCATGCGATAATGGATGCACTGCTTAGCCAAGGTGTAGAGAGAGCCTATGTAAACCTATTAGAATCGATATATGATGGAGCTACAGCCACAATTCACCTTGATGATCTTGAAGTGGGAATTAATATAGAACGAGGTGTACGGCAGGGTGACGCAATATCGCCTATTCTTTTCTCGGCTGGCCTTGAAGAAGTATTCCGTAAACTGGATTGGGAACAAGATGGGGTAAAAATCAATGGTGCAAACTTAAACCATCTTAGATTTGCAGATGATATTATTCTCATTTCACAAGACCCAGAGGAGCTGCAAAGACGCATACAAGAACTGCAAAGGGCTGGCGAACTATTTGGCTTGAAAATAAACCTGAAAAAGAGTCAGGTTATGTTCAATAACTTCGCTCAGGACAGAAGAATTTCAGTTTTAGGAAGGGATTTAGAGATTGTGGACAGCTTTGTATATCTTGGGCAGAGGATTTCCATGGAGGGGAATACCGCCCGGGAGGTGGAACGGCGTGTTAAATGTGGCTGGCAGGCATTTGGTAGGCTCAACATAGTGTTTAAGAGCAGACTCCCACTTTGCCTGAAAAGAAAAGTATTCGATCAGTGCGTTCTGCCCGTTATGACATACGGAGGTGAAACCTGGACACTCACATCGCAATCAATTCAAAAACTTCGGGTGGCACAGAGGGGAATGGAAAGATGTATGCTTGGCATTACAAGACGAGACAGAAAGTCCTGCGCATGGATCAGAGAACAAACAAAAGTCTGTGACATCATTGGAAGAGTAAAACAGTTGAAATGGAGATATAGCGAGGCGATGGGACGACAGATGGACCAAGGCAATCCTGGAGTGGATACCGCTTGATCGCAAACGTCCGCGAAGAAGACCGAAAGCACGATGGACTGATGACATCGTTAAGTATATTGGACCCGAGTGGCAGAGGAAAGCCCAGGACCGTGAAGGTTGGAAGCATGCTGAAGAGGCCTTCATCCTGCAGTGGATCGATACGGGCTGATGATGATGATGATGATGATATATATATATATATATATATATATATATATATATATATATATATATATATATATATATATATATGTCGTTTATTGTTTCTTACTTATAATGGTAATATATTTGCATAAATGGCAACTAGGCAGGTTGTTTACACAGGTTAGATCACCTGCGTAAACTCAATTTCAACTTCATTGATTTTTAATATAAAAAAAATTAACACCCAAACAATTTAGTATAAACGCAGCTTTAATTGAGTTTTTAAACAATTTTTTTGTCTTAAATGGAAAGATCATATAATAAGTTTTACAACAAAACTATTTTTATTTTTTTCCTTATAATTAAACAGTTATATCAAATTGAAAATAAATTTTTAAACCTAGTGCTGATGACCCGCCGACACAAGAAAAAAAATCGAACGTATGTGACCTCACAATGGTAACGAAGGCCAATATCGCCAATATCGGGTCGGCTCGGAATAATTCGGAATCTCGAGCAAATAAAACAATTTATCGATCTTAGTCATTGTTCTATAGGTTTAACCTATATCTTTGACTGCATTTGTTGGTTTGCTAGCTATTTGAAAACGTACTTGCTTTTAATTGTTATTTAGGCTTTCGGTGCTGTTTTCGACGTTATACTAATATATCTTTACATAAGATATGGAGACTCAAAAGTAAGTTCAGAATGAAATATTGCAATAAGATTAGGAATCCTTTTGTTTTTTGCATTCGTTTTTATAACTTTTATTTATATTATTGAATTCATATAGAGAAAACAAATTAACGTGCCAAATTTATAAGAAGGAACAATCCTGCGTGTCCGCAAAGAATCTCCATGTAACAACATCACCGAGGGTACTAACAATGAGAAAGCCCTACAGGATCTATTTTGTAGGGATATATATATATATATATATATATATATATATATATATATATATATATATATATATATATATATATATAGGCTACAGGATCTATTTTGTAGGATATATATAGATATATATATATATATATATATATATATATATATATATATATAGGCTACAGGATCTATATTGTAGGATATATATAGATATATATATATATATATATATATATATATACATATATATATATATATATATATATATATATATATATATATATATATATATATATATATATATATATATATATATATATAGATATATATAGATATATATATATATATATATATATATATATATATATATATATATATATATATATATATATATATATATATATATATAATACATGGGCATCAATGAAGGCATTTCATGTGCTCCAGATTATTATTTATGCGATAAAATTAAATTTCAAAGATTTGCTTTAATTACTGGTAACCTCGTCTTGCAAACATTATATCATCAGTTTTTATGTCATTAGTTATAGTGTTATATATTTTGTTATATTGATGATGTTATATTTTTTTATATGTGTATTAAAAATGTTTTGCATACGTACGTATCAATTTAAATTAACCATCACACACATACACATTAACAGATCTTATGTCTTATAACCCTATTAATTATAATCTATATAATATACACCATAATTTGCTCGACCTAGTTGCAAAAGCAAAATTAGCTGGTTATTTACAAATCAGTTAGATCACTTCGTGAAAAAAACAATCTCTTCATGTAACATATCAGTCAATAAGTTCCCGCCTTGACATATATATTAGATGACGTCATAGAATTAGATGGCGTCACTTCCAAAAAATCCTTACTAGTGATCGATTGTGCTAACCTTCAAATGCATGTGCTTTTCATGACAATCTGTCTACTAGTTTCCGATTTGTTGTGATTTACGTGACGCCACATTTATTATTTTCAAATGAATGAAAAAAAAAAGAATTTTGTGTATTGATTAAGGATTTTTTTTTTGACGGAGAAAAATACCATTGAATCAAAACAATGGCTTAATAAACATTACTCGGACTCCATCTCTGGAAAATCAACCATAACTGATTGAAATGCTGAATTCAAACGTGACCGTAAAAGCACCGATGACGCTCTGGACGTCCGAATGAGGTGGTTACACCATCAGAAAAATTCACAAAATTACTTCGCAAAACCGTAAATTAAAACGACAAGAGATAGCTGATATGAAGGTACTGAAAGGAAGTTTTTACATCATGTTGCATGAACTTTTGGGAATGTGTAAATTGCTGTCGATATGGTTACCGCGATTACCCATAGCAGGCCAAAAACAACAATGTATTAATGATTCTGAGCAATGTTTATAGCTATTTAAACGAAATACGAATTATTTTTTTTATACGGTAGGCGACAATGGATGAAACACAGATCCATAACCAGGCAGTGAAAGCCGTCCAAAGCGAGCAAAAACACAACGATCGGCAGGCAAGGTTATGGCCTTTATATTTTGGGATGCGCATGGGATACTGTTGATCAATTATCTCGAGAAAGGTAAAACCAGCGAATATTACATATTGTTATTGGTGCGTTTGAAAAATGGGATCGCAAAAAGGCTCCAAATGAATAAAAAAAGCACGTTGGCAACGATGGCAACGATGGCTAAATTGCATGAATTGCACTTCGAATTGCCTTCTCATCTACCGTATTCCCCAGATCAGACCTCAGCGATTATTACCTGTTTTCAGATGAGCCAAAAAATGCTAGCTGGAAAGAATTTTCGCTCCAATGAACAGGTAATTGCCGAAACTGAAGAATATATTGAAGGTAAAGAGAAAGGCAAAGTTCTATTAAAAAAGGTATAGAAATGTTAGAAAAGCCTTGGAATGATGGTATTGCTCTTCAAGGAAAATATATAAATGAATAAAGTCGAAATTTGTGAAAAAATGTGTGTTTTATTTGACAGAGGGTAGACTTATTGACAGATGTATTACTTGTATTTTAGTTATCAACTACAAAAAAATTGTTCAGTGTATTTATTTAAATCAAATAACCAGTTATTTCATTTAAATAAATACACTGTAAACAAATATTTTGTATTTTATTATTATGGTGAGTTCTATCTAATAAACAAATAACAAAAATAAAATAAACAATTTTTCAAGACCAACTCTAATACATAAATATCAGAGTACCAAAGCTGTAACGTAAGCTTTGTCACATAAGAATTTATATTGGCTGTGTTGCGCGATTGTCGGATCTCGTCTTTGTAAATAATCAGACACCTGTTTACAAATGATATTGGCGCCACTTATAATGATATACTGAAACTTCAATAGTATAAAAGATATAAAAAATGTGAAATTTGAGCTCCAACAAAATATTCGCCAGAATTCGTTTTAGGACGTACCGATTCTAATGGTAACTGTATATACGCGAAAAATGATGAGGTCCAATTTCGGATCTCCCCTTTAAAAAAGGATCTCGGCTTAAGCGTGGAATTACAAAAATGGATCTCACCTCCTACGGAACCTCCTATATAAATATATATATATATATATATATATATATATATATATATATATATATATATATATATATATATATATATATAAAGTACGTATGTGGAAGGTTGCATCAGAGAGCGAAGTTTCGAGGAGATCAGGGACAAAGTGGACGGAAGAGAGAAAGAGAATCCACGGAGAAAGGATGAGAGAGGTGTGGAGGATTAGAAAGAGCACTCGAAAATGAGTCAAGCTGCTTTGCGTGATCCAACCGGGTCTATACGCACCTGATAATAATAATAATATATATATATATATATATATATATATATATATATATATATATATATATATATATATATATATATATATATATATATATATATATATATATATTATTATTCACGTATGGGCCCTGGTGGACCACACGAAGTACAATTAGAGACGTTTGTTGTCGTTAGCCTTCCTTTGCGCCGATACTAATTTCATTCTTTCGCTATGAGTTTTTTTCCTTTCGTCAGACCAAGTTGTTCCAGCCTTCCTACATTTTTCTCTCTGGCCAACGTCCCAAACGTTAACCTTTTGTCTGAAACTAGTGTAATATTTACTGAACTTGGATCCTCTTTAATTGCAGCAATCCATTTAATTATTTCTACTTTAGCTCTACTCCTATTTTCATAAAATTCGACTATTTGTCTAGTTAATCTACTCGGATTCATCCGTTTTATGTGTCCGTAAAACCTAAGTCTTCTTTTTCTCATATCGCTTTGTATATCAGTGTATTGTTTGATTTCTTGGTTTTCTCGAAGTCGGTATCTTGTGCCATTTATTTGTTTCGGGCCTAAGATTTTTCTTATGAATTTTCTTTCCTTCTTTTCAATGACCTCGATGTCTCTCTTTCTATTCATAATGAGCGTTTCTGTCCCATATAGACATTCAGGTTTAATAACTGTGTTGTAATGTCTCAATTTCGTATTTTTAGATATGCATTTTTTGTTGTAAATATTTTGTGTAAGTCTTAATGCCATTTCCATTTTTTGACATCTACCCTTATTGGCTGCTTTTTCCAACCCATTTTCCATAATTATTTTACCTAAATATTTGAACTGAGAGACTCGTCTGATGCTACCACATTTAGTTTTTAGAAATGGTGTTTTTAGCCTGTTGCAGTATTGTGTCTTTTCAAAGGAAATTTAGAGTCCTACCTTTTCTGCTGTTTCTTTTAGGATTTCAATCTGTTTTTGTGCCGTTAATATATCTTGAGTCAAAATGGCTAGAACATCAGCAAACGCCAGACAATCTATTTTGATGTTGGTTCTCCCCAGTTTAATGGACTGGTCAATATGCAGGGCCGACTTTTTGCCACGCCACTCCTGTATTACTTTTTCTAGAACACAGTTAAATAAGAGTGGCGAGAGTCCATCCCTTTGTCTCACTCCAGTTTTAATTTCGAAGGACTCTGAGATGTCACCCATGAATTTAACTTTTGACCTAGTGTTAGTTAACTTTGCTTTAATAATTGCCAGCGTTTTCAGATCTAGTCGTTGTTCTTTTAAAATTTGGAATAAAGATTCGCGGTCAATGGAATCATATGCTTTTTTGAAATCCACAAATGTGCAGGCGAGATTTTTATTGTACAGTTTTTGAGGCCTTAGGATCAACTTTAGATTTAGGATCTGTTCAGGGCAGGATCTGCCCGGTCGAAAACCTGCTTGATATTCACCAATTTTAGGTTCTAACTGTCCCTGTGCTCTGTCTAGTAGACATTGAGATAGAATCTTGTAACAAACTGGGAGAAGAGATATCCCTCTGTAGTTGTTTACATCCGTTCTATCTCCTTTCTTGTGTCGTGGATGGATTAGAGCATCTTTTCAATCTTCCGGAATCCGTTCGGTTCGCCAAACTTCTTGTAGAATTTTGGTTATTTCCTTGATTGTACCTGGGCCAACGGATTTCAAAATTTCAGCAGTGATTCCATCTTCACCAGAAGCTTTGTTATTTTTAAGTCGCTTGATTTGCCTAATTATTTCATCCTCATTCGGTGGCAATGAATCTGCTTTTGTTTGTTTAGGGTTTAGTGTTGGAAATTTGTTTAAAGGCTCAGGACAGTTTAGTAGTTATTCAAAACATTTCGCAAATTCTTTGCAATGGTCTTGGTTATTTAGATCTAATTGTCCGTTTTTGGTTTGGAAGCAAAGACTTTGGGGTTGATAGCCCAAATTAGTTTTAAATGTTTTGTAAAAGTTTCGGGTGTTATTTTTTTGGAAATCTTTTTCTATTTCATTAAGTTGGTTGTTTTCATATTTTTTTTTTAGTTTGTCTAATTAGTTTCGATGTCTCTTTTCTTACTTCTAAAAAGATGTTATAATGTATTGCTGCTTTTTGACTATTCAATGCTTTACTTCGGCTTAATACTGCTTGCTCACAAACTTCATCCCACCATGGATGTTTTCTACGTTTTCGTATAGGGACCAACTTTAAGGCTGTTTTAATAATTTTTTGTTTCAATTCTTGCCAGTTCTGTGCTGGTTGTTTATCAAGCTCTGCTGTTAGGGTTGGTTTTATTTTCGTAGGGTCGAACTTTGGTATTAGCAGTCTCTTTTGAATAAGGTTTTGGGGTTTTAAGCTAAGTTTGATTCTAGTCAAGGAGTGATCCGTGTCTATGTTAGCTCCTTTCCTGACTTGAACATTCAAAATCCCTTTATAATTGAGGTACGAAATGGCAACATGGTCAATTTGAAATTCACCCATTACGTGTTTGGGCACCTCCAGGTCTTGATTTGTTATTTTCTTCTTAAAATGGGTAGACATTATTTTTAGGTTAAACTGCGAAAATAGTTCAACCAATATTCTACCATTATGGTTAGTCCATTTATGAGCAGGAAAACTGCCGACTGTTTTCCTGTGCTTTCTTTCTTTCCCTAGTTGGGCATTGAAATCACCCAATAAGATTTTTATACGGTTAGAAGGAATTTTAGAGATGGTCTTTTCCAGAATTTCCCAGGACTTATTTACTTTTTCAGGATTTGATTTATTTTCTTCGTCAACTGGGAGGTGTGCATTGATTAATATATAGTTTTTGTTAGTTAGAGGGATAGTGTCATAAGTCGATTATTTACTGGCTGGACATTAGTTATAGAACAAGGAATGTTTCTTGAGATAGCGAAAGCAACACCGAGATGTGGTGTATTTTTGAGTATTCTTTTGTCTGTTTTACTTTTAAAAAGTCTGTAGATGCCGAATTTCAAGGTGTTATCATCTGTCAATCTGGTTTCTTGCAAAGCTAAAATTTGGATTTTCTGCTGATTCAGTGTTTGCCCCAACTCGTGTAGTTTTCCTGGGCGCAGGAGAGAATTGATATTTACCGTTCCAAAGAAAGTTTTCGGTTTCAGACGTTGGCCAGAGGTCTCCGACTACCTCTGAAAGATTTTGCGTTTAAGCCAGGACGCCCCAGAATCCGAAAGTCCGGTTGTACCAGCAAAGTTGGCAGAGGATTGTCTACCTCCCGGGGTAATTTTGTAATTACTAGAACGCTTCATCTTGTACTTTGAATTAAAAATTTAAACCATGACGGTTCAGAGGTTAAGACGGGAGGGGTTACTTCCAGAATTTAAATATCAGCCGCACCACTGGTGAACAGACGCTGACCACTCAGCCGCTTGTTACAAGTCAGACGCAAAGTGAATTTATCCTTTTTTGCCTTGGTTCGGGGCTGCTTATTTTGAGATATTCGCAGCTGTCCATTAATATCTAATGGAACTTTCACTATCCACCACCCGTGACCCGTCCAGCACCTTAGGCGAGGTACACTGGATATATATATATATATATATATATATATATATATATATATATATATATATATATATATATATATATATATATATATATATATATATATATATATATAGATTTACTTCACGAACTTTATATTCTGGACATATATATCTGGATGCGGTTAAGTTGAACAAGACCTATAGGCTTGTCACCGTCATTTTCTCGTGACACCCTACATATGGTTTAATTATATTAAATAGAAATATTTTGTTTCTTATTTACATTTACATTATTATTATTTTTTAAAAACTCACATTGATACTTTAGCACCCCGAACTTCAGCTGAATTGATCCAAATGTCATTTTTAAAAAATCTGTGACGATAAAAATATCAACACCAGGTATATTATCAGAATTAGTTTTTATAAACCCTTTGTCAGACATTACTGAAGTAAATTAATAACAAACAATTTGCACTTAACCAACAATAATGTTGGCAGTATATATACAGATAGAAGACATTGGCAGTACTGACGTGAAAACACTTTAATATTATGACGTTACAAACATGGCAGCCAATCGCGGCGAATTGATAACTCCAAGGTCATTTACAAGAATTTCAAATGTAAATTTCCAATTTAAGCTAGCAGACAAATCTGATGAGCACGACTACCAACAGAAATCGTTGAAACTCGAGATTACGTGTTGAAATATTTGTCGAGGACTGAGCAAGTTTTTTGGACCACATTTTCTTCATGTTAAGCTGTAAACCTCAAAGTTTTGAGCATATAAACTCATATATTATTTCAATATTGTTATATCGACATGCTTTGTAACCTTCTTGAAGAAGAATGGGCTATAAATACCAAATCAACACCAGGGTGCCAAATCACCTTCTTGAATCTTCAGACTGTTGTCTTACCACTCTTCTTCAAGAAAATAAAATCGAACAATCCTTGTTTTCAAACAGCCACATCAAACTGTAATCTTAGTGCAATAGAGAGGTATCTATTGCAATTTTCCTGGGTTCTCTGCTGCCCAAGTTGGATAATTTCACTTATTGTAACATTTTCATAAGTATTTCAATGCAAATGTGTTTCATCACTCACCATCAAAATTTCATAGATCATCAAAAACAATAATTTCAAGCAGTCTTTCACAGAAGAAACGCTCCGCTGGACAAAATCATCTTGAAACAGTTTTTGTATAATCATGAGGAACAAGACAGGCCTATAAAGGTAAATAGAACACCAAAAACTCTGAAGAAGCGACCTTCTCACTACTTTGACATATTCTGAAGAGGATTCCCTGTTGATTTCTTAGTCACAAGTGTTCTAGATTCAGGAAATGATTCAATATACCAGATTACTATGCTACAATTAGAAATTACATCATCACGCGCAAACTACCTTGAATTATCGATGGGAAAGATGCTGAACAGTAATAACGGAATTGTTGTTTCCAAAAAAATGCTCGACTGTTAAAACGCTAAGATTCACGTTCCATTGCGTCATGGTTATTTAAGAAACATTGGAACCTTCGGTTTGAAACCCTAAACTCGAAGAGATTTACCACTAAACACCAAATCACTTTATTTAACTTTTTAACTCGCGTTTCGCCAACCTTGTTAGCATCATCAGGAGATAAGTCAATCTCTAAGGAAAGATTGAAATCATCTTGAGTGAAATGGTCTCCTGTTGATGCTAACATGGTTGCCAAAACGCCGCCGAGAAGTTAAGTAATGTAATTTAGTATTTATGAGTAAATCTCTTCGAGTGTGGTTTCTTCCCACTTTCCGCTTCCCAACTACTAACTGTTTCAAAAATATATGTTCTTTTTTAGGCACTCTGTATATGTAATGATGCAATGTAACAAATATTTAATTTTTTTGCTCTATAAATAATCATTTTATAGAACAATTCTCACTAACAATTTTTTTTGAAAGAGGCACTTTAAATGACACCAACTCAATAAGAGAAGTCAGTTGAAGTGAGTAAAATTTTGTGTCAACCATGACATCGAAGTTGTTTTAATATCAGTTTCAATTCCAAACAGAGAAAAACACAATTAAAAAATCTCATCAAAATTCCAAAAACTCCCTCAGGTTTATTCCGCGTTTCGATTTTAACCAAACAATAATTTAACTCTCGTCAAGCAGAACAATATCATCGAGAAATAATGCAAATACTTCGGGATTGAAATTGTTTCCATATTCTACTTGAATCGAGTGAGTATGGCAGATGAGTATTCTTATTTTTGGTACGGATAAAGATTTGCATATGGAACATTGTTGGTAAATGTGAGACAGTATTTTTGATGAATTTTTATTTACATTTTTCAGAAGAAATTTCAAAAAATCGATTTTTTTTTTCATATTTCGAAAATATAATATATTGAGAGTATACTGGCAAGTAGAAAAATAAAAATATTATGCGCCGAAGCCCGCATATCGCGATCCAGACAGCTTAATCAGCATCTTGGCCTCTGATATGCGCAAACGGAAGAATGAGTGGGTCACTATCTAACAGAGACAGAGAACGAAGAGTTCTGCGAATGTGCACTACTTAACCGAAGTTAGCACGACAAATGCACTGCTTCGAATGAGCTCCGAAGCATTAGGTTACTGCGCATCCAAATCTTAGATGATGAGCTGTAAACATCGGCAACTAAAAACCGGGCTATTCAATTATAATATCATCTTATCTATTAGCGGGGGGGGTTTTGAAAATTTAGCTAGTCATTTGTGGTTATTATTGTAGTATGACCATTTCTTAAGGATATTTTTATTTCCAATATTTCTAGTAGGTTTAATGTTTACTTTTCTTTTCTGGATATAATAATTTAACATTGTTTATATCTATAAAATTATTGTTTTTAAGACAATGTGTAGACATCCCAGTGCTTTTTATATTATTTATGATATCTTTTTTATAATCTTATATAATATCGCTTGAAAAAATTCTACAAAAATAAATCAAGATAATCAATTTACTGATAAACACGGAGAAAGTTTCGGGCCAAGTACAAGTGATAGTGCATGTGTATTTGTGTTTATAGTGCAAGTGTAATTATTGGCACCTATGCCAAAATTTTCGCCAAAGCCACCGATGAGGCGCGAGTAACGAGACAACCGGAGGAGTCTTTCCGAGATAAAAGCAGCTCGTACAGCCCGAAAACAGCAGGAGGTTGAAAAAAACCAAGATGGAAGGTCTATTATATGCACCTGGGATCGCTGATTCCTCGGCAATTTTTTCGTTTCGTCGTACGTACGTCGTACGTAATGGTTTTATCGTACTCAAACTTTAAATGCGACTATCTCAAAACTATGTTTTCAAAAACTACTCGCTTTATAACTCAAAAAGTTATTGATCGAAAGTGGCTGAAATTTTGGTAAGTTTTTCTCTATATCATTATCGGAAAGATATACCTAAAAATTTTGGGTAAATTAACTACATTTTGGGATAAAAATGTCGACAAAATAGTACCATCTTTGAACATTTTTTGTTTTAAAGCTTACTTAATTTTTAATTTAATACTTTATTTATAGTTTTATAGGTTTATCCTTCCCGTGCATATGTCAGAAACAGAAAAAAATGTTTTTTTTTGTATTTAATATGAACAGAAAAAGAGTGAGGAGAAAAAAACACTTTTGGACCTCCCACCAGAGACGCCCGACAAAAAAAATTAGTGAGCCCCTATTTTATATAAAACAAAATAAGTCTTTATTTAATCGTGTAAGACCCATGACTAGTAATTATTTTAAACTTAGGAACTTTAATATTTTATGTTGAATTATTTAAAGGTGGTATCATTTGTCACCAAAAATATTATTAAGATTTCCTTTAGATCTATCATCAAGATTTGTTCGCCGGTTTATTTATTTAGCTTATCGCCATTGGCGGCTCATGATGGAGGACGTTGGGGCGCCGCCCCTCCAGCGTTTATCACAATATACAATTTTTCAGAGCAAAACACGATATTTTAGTTCCGTTCAGTTTCTTTCCTTTAACTCATTTTCCTGGTTCACCTCCTGTATAGGGTTTCAATAGCACCAAAATTAAAAATGAGGACGGGGAAAGTAAAAAAAAACTCTTCAGCAGGACTATTTTCTTCTACGCCCTCCCCCTTTAAAACCCCACAAGCCGCCACTGCTTATCGATTTACATATGAGAATAAAATTCGAGTCACACGTAGTACTCACAAATATTTACTGTAGAGTATAATACAAACAAACACAGTTCAATACAAACAAATAGGTAATAAGTGTAACTAATTGTCTCTTTATGTCTCAGCACAATTAAAATGACTCAGCCATCATTCGACAGCCCGCTAGATAAGTTCACGAAGTCGTTAACAGTGCCAGTGTAAGCCATATTGCTACATTCAAAGGCAATGTGGTTGGCCATCTGCTGCTCCGCTCCGCAGTCGCATCCATGTTACTTTATATCCCCACTGGTGCAATAAAGC
The DNA here is from genome assembly GCA_031761425.1 of Cosmopolites sordidus. Classification (NCBI taxonomy): domain Eukaryota; kingdom Metazoa; phylum Arthropoda; class Insecta; order Coleoptera; family Curculionidae; genus Cosmopolites; species Cosmopolites sordidus. The sequence goes on from JARFXV010000894.1 coordinate 117,370, forward strand.
AGTACATCTGCCATGCCCGTTACGGACTATGTTTAATCGCACCCATATCCCCCTGGATAGATCAAATCCACTGTCCATTAATCTACCCAGGCTCGTGACATCCAATTGTCTCTCCATTGTTCATTGCCATTCAAGATAATATAGACAAGTTATTGAGCTGTTAGGGCGGGTGGCTTTTTTTTTATCTTAAACGGCGAAATGGCGTGGAATTGATGTCGTCGTATATGGGAAGAGCTTCATTGTGGAATTTTTTTCTGAATTCTTTGATAAGCTGCTTTGAGAAGATGACTGAGCGCAGGTAGCCAATACAGATGGGTGGTTCTGATTGCTCCAGACACAATACGCCTTGTTTGATTAAGCACTATTTCCACTTGCTTAGCATGTGCGCTGTTCGACCACACAGCCGTACAGTATTCGACAGTTGAATGCACTAGACTTAAAGCCGTTGTTCCCAGAACCGCTGCCGATGCATCCCATTAAGTTTCGGCGAGCTTCATTAAGATGCTGTTCCTCGTTCTCAGCTTCGCAGGTGTTTTTGAGAGGTGTGCTTATAAGTCAATGTCCTGTCAAAAGTTACTCCGAGGTATCTAGTGTGGGGGTTATAGGGCACCGTAGTGCCGTGGAAACTCACATTCACAGTGATATGTGCCTGCTTGCTATTCAGGTTCAGGAAGCAAAACGCTTCGGTTTTAGTTAAGCTCGGAGTTCATCGCATAAATTACTCTCCCAGGATTCCAACGCCTGTGGTTAGGGTGTTCTCAATGATGAAGATATTCTTGTATTGAAAATTAATGTTGATGTCATCGGCATAAACAAATTTCCTTAAACTTGTGGGAGAGAGGTCTGCAATATCCAAGTTAAACAGCAATGGTGTCAACAGAGACGCCATTATTTATCACCTTCAGATCATTGACCACGTAGTTTATTATTCACGGACGGGAACAATAACAAAGCATTGGGTGTTAAGGCAGGACTGTACGGCGGATAACCCATCAATTCCATGTTTTGATCGGTGAGAGCTCGCGTAGTCGTGGTGAAGAATGATCCTGCGTCGCTGGTTGTTTTTTCTTATATGTTCTGACATCTGGCAAACAAATGGTTGTACACCATTCAGAATTGATCGTTCTAGTGGTATTGTAGCCACATGCTTATTTATCCTAAAAAACAGGCGACCATTTGCTTCGAAGTGCTTCTTGGGCGAACAACTTTTGTTGGGTTTGGCTCATTTTGAATGACCCATACAGTCGACTGCTGTTTACTTTCGGGCTCATACGCATAAATTCAAGATTCGCCACCTGTGTAGATATTATACACAGCTTTTGCGCACCATGATTGCATTTTTTGAGCATTTCTTTGTACCAATCGACACGAGCCTTTATTTGAGCGATTGTCAAATTATGCGATATCCAACGGGCACAAATCTTTTTTACTGCTAAATGTTCATGTAAAATCTTGGCTACGCTTATCATACTAATGCCCATGACGATCTTCTTGTATCAGTTCACGCACAGTATCAATGTTTTCTGGCACAACAGCCGATTCTGGACGATCTTCATTAAATTCGTCCGTGAATGAACGACGGTCTGGATTAAATTCACTAAACCAGTGATATATAGTGGTTTTAGATGGTGCTTCGTCTCCACAAGTCGAAATGAATTGATCGATGCATTGTTGTTGAGATAATCCGACTTCGAAAGTCCTAGTAAATCATCGCACGAAAATTCTCATGAGTTAATTCCATTTTTTAACTGAGGTGAAATTTCAAGTCACTAAACAACACAAATAGAGTCCGTACCACAAAACATTTTGAGTATGTATACAGTCAACAATGTCAAACTTTACGATGTATGTCAGGTGGCGCCTAGCTACACCATTGTTGCCAATTCCGGATACAGAAATAGCAACCCTCTTAACTAACCTGGTAGAATAATTTAACATTCTTGTCCCATTTGAGCAGTATCCAGCTTGAATACAATTCACAAAAAGATGCCCGTTCAAATAATAATGTCTCTCGTGGTTTCATTTCGGTTTTCGAACAAAATCAAACAATAGTTAAACTCTCGTCAACAGTAAAAAATTATCTAGGATTTATGTAAATGATGTTGGATTGGGAACTGTTTTCATATTGGATTTGATTCGAGCGAGAACACTGAAATACCCGTTGTCATTTTCATTTCAGTGATATTCGTAAAATAATGATTTGCATTTGAATTGTGGCTGGTTATTTGTGCAAAAAGTTACAATGATAAAGCTTTGATGTCAGTAATAATTATAATCTTTATTTTATATTACACGTTACGATAATTATATTCGAAAATATGTAAAGAAACAGAGAGAGAAAAAAGTAGGGGCTTAATAAAGATGCCTAGGTCATTAACACTTCTATCTTCACATGCTTGCATCAATATATTTCTCACTCCCAACATCCACAATAATTACTTGTGATAACGCCCGTAATTGTCATTAATTGTCCCCTTAATGTATTATTTGAAAATATGCCAAATATGCTTTTCAATATATTTGCTAACAATTCTTATCATAGTTTTTTAGTTGCCGGTTTAAAAAGTTATTTTTTTTTTTCGTAGAAACCTACGAAACCTTTTTGACTCTGGTTTTAATAAACTTTTTCGTTTTTTGTCGAAATATTAAATGTTACATTTAATATTTCCACGGATGGTAGATAATGTTTCTAAATCATTCCGGGTATCTATCCGCTGATTCTGTGAAGAGTCACGACGTTTCGCCAAAATCTCATTTGGCAATTTCAAGTGTTGTCCGCTTCGACTAAAGAGTCCAACTGACGTGCACGGGTCGTTGTGCTCGCTTTTATAGCCGGCCGGCGACTGCGCAGATTATATTGGGGGAGTTCGGGACTATTTGGGGCACTCGGCGAAGCTGTCGGGCGTCTGTTTATTGATTTTTCTACCTCGCCGCCACGTTGCCGCGTTTCATATTTTTCAGAAAGGATTTCCTTACTTTTAAAATGTTGCGAGAGTCGTTTCGCGCATTTAGCTCACCCCTTTCATCTATTTCAAGAGCTTCTCTGATTGTTCGGACCTTGTAGTTTTCAATATTCGCTATTTCTTTGGCTCCTTCAAAATTGATTCTATGTCCTGTTTGTAGATGGTGCTAGAACAGAGCGAAAGTGGTTTATTTGTTTTTTAAATTGTTTTTATGTCCTTGTATTCTGGCCGATATTCATCTGTTTGTTTGTCCTATGTAGGTTCTGTTGCAGTCGGAACAAGATATACTATACACCTTATGATTTTCCAGTCTAACTTTGTCCTTGGGGTTTTTTAGGATGTTTGCGACAGTTTTGTGCGGCCTGTAGGCTGTTCTGATCTTATGTTTCCTTAGTAGTCTGCCTATTCTATCTGTGATTCGTTTTACGTATGGTAGCAGGGCCTTTAGTGTATTTGGTTCATGATCCTCTATTGTTCTTCGTGTTTGGGTTTTGCGAAACAATTTTCCGGATATCCATTTTGTCTTAGGGCTGTGGAAATTTTTGGTTAGTTTGGTTTTGCTATTCTTCGCTTCGTGTATCTGGTAGTGTCAGATGGAAGGATCTGGATATCAAGGCCATATTATAAAAATATTATCTACGTAGCGTTTCCAAAGTTTAGGTTTTAAAGGAGCGTTGGCCAATGCCTTTATTTCGAAGTCGGTCATGAACCGGTTGGCTATAACGGGTGATAAAGATGACCCCATTGGGGCACCGTCGGTTTGTCTGTAGATCTGCTGCTTGAACGAAAAATATGTATTCTTCAAGCAGTGTTCGGAGAGTTCCCCCACATATGGTGGAAAGTCGTCGTTCATCAAAATTAGGTCCAGGGCCTCGTCGATGGGGATACTTAAAAATAGCGAGAGAATGTCCAGGTTTGCCAGGATGGCTATGTCCTTTAGTTGGAAATATTTAATCATCCTTATCAAATATTCTGATTTTTGAACAAGGACTCGGAAATTTTGAAGCTTGGTTACATGATACTTGCTATATAATTTGTCATATTTTGTATTGGAGAACCAAAGGCACTTACTATGGGCACCTAAATGGGATTTCTGGTTTATGTATTTTTGGTAGACAGTAAAGTTTAGGACATCTGCTTGATTTTTTCCTTGGAATTATTCTTCGTTCAATGCCCGATTCTACTTTCCATGTTTTGATTTCGCTTTTGGTCGTTTTTTCTACATAGGTTGCTGGATCTCTGTTCACTGGTTTATGTCTTTTCCAGTAAAATATGCGTCATTTTTACCATATAGTCATCGGTGTTCATTATGACTGTTGCGTTTCCTTTGTCCGCCGGTAATATAGTGATATCCTCGTTTCTTTTTTAACTTTCGAGCGCTTTGATTTCAGTCTTATTAACATTTGGTTTTGGTATTTTGTTGGATCGTAGTATTCGCGCTATATCTTGTCTGATTATTTCCGCTTCTTCATCTGACTTGTCGTCTAGCGTTAATTCAACCTTATTTTATTTTATTATATTTTGGGGCAATGGCAAAGTTAAAGCCTTTGCTTAGTATGGTTTCTTCATCTGTGAATAAGTGGTGGTTAGATACATTTATAACTAATTCTTTGTTGTCTCGGATTTCTTTTGGACGTTCAGAATCTATTTGTTTTAAATCTTCTTTTTTTGTTTTTCCGTTTTTACATTGTAATCCGATTCGCTGCGTCAGAAAGATACTTTGTCTATTTCATTCCACAAAATTGCATGGACCTTGTTGCTTAGCATTGAGTGTAATAGATAAGATTCCTTTTCCGTTATGTCCAAATGCCTTCCTTTCTCTAGGATTTGTTCTCGGCTTCCTCTCTCGGGCCTTCTCTCGGGCTTCCTCTCTCGGGCTTCCTCCTGGTCACGCAACTAACCATTGCTCATTACAGCGGAGACGCAGGTTGTTGTGCGTTCCACATGAGATTGTGAAATCCAACGGTCGGGGGTGTATAACTCCTGACTACTGTTGTCTCGTTGGACGCAGTCCAAAGAATTCAAAAAAACTCCATATATATATATATATATATATATATATATATATATATATATATATATATATATATATATATATATATATATATATATATATATATATATATATATATTGGATATATATATATATATATATATATATATATATATATATATATATATATATATATATATATATATATATATATATATATATATTGCATTGACAGATTGACGGAAATTGGATTGACAGACTTTGTCCGATGTGTGGGTTATTCACGAACTTAATGAGCAAAATTTGCTGGACCGAAACTCTTCATGCGATCTTTTGGAGAAAAAAAATCTGAAACTATATTTCTAGGTCTGATGGAAATTGATGATTAAAAGCAAATTATATACAACATAACCTGTTGCCATTTTTTGAAAATAAAGATGCTAATTTTTAGCAAAAAGTAATTTTGGATCTACCACAACGTTAGCCAAATTTGAAAATAATAATGGTAATAAATAATTTTATAATATACTAAAAAAATATTTTCATAAACTATTTGTGTTTTTTTTTCTCTTAAAAAATTCCCACAAAATTTTCAGGCAACCCGGTACATAGTCGCTCATTTTATTCAGAAAGCACACACCCTAATAGGCCATAAAACTTGTGATTGTGTAAATGTTTTCAGCAAATTAAAAACATTTTTTATTACCTTTTAAAATAAACTTTTTCTTAAAAAAATCCTCATAGATTGGCACTACTAGTTTCAATTATTTTTACTCTGCTTTTACTCCTATTCGTGGAAACAAACTTTTTAAAAAATCGTCATTAAAACTAAAAAATCCCCTTCAGCTTTAATTCGCGCTTCGACTGCAAATTAGGCAAATGTTCATGGATCAGAGGATTTTCTATATTCGAATAGATTCAAGCGAAAATGCTGGAAAATATTTGTAAGTCTCAGTTTAATGATATGAGGATGAGAATGATTTGCATGGAAATGACAGATTACATATGTAAAAGGAAAAGTTTAATCCTCCAACAAATGGAGTCTTTTTGCACTGGTAGTTTTACCTTACATATCGTATATTCATTACTCTGAACATTGTTTGGTAAAAGACATAATAAATTGCATATGCAGATTTTCTCATGGGAATTGGATTTAAAAATTGTATGCATACACTATCATTACTTCCGTTTTTTCTTAACGCTATGATGCAAAAAGCCAGAGAAGTCAACCGTTCTATATACTTCTTCTTCCCTGGTTATCAGAAGGCGTTTAGCAGCCTAAAATGAGAGATATTACAACAAAATCTGCAGAAAATTGGAGTATCAGGCCATCTGAATGGAAAAAAATAAAATGGTATTGTCACAAATAGTAGGTACTAAGTAATTAAGTAATTTTACTTGTTTTTTTTTTCTGGGAATTCCCAGAATTCTTACTCAGACCGTTTTTTTAATACATTTAATAGCGGAGAATGGTTGATCTATTTGGTCGTTAAGAAGGACATCTGTGTATTTGTGACGGTTTATTTCCAAACATTCTAGTAAATTCAGTTTGGTACCCTTATTTTCCATGTGTAAAATTTTAAAATGATTATTAAGTGTATTTTTTTTTTAATAAGATATTTCGCGTATGTTGAGTTCATTTTATTATTTAGGCAGCTGCGCTTCTGTTCTGCAATTCCGAATTTAAATGTTTGTTCCTGTTATTTAAATGTGTTATTAACCTGTTTGTCCTATATAAAATTTATTGCACCAGCCACAATTAATTTAATAGACGCCTGATTTATTATCTTTCCCCGTTTTTTTGTTTATAGTTTTGTAAAATTGTTCCTAAATACTTGTTGGTTTTAAAAGCTACATTTATATTAATGTTAAGATATTTTTTATAGTTTTTCAGATATATATCTATAATAAAAATAAGAGTTTTAAATCGAAATTCTTTAATTTTAATCCTAAGGTAGGCTTCCGAGAGCGTTTTATTTATCTGTTTTTTAAAGATTATTTTATCAACTATTAAAACTGGATAGCCGTTGTTAAACGCAATTTACTTAATTAAATTTAATTCTATTTTGTACTTCTCTGGATTTAGAGTAATATTGATTAAACGATGAATCAAGTTATTGTTGGCTGCCCGTTTATGTTGTGGACGAGCCTCCCTAAATAATAAAATGGACTCAGAAAAACATACATTTAATACTTATTTTAAATCTTACATATTCTTTGTAGAGAAAATAAGGGTTTCAAACTGAATTTACTAGAATGTTTGGAAATAAACCGTCACAAATACACAGATATCCTTGGTAACGACCAAATAGACTTCAACCATTCTAAGGCTATTAATATGTAAAAAAAAACAGTCTGAGTAAGAGTTCTGGGAATTCCCAGGAAAAACATGTAAAATTACTTGATTACTTAGTACCTACTATTTGTCGCAATACAATTTCATTCTTTTTCAACCATCCGAAGAGGCCAATATCCGAAGAAGCCAAATTTTTTTATACAATTTTTTATGAATTTCCATCAAGAAAATGCCACAACCATCCACACCTGATTGGCTTAATTTGTTATCTATTAAAAAAACAGAGCAGTGGTGAAAATTAAAGATCAAATATCTGGATGGATCCTATCGTCAGTTCTATTCAATATTTTCAGTGAATAAATTATGGATAGAACTCTCGAGGATTGGATGGGTGATGTCTATGTTGGCGACGTTAAAACAACTAACTTTAGATACGCCTAGGAACTGACCTTAATTATCAAAAATATAAAGGATGAAAGCCGACGGGCAAGAAATAAAGGAGAAGAAAATGAAAATAATTGATTAGTAACCATTAAAACAGCAACATGCCTAACCTCAGTTAAATAGGGAATCTGACGTAGTAAAGTAATTCGTCTATATATTGGCTATAATATCAAAGGAAGGTAAGACTCATGAGATGAGAAGAAGATGCGACATGGGAGCAAATACAATGGAAAATTTCCAATCAAAATTTCAAAAGTATTGTGACATAATACAAAACACAAAGAAACAGATAGTAAAAAATACTTTTTCCAATATTGCTCCATCTTCTGGCTATTGCTTCTGAACATTGGTGCTGGAAACGAGCCCTACGCCATTCAATAGACTGCCAACATATTTCCATCCGATATTCAAGAAATGAATGAACCCACAAGGTTATCCAAAATTATACACTTCCGTAAGGATAGTCGGGCCAAATTAAAGATCTATCTGATTTATCTCTCCGGGAAGTAGTTTATTCTCCTAAGGAAAGTAGTCCGAAAAAGCCGCAAATATAATGAATGTCCAGGTGACGTTTATTTTGTAAAGAAGAATACGAAGAAAAAGAAGATGGTGCTACTCCTATTACGGTTCATATACATTAGCTCTATATATATATATATATATATATATATATATATATATATATATATATATATATATATATATATATATACATGATTATAATAATTATTGATAATAAAGAAAGAGAAACTTATTAAATTAACTTTACATATTTATTCGCTACATTCGCTGCTTCGTTCACCAATATTGCATAAATCGCATGTAACAACAGGGCCGTATGTTATTTGCATATTGATTTATTGAAACTGTCGCAGATGATTGTAACTCGATTCTTTTTTCTGGCGCACATAAAGCATTTGATTCGTATGTTTGCAGGTCGCTCCTCTTCAGTCACTTCTTCTGATCTATTGTATTTTTTCAGGATACATTTTATATCACTTAGCAATGACAGCATGGAGATACTGGAACATTCAGAAAGCCAAAGAGAATACTTTCAAAAATTACCTTCTGTGCTTGTATACTGCATCGACATGAGTAGCATTATACAGCAGTTGACTATTGATTCCCGCTATTTTTATCAGTTGGGAGAATATAACTAATGGCCATCTCCTTGTTCTTCCACATCAGGATGGGTGCTACACATTTTGTCGACAAATTGTATGTTATATTGTAAAATTGTGTCAGACTTAGTCGACATTGGATCTATAGCTGCACCTTCGTGCATTGTTAAAATATGAGATCAATGAATCCAAATAATGAAGAACTCACAGGTCTGCTTTTTTGGGGCAAAAGTTCTGGCGATGTTCCTCGTTTATTTTTTTTTATGGTTCTAATCATTCTAATTCTATTTTCTAGTAATTCTTTTTCTAACGAATAGCTTGAATACTAGTTATAGCCTGTCAAATTTATGTTACTACCTTTCGCTTCCTCGAATAACCGGCATGCACCGGTATTCATGCATAACCGGTATTCGGCATGCTGTAGGGTCCATCCGGTTATTTACCGCAAGAGACATCCAAATCCAATACATAAAACATTTTCGATTCACACATTTCAGAAACTTTCAATCCATACATGGCAGGTTTGTGTTTGGTATATATTGTACAAAACCACAGCATTTCATCAATGGTCATCTATTCGTCTACGGAGTAGTTGTTTTTGCAATTCTTTAAGCATTCACCTATGATCCATCTTATTACAGCCAACTTATCTATCTCCATTCTTTGGTTTCTTGTACTTTTATCATCGAATTTAATACAGAAAGCAAAAATAGAAATTTATTTTTGTTCATGCATGCCCGAAAAATGTCAGAACCTGTACCATCTGTGGTCTCTAGGTCCAAAAAATGGGTATTATTAATAATCCTATAAATGGAAGCATTTCTATTTTTGTTACTCCTTTCGTGTGACGTTCTTTCGTATTTGCTTTTCAGCGATTTTCTGTGCCAAGTAGCCAATCTATCTTTAGCAATAAAGTAATTATTATTTTAATTATCTTCTTCTAAATCATCGGACTACCTTCAATTTCTGATTCAGAATAATGCTAATTTTTCTCTATATATTCGTCAGTAAATGTATCAGCATCATTATTTTTACTTTGTTCCTAAAATTTAATCAAAATGTTTGAGACTCGACACAACTCCTAATTCAATGGAAACTAATCGCACGGTGTATTTTGTACACGAGACACACACAGCACACGAACGAAACTGCGGAAAAAAAAACTAGTTCAACATGCAACTATCAAAACAATACTGCGTGAGCATTTAGTAGACACATTGGGCGTAGGTTACGTGGAGCGGCATAGGTGGGGAAAACCGCACCGTGATGGGACAGAATTTCTTGGTATATTTGTGCACTATTTACATCAGCGCGGGTTGTTAAAGGTTAAGGACGACTACCCTCTGCATTATTCTAATCAAATTTTCTTCTAGTCCCAAAATTTTTATGTTATTTTCAGATTCTTTGGCATGATGCCTGTTGTTGAAATTATCAGTGGTATAATATGAACTTGGTTCAACTTCCATATCGGTTTTATTTCTAACTTGAGGTCTGCATATTATTGTAGTCTCTCTGTATTATATTTAGCCGTCTTTTGAATGTTGTGTGTGTTTGGAATAGCTATGTTGCTTAGGAATGCTGCTTTCTTATTTTTGTCCAAACATATAACAGTGACCTATTACAGTGCACGGTTTTATCTGTTATTATTGTTCCCTCTTAATATAACCTGAAAGCAGCTGATTCTAGTACCGCCTCTGGGGTGTATTTATAATAACGCGTTCTGTTGTAACACCAGTGCGACTTTCAAGCTCCTGGTGGACTATACTAGTCACCTGGTTTTGACGGTCCTTATATTCTGTTTGAGAAAATCTACTACATGCACCTTCTATTTGTTGGATAGTCTCAGGCTTTTCGTGGCATTTTCTACATTTGTCAATTGATACTTGCACATACTTAACGATATGTTTTTGATAGTTCCGAGTGTGCACGACTTGATCCTAAATTATGCACACAAAGCTCTCAGTCTGCAGGAACAGACCCCCCATGTCAACCAGGTGTTCGATGTACTTTTGTCGTCTTCCTGATGGTCAAGATCATGAGGATGTCTACCGTGCAGAGACATATTTTTCCACTCTTGTATAATCGTTGCATTTACAGTATGAATGCTCTCATTTGGTCGTTTTTTTTTTCAGAGATTTTTTTAAGATTCAGAGATGTATAATTATTATCGGCGAAAAACACATAACAGACATTCGATTATTCCTTAATGGAAATATGTTCTCAAACTGGATATTTGTTTTTCGTGTAGTTTAGAGTAATTCGGGGTAACCGTACGCAGTGGGTAAGTGTGCGCACCTCGTCGTCAACTTAAAGGTATGGTAACGAGGAAATAGTTTACGCACGAGATCGCGACATGGCAGTGTCCACTTGCTTGTAAAAAAAATATATTAAGAATTTGGCGCTGCAACTGCAACTTCTGCCATTGCGACAAAGATTGTCACAACGTACTGCAGATAGTAGATAGTATCCAAGGTAAGGCACATTTTTTACGTTAGTAATATATTCAAGTTCACTGTTCAGCATAATATTTTAGGTTATGTATGATATGGGTAAAGTTGTATGAGTATATATAAAAAAAAGTCGGTCTGGGGCAAGTGTGCGCATTCGCACACTTATCCCCGTTGTTTTTTTATGAAGAAACAATAAATTTGTTGTAAAAAAAATTATTAATGCTGCTTATTTTAGTTCAGATTTTAATCATAATACCACGAAATTATCAAAGAAAAAAACTTGAAAGGGTCGGTGGAAGCCAACGTTTAATAAAGAACAAGAAGCAGAATTTTTGAATCATTGTAAGCAAATGTACAAAAGATATTTCGATTTGACCATAACCGATTTGCGATGGTTTGCTGCAGCTAATAAAATTGAAAATCGCTTCAATTCAGCTTGTAAAATGGCGAGACGAGACTAGATAGAAAGTTTTTTAAAACGCCATCTAGAATTAACACTCCGCCAACCTAGAGCAACTAGTTAGCTCGAGCAATTGGATTTAATAAAGTTCAAGCTCATCGTTTTTTTAAGAACTTGAATGAATTTTATAAGAAGTATAACTTCAAACCAAATCGTATCTATAATGTTGATGAAACAGGAATAAGCACTGTTCCGAAAAAAAACTTCTAAAATTGTAAAAAATCTGTAAAGTTGTGTCTGCAGAACGAGGCATCACAGTAACAGCCATTTGCTGCATGAGAGCTACTGGACATTATGTTCCGCTTGCTTTTATTTATGCTCGCAAAAGATCTCGTGATGATTTATTAAATGGTGCACCTTCTCAGAGCATCTGCATAGTATCTGATAGTGGTTTTGTCAACACAGACCTGTTTATCAAATGGTTAGAACATTTTCAAACCTTTGTCCACCCTACACTACAAGATCCAGTACTGCTGCTTGTTGACAACCACTCTTCCCATATTAGTTTAGAGGCAGTGAAATATGCTCGTGAACATAATATAATTATGTTAACATTCCCACCACATGGAAACCACAAACTTCAACCACTGGACAGATCTTTTTCAGCCCCTTGAAAGCTAAATATTCTATTGAATGTAATAAATTCATGTCAGAATTTCCTAGAAAAACTATTACCCAATACCATGTATTAGGTATATTGGGTATCGATTATTCAATGAAGCTTACAAAAAGTCGCCACATTAGAAAATACTGAATCTGGTTTTAAAGTAAGTGGAATATACCTTTTCAACGACGATTTGTTTAGCGAGGCAAATTTGCTTCATCATCGGTTACAGACCAGATCGTTCCTCAAGACGAACAAAATATTGTTGCTACACAGGATGAATCTTCTCAGAACAATGATGGACAACCAGAAGCAAGGATTGAAACATTATCAGATATTGAAAGCAATCATACTGAACACGTTGAAGAATTCATTGCTGAGATTGGTCCCACAACTTTTATGACTGTAGATCCTATTAATGAACAACTTTCTATAGAAGCTCCATCAACATCTGCAGTTTCAAGAGTTTCAAAAAATGCAAGCTCTAATAACGAGAATCAGCATCAACATATATCAATCTCGACGATCTTTCCATTTCCAAAAATGAAAGAGAAAAGAAAAAAAAAACTAATCAAAGAAGAAAAAAAACACTAAGAAAAGAATTCGTAAACATGAAAATAAAAAAAATTGTACTGACGAAAAAAATGTTGGTAAAAAAGTGAGTGACTTCTAACTCAAATTTAAAAGAATATTTTTGTCTACTCTGTAAGGAATAATATACAGAACCCCCTACTGAAGAATGGATTGAATGTATTAAATGCATGGATTGGTGGCATGAGCAATCCACTTTTTATGAAGGAGGTAGTTTTGAATGTGTTAATTGCCAAGAAGATTTCTCCTAAAATTACCATCGAATTTCTTTTTAAATCGCTTTTTAGTCAACTGGTTAAATGTGATTTTATATTTATAAGTCGATCTCTAATTATAAATTGATCTAGTATTCTAGACAATTTGCTATTAAAACATTTATGACTATAAACAAAATGCGCACACTTTCCCCCAATGCGTATACGCAATACGGGTCAAGTGTGCGCATTTTGATTTTTTTAATATTTTTTTTTTCTTGTGTCAAGGTTTTATATGTTATTTCTTAATTTAATTATTAGCTCAATAAATACTTTATCATATGCATGGTTTCATTTTTCCTTATTTCTTATCGTCTAATTTTGATACCACTTTGAATGCGCACAGTTGACCCTAATGCCTCTACATATATTTATAATTCCTCTTCCTCCTTAGAAGTCTTGGTAATGTAAGTCGGTTTTAATACTGTGCGCGTGGTGTTTCCTATATTTTGTTAGTGTATTCGTTGTAGCTTTGGATATCTGTGTTTGCTCAAGATATAAGTCCAAACGAATATATCAAGGCTGGTATAGCAAAAGTGTTTATAGATTTTACTATATTCCTACTGTCTAGGTCAGACCTGTATATGCTTTCAAGCCTAGAAGTTAATACAGTAAATAGTAATGTCTGAATGATTGTGGCGTGTTCATATATTTTTTCTCCTTTATTTGGGGTTTTCGCCACTATCTAAAACTCAAAAAATATCAAAAATACCTGTTCTTATTTAAAAAATTAAAATTAAAGAAAGAATCACTGGGTAAAAACAAAAAAACCAAACGGAGACAAATTTCTCAGTGATTCTTTTTTGTGATAAATTTGCCTAACGAACAAAATTTTAAAGATATAAAAATGTTATAAAAAACGTACAAACTTTTAACGTTAACGTTTCGGAAGATAATCTCCCCCCGTTTTCAAAACTAAACTAAAAAATAAATTATATTAATTTGTAATATATAAAGTAACGAGTGAAAGTAAATATATTTTTTTGTATATGTCAACGATACTTACATTGACAACAATAATTTCTATAAATAAGAACAGGTATTTTTGATATTTTTTGAGTTTTAGACAGTGGCGAAAAACCCAAATAAAGGAGAAAAAATACAGTAATTAGTATTTCCTTAATGAGTGAATATTCAACTCTCTTGGACTATTGTATTCTAAGATATTTATATACGTCGCCCTACTGCATTGACTTTATATATTCTTGTTCTACCTAAATCAATCAAATCAACGATCCACGATTTTACTGCTTTCGGCGAACAGCTGCCGTAGCAGTAACCCCTTAAAAATAGATTACAGTATTAAACTGAACTATAATGGAGGAATCTCGTTTGTTTCTAATATACCACAATATTTCGACATAACCCAGTATTAAATGCATGTCAATCAATTCAAAATTAAATAACTTACAATTTATTTTAAATATTTAACTATTTAGTTCAAATAAAATTACGAAAAAATGAAACACACACATGGACAACTGTTTATACTGTGAAGGTGTAGTTAAAACTGTAAATGGAATCTTTCACTTGGGCCTATCAATATTTTTTTTTTCATTTTTTTAATGTCTACACTATAAATACCGTCATCAAAAATATCTATCGGTAGATTTGTGAATGCTATATTGTTTTTAAGACATTACAATACATTGTGCTAAGTTTACCTATATCCTTCATTAACTTCATTATCTAAATTTTATTTTATAATTATTATTATTAATAGATACTTCTAATTATTAGCCAGTTCTAAAATTTTTCCATTTATTTTTTGATTGTTTTTATTCGTTTTCTGCAATTATCATACTTTTAGTGTTTAGTTAAGTTCATATTTGTTTTTTTTTCAGTTTTGCATTAAATGCATTTATATTATTCTGCAGATCTTTCTTCAATAATTATCAGAACAATTGCGTGTCATAGTTCTGTAGAGTTGTTACCATATCCATTATCTAATATGCTAAGTTCTACGCCCCCCTTAGTTTATCTTAAGTTTACGCTACGTTCCCTTAAGTTTATTATACATTTCAAAATGACATCGTTAAGAACCAAGTTGAGAAGTAGTAGTCTAAATATATAATACATCCACCTTTTAGTGCTGCTTTAGGAGGATTGCTATTTATGTATCCGGAATAATAAATAAAAACATATATTTACCATTAGAAATGGTTTTTATTGCTTTTCTAAATATTCTCGGCGATGATGGATATACTTTTACATACGTTTGAACCATTGGGTGCCAAATCAGGACTGGACGGCCGATGACCCATCAATTCGATGTTTTGATGGGTCAAATATTGAGTTGTTCGATCCGATGTGTGAGAGCCCGCATTCTCATAGTGAAGAATGATCCTTCGTCGCTGGTTGTTTTTCTTATTTCTTCAAAGACTTCTGGCAAACAAATTGTGTACCATTCAGAATTGATCGTTCTACGAGTCTCAAGTGGCACTGTAGCTACATGTCTATTTATACCCAAAAAAAAAACCGGCAACCAATTGCTTCGAAACGCTTTTTGCGCGAATAACTTATGTTAGATTTGGCTCATTTTGAAATACTGATACAGTCGACTGCTTTTAACTTTCGGACTCATATGCATAGATTCAAGATTCGTCACCTGTGTAGATGTTATACGATTGTGGATTGATTTTTTGATTGATTGATTGTCAAATTATGCGCAATTCAATGCACGCAAACCATTTTCACACCTAAATGTTCATGTAAAATCTTGTATATCATTGTCATATCAATGCCCAGGGATACCTCAATTTCACGGCATATTACATAACGATTTTGCTTTATCAGTTCGCACATAATATTGATGTTTTTCTGGCACAATCACCGATTTTAGACGACCTTCTTTAAATTTGTCCGTGCGCGAACGACGACCACGATTGAATTCACTAAATTAGTGATGTACAGTGGTTTTTGATGGTGTTTCGTCAACAAAAGTTGAAGAGAGTTAATCGATACTCTGTTGTTGAGATAATACACGTCCAAAGTCGTAGTAAATCATAGCAAAAAAGTTAATTCAATTTTTTGACTGAGAGGATATTTTCAACTTACTAAACAATACAAATAGCGTCCTTGTAACAAGAAATTCTGAGTACGTATACAGTCAACAATGTCAAACTTTACTATGTATATGTCAGATGGTGCCTAGCAACACCATTGTGGGCAATTGTGTATACATAAATAGCAACCTTCGTACAAGTGAAATATATTGTTCTTTCATTTCATAAAATTATTTGCAGTATTATAAAAACTTTTTACACAGCCAATAAGCTATATTCATGTTCCTTCTCTCTTAAGAATACTCATTTAACCTTATAATACATTTTTAACTTTAAAAGCTAAAACAGCATTAAACATCTATCATCCGTAATCTTTTAGAGTAAATAAGTCCCATATTTTGAAAAATACATCGACCGTAAAAGAGTATCCTTTGAAAACCGTGCAGTTGTGTGCATTTACCTAGTAACTTTCTATTTGGTCGACGTTGTGATGAATTATTATGTGCGGTAAAATATAATTCAGAGGGAGATTTCGAGAATCCAACAAAGAAAAGTCTTCAGAGAATTGAAAATAATTTTGGCGTAGCAGCATTGTAATGGAATATGATTACGACATAATTGTTAAGCTAAAGCGAGAATGTTGTTGGAGATCGGGCAACATGTAATATAAAAGAGCAATATTAGGATTAGGAATATAAAGGAGTAATATAAAGCAGGCAATAAAGGAGCCTCACGCAATGAAATGGGATAAATAATCATGATATTACATGAAAGCTGGTGTTACTTGGCCTAAGCGAATTTTCAAATTATTAAATACATGATTAAAATATTTGATTTGCATCATTGTCACAGGCGAATTAACTTATTTGTACGTTATATACACTGTAATCGGACGTTGCAAAGTGACCTAAAAACAACTAAATGTGTCACACAGTGTTGATCACACAGTGTTTCGAAAAATATATTGAATCATTCTTGGAGTTTTCTATGTAGGGGAAAGTCCCGTAAGCCCGTAAGTCCAGAAAGTCTCCTAAAGCCAGACAGGATTTGAATTAGTGCAAGAAAGCGCGCCAATGTGTTACTTGTGTTGCGGTTAGCAACTTCCTCCAAAGTGAAGTGCGGGGGTGACCCGAATCAGTGCCGCTTCGTTCGTGGAGATTAGTGCAAATTTTAGGTTAGAAAAAATGTTGTTCGAAGTATTTTTTTGGGGTTTGTGAACATTAATTAAAAGAAGGGATGATATTGATTATTCTTGATCATTATTGCTATGTTTTTAATCTGTCATAATTCACAAGATTCTTTATGATTTATAACACACAATGTGAATAAGGATTTTTCTTGCATGTACTTAAGGGTCCCTAAGATCGGACACAATGGCGGACAGTTTTACAATTGGATTTTTATTGTTGTAATAATGAATTTCGTATTTTGTTTATTAGATTCAATATGGGTAAACCTAAACCAAGCTGTAAGAATACTTCCAAATGTGAAATATTAAAAAAAGCTATTGATAAGGTGATGTCAACAAAATTGTGTATAAGGAAATCATCTGAAGTCTACAAAAAGTACCCTGTACGACTACATCAATAAATTAAAACGCGGAGAAGAAATAACAATGCCATTCAAAATTTGACTTACCCAGGAGTACGAAGAAGCTTTAATTGCGCACGTGGTGGATATGTGAAATAGATGCATGCCTTTGACTAAAAAAAGAATTTCTAAAATTGGCATTCGATCTCGCTGAGAAATTAAAACTAAACCATCCATTTAACAGGGCAAAAGAATCTGCTGGTAAACATTCTTATTATGACTTTATTAAAAGCCATCCTGAACTCAGCTTAAGAAGGCCGGAATCTGATGAGCGCAGATGGATGAACGCTGAAATCTTCTTGAAGTGTAATATATATATATATATATATATATATATATATATATATATATATATATATATATATATATATATATATATATATATATATATATATATATATATATATATATAAGTGATAGATAACAAAGAAAAAAATTGTTTTATTCCTTTTTTAAAAAATGACCTATCACAAAGTAACGGACAAATCAATCAATAAATTTGATTTTCAAAGTTTAAGAAAATTTATAAAACACAACCAAATAAAAATATTTTGTGTGAAGTATGCGAACGAATGTGTATGAACGAAGTGAATGTGCATCGAGAAATTTAAAAAGTGATTTGGTGTTTAGCGGTAAATCTCTTCGAATTTAGTGTTTCACACCAAAGGTTCCAATAGAAGAATTGATCAATGCATATATCATCATATTACTGTCTGGTGTAGTCTCGATGATTCGGAGACGTATATTTAAGAAATTTACTGTATACAAAACATCTTGAACACTGGTTGTTGTCCATATATTAAACATATACGGACCATCTCAGAGTAAGTTTTTATCAACGTGGATATAAAAGATTTTATAATGTTCGCGAGGCACTATCTAGGCTCAGAATAACCAGAATGGTTCCGCGTTTTGAAGAAAAGGAAACAGTTGCCAGACACAGGGAAAACCTCATAGTGGTCATTCATTTGCAAAGATTAAACAAGTTCGGGAGAGTGTTGTAGATCAACCCCCATCGTTGAGTTGGGGAGCAACCCTCATCGTTGATCAGTTGATCCAAGCTTTTCATCCATAAGATGGGGTTACCTCGTTTGGAATACTCCCGTCTATTTATAAACCTCACAGAAAATGATGAGAATACTGTTTCGACTGACCAACAAAGAGCATTTCCAACTTTGTGGCTTCGTCAATAATTGGGGCAGCAAGTAGAGTTTTTCTTATGGGGCTATCTCAAGGACAGAGTATATGCCAATAACCCCCCAACCATCAAGAGTGGCATTGTGGCATGAGATAGTCACAATATCTTCTGAAATGCTGATAAGTCTTTAAAAACGCGGTGGGAAAAGCACATGTTTGCGAGTAGAAGAACGGCAGTCATTTGGCCGATGTGATTTTTTATTGTACAATAAAAAATATCTATAACAAAACTTTCATTGTTGTGTTGATGGTTTATTTATTATGTTTCCTTCAAATTTTAAAGTACGAACAAACTAAGAATCTTATTTTATGCCGCACTGTACTTCCTAAGAGTATTTTTCACTTCAGAAAAAATTAGTTGAAAGTTTAGAAGATGTATTCACGCTCTTCCTATATATCCTTCCTGTTGTCGATCTATATAAGATTCAGTGCGCCGCAGACCCTGTAAAATATTTTTATTTTTTTTTAATAATTCATTCCTAATAGCGCTGTTTCCAACTTCATATGCTATTAAAGGATATTTTAAAGAGTTTTTCATCTTAATTTTAAAGTAGTTATGTTAAGGAACGGAATAAATATTTTAATTGGTTTGCAGCAGAAAATGGGTCAGAGTAAGTGGAATACGTCGGGAATGTTTCCTTTAAATGCAATATGCAACAGTCGAGTATTTGCTTTCATTAGTCTGGCAACGTCTTGACTTGCTCCAATTTAGCTTGTCATGTACACAGGTTCATTAAAAGTCCTGTTGCTCATCATAACTTTAATGTACACATTCCAAAATAGAGTTGTTTGTTTAGATAACATTTATCTCGCATACAAGATTATATACAAGATTAACTCAATTAAAAATGAACCTCCTTTTAATGCAAACTATTGGGTTGATGCAACAGTTCGTCCCTTTTTAGGCACTAAATAGTCTTGCATCGCAAAAACGAAATGTTATCTACTTCACACGCGTAAAGTTTAGTTGTCGCCTGAGAGAAGAAATTGGGTTTTTTGAATAAAAGATAAATATCGATTTTTTTTACTTAATTTTAAAACATTATCATAGATAATAATGATAATCGATGCGAAAAACTTTAAAAAAATGTTTTGCAATTAATTAGAAATAAAAAAGAAATAAAATTAATTTAAAAAATTATTTAAAAAATCACGTGGCTACGAAAACGATTGGCCGCCATGTTTGTGACGTCATTACGTTATAGTGTTTTCATGTTAGTACTGGCAAGTGTTCGTAAAGGCCGAGTCGGATAATACACCTGATTTGAAAATTTTATAGTTACAGGTTTTCTCAAAAATTACATTCAGTTCAATTCAGCTGCAGTTCGAGGTGCTAAAGCATTAATGTGAGTTTTAAAAAAAATAAAAATGTACACGTAATTAAGAAACCAAATAGTGTCACGCGAAAATTACGGTGACACGAGAAATTACGAGACAATGTTCAATTTAACCACAAAAATGCTATTTGCACGGTGAACCATCTTAGATCTAACTTTATATATTATATTATACTTAACTAATTATTATATTATACGTTATTATAAATACTTATATCGAAATGATCGTACAAAATGGTACAAAATAGACATGATAACTTTTTAGATTTGACATTTTCAATAAATTGAATTAAATTTATCAATACACTAATGATAATAACTAAAATATAAATGATAATAAACTAAAATAAAATAAAATGATTAAAAACTAAAACACTCGTATCAGCTGTGTGTAACGTTGAGGGGAAATAAACATTTTGACGTCACACGCGCTCGGGTTTTTTCGGGAACAGTCGGCGCGTCATCGGTAATAGGTTTAAAATGTACTTTTAGTTTGATAGAACTTAAGGAAATTAAGTAGAAAATTTGAATATTTTACAAATTCACAGCTCATAGACCACTTCTATTCCGCCCTGAATTTCAGAGTTATTTGAAACTAGAATGAAGTATATTCTCTAAAGATTTCAAGCGATTTCGACTTGATAGAAAAAAGTTATAGCTATCTAAAAACAGCGATTTTCCAAAAACCGATTGGACTTTCTAATCAATCAAAATTAGGGTAGACACCAACAGAATATACCTAGATAAAAACTGTGAGCTATTTTTCAGCCTTCTACTTTAAAAAATAAAGATTTGGGAATGTTTTTTTTTTAAATAGGCAAAATTTAGCTAAAGCAGTGATTCAGTTATCCATTTGGTTTTAAGTTTAAAACAAACATTTATTTTTTTCTTTAAAATATAAGGTGAGTAGAGAAGAATGCCGTTTGGCTTAAGTCTCTTACATAGAGCGTGAGATATAAAATTCTGAAATGACAAAAAAATCGTATTTTCTTAAATTTCAATAAACTCTACAACGGCCGTATTTGATCCTAGCCAGCTCAAATTTTCAAATCGATTCGGGGTGTCGATCCGTTCGTTCTGTGAAAAGTCACGACGTTTCGCTAAAATCTCATTTGGCAATTTCAAGTGTTTTCCGCTTCGAGGTCAGTTGAACTTTGACTGGTCAGTTGGACTCTTAAGTTCGTTCGGTATATTTTTCGGTGCACTTTCGGTATTATTTCCTTTTGTATATAACAGGCTGATTGTGGACTTGAAAACATAAATATTATATAAGCTTTCTATATGCATTTAGGTAGCATTTGTTCGGTAGGTTTTGCGTAACTATGGAAACGGAAAACAATGACATGTATTGTCATAATATCTTGCTTTATCGTTTCAAAAAAAGCAAACAAGCTGCGTAATTTCATAAAATTGTATGTTTTTGGGTGAAGATATGAGGGTTGTATGATAAATACCTGGCAATGACAAAAAAACATTTTTATCTGTAAAATTTATTTTATTTTTCAACCTTTCAGTTCGATACACTTAGTCCAAATACACTTTGTATCCCCACTAAAAAAAAAACTATCTTCTTTGGTGCAGATTAGCCTCGGAAAACCACTGTTTGGACTGTTCTTTAATTTCTAGTGTCCTGTGGTGGATTCATGTTTCGTCAACACTTATGAACCGACGCCAAAAATCATTCCAATTGCGGTTCAACGCCACTAAATATTATTTTGAAGTGGACACACGTGTGTGTTTATTAACCATCCCATCTCACCCATCTTGCGGAAAGCTTTTCATATCAAAATGAGTTGTTAAAATATTCTGCACCGGTTTAATCGAGATACCCATAGTATAAGCGATATCACCAACTTTCATTCTCCGATAGTTTATCGCAATATTGTGGATTTTTTCAATCATTTCTGAAGTGGTAACTTCATTTGAACGACCTGGACGGTCTTCATCTAAAATGCTTGTACGGCCACGTTTGAATTCAGTTTTATAGTTGATAACGAACGTGCATAACTCCACTGAGCTCCATTTTAATCTCATCATTTGTTTACTTTTTCAGGGTGTATATATTTTACAGGGTGTGCGGCGCACTGAATCTTATATAGATCGACAACAGGAAGGATATATAGGAATATTTTACAGGGTGTGCGGCGCACTGAATCTTATATAGATCGACAACAGGAAGGATATATAGGAAGAGCGTGAATACATCTTCTAAACTTTCAACTAATTTTTTCTGAAGTGAAAAATACTCTTAGGAAGTACAGTGCGGCATAAAATAAGATTCTTAGTTTGTTCGTACTTTAAAATTTGAAGGAAACATAATAAATAAACCATCAACACAACAATGAAAGTTTTGTTATAGATATTTTTTATTGTACATAAAAAATCACATCGGCCAAATGACTGCCGTTCTTCTACTCACAAACATGTGCTTTTCCCACCGCGTTTTTAAAGACTTATCAGCATTTCAGAAGATATTGTGACTATCTCATGCCACAATGCCACTCTTGATGGTTGGGGGTTTAATCGAGATACCCATAGTATAAGCGATATCACCAACTTTCATTCTCCGATAGTTTATCGCAATATTGTGGATTTTTTTAATCATTTCTGAGGTGGTAACTTCATTTGAACGACCTGGACGGTCTTCATCAAAAATGCTTGTACGGCCACGTTTGAATTCAGTTTTATAGTTGATAACGAACGTGCATAACTCCACTGAGCTCCATTTTAATATCATCATTTGTTTACTTTTTCAGGGTGTATATATTTTACAGGGTGTGCGGCGCACTGAATCTTATATAGATCGACAACAGGAAGGATATATAGGAATATTTTACAGGGTGTGCGGCGCACTGAATCTTATATAGATCGACAACATGAAGGATATATAGGAAGAGCGTGAATACATCTTCTAAACTTTCAACTAATTTTTTCTGAAGTGAAAAATACTCTTAGGAAGAACAGTGCGGCATAAAATAAGATTCTTAGTTTGTTCGTACTTTAAAATTTGAAGGAAACATAATAAATAAACCATCAACACAACAATGAAAGTTTTGTTATATATATTTTTTATTGTACATAAAAAATCACATCGGCCAAATGACTGCCGTTCTTCTACTCGCAAACATGTGCTTTTCCCACCGCGTTTTTAAAGACTTATCAGCATTTCAGAAGATATTGTGACTATCTCATGCCACAATGCCACTCTTGATGGTTGGGGGTTTAATCGAGATACCCATAGTATAAGCGATATCACCAACTTTCATTCTCCGATAGTTTATCGCAATATTTTGGATTTTTTCAATCATTTCTGAGGTGGTAACTTCATTTGAACGACCTGGACGGTCTTCATCTAAAATGCTTGTACGGCCACGTTTGAATTCAGTTTTATAGTTGATAACGAACGTGCATAACTCCACTGAGCTCCATTTTAATCTCATCATTTGTTTACTTTTTCAGAACCAAGAATTTTATCACTGCTCGATATTCAATATTTAAGTTCAAGAATTATTCGGGACTTATTTCTGAGCACCAGAGATTAAACAAACACAATCTTTGACAAGTCTAACAATTCTTATTTACAGAAAACATCGTTTTTATCAAACATTTATCTATTCATTCCAAAGATATTATGTTAGCATATTCCTATAGCGTTCTATAAGTCCTTATGCCCAAAAATCACACCAAACCGTAACTTTCTGAGGATAAAGAGGTAACTCCAACTCCTGAATCATTTAAGGTTTTTCATTAAGCCAAATCTTGAAGTTCGTTGCGTATTTGGTCACAAAATTAATAAGTGTAAACCCGCTTCATAGGAAAAGATTATTTTTGATTTTAATGTTAGTTACGAATAATTTCAACATACTGCTGAATCGTTTCCATCAACTCGACGATCCAATTTCAAATCTACCAAATAACGTAGCAATACTCGTCATATGATCATACGTTCGACTCATAAAAGAAGAGAAAAATTGCCAAATCGCCACGCTCAGTGACGTCTGTTCCTTTTCTTAGACACTAAATTAACTACTGCGCGCTAATCCAAATAAGATGAAGGAAATGCAATTAAACATTTCTGTACTATCGCCCACAATTCAGGGTAGAGAGCTGGTATTGATTTTTTAAGCCAGAACTCTTGATACCCATTTCTGAATTTCATTCTTAGTTCTTATTTAGTAGTAAATTCTACGAGTTTTTCTTCTTAATTTTATGATACTGTTGTATCTGCATTCAAGTTTAAAATATCCTGGAATAGCTTCGTAAAATCAACATAAAGGACTTCCAAGTGTTAAAAAAAGTGCAGTAAATAAGTAAATCTTCCTGTGTTGGAGAGTCTGTAGATAATGCGGGAAAGTGGCTGTATTTACCTCTACCTAGACTTCGTTTGAACAGAAGAAGTTTTCCCACAAAAGTAGCTATGACTTTTTTATTTTAATTAAATTCAATTTATCACCTTGAAATTGCAAATTGACTTAATTAAATATCATTTATAAGAGATCTGTCAAATAAGCGATGTAATTATTGGATATAATTAGGTTTTCGTGCAGTTTTTCATTTTTGTTGTATATAATGTATGAAAAAAGTGTAACTTTACATGGTAATATTGTAGTTTTATGAAATTTTATTAAACTATTTCAAAAGAAACGGTGAATCTTGAAAGTATTCATGAAAAACAAAAGAACATGCAGCTCTTTGACGGATGTAAAACTTCGCTTCATACACTTCTAAGAGAAACTGGTTTCAAATGGAGTAAGGGTAATCCACGTAAGGGCTTGATGGAACTTCCAGATATTGCCTTTAAACGAATCCCATTTTTGAAGATGTATCAAAATATCAAAGACGAATCTCTGTTTGATTTTGTTTATTTGGATGAAACATGGATATTTCAAAATGGGACCTTAAGTCACTCATGGCAGGATGATAACAAGAGAAGTCTAAATACTACAAAAGTTGATGGAAAAAGGCGAGTGTTAGATCTAATACTTAGGAGCTATTAAAGTCATGTTGTCATGAATAGTTGTTTTAAGGCGTGTCAATAATAACATGCTACTGCAGATATTTTGTTTTTCATGTTGGGAACAAGAATGGCTTTATTCCAGATGCCAGAATTAGTCTTTTCTTCTAAAACAAAAGGCGATTATCATGGAGAAATGAATTAAGATAACTTTGCTTTGGTTTGAAAACCAGCTGTTGAAAATCTTAAAGAGGCCATCAGTTATTGTTATGGATAATGTGCCATATCCCAGTACACTGATGAATAAACCTCCAACTAGTGCATGCACAAAACCAGAAATTGCAGAACTCGTTATTCGGTAAGCAGTGATTAAAAAGACAAGTTTGTGTGTCATAATGTTCTTTTTAGGAACAACCCTAAAAAAAATATGTGGCAGATCATATGGCTGAAGAGTATGGCCACAAAGTGTTACGTCTTCCCCCTTATCTGTTTGCTTAACTGTTTGCATATGTGGAAAGAAGCATTATCAACAGCTATACCACAAATATGGATCACACATCAGACATACAGAAGAAGGGGTTGACTAGAAGTTAATCCTCTAATAATTTACTTGAATAGCGATTCAGATGCTGAAACTTGTTATAGTGATAGTGAATAATTAAACATTAGGTGAACTAAATGAGCTATGTTCAGAAGCAGAAGTTTCGAAACAGATTTTTGAATAAAACTTTTAAAGAAAAAACTTTTCGTGTTATTTTTTCATTTATAGTTTTATCGATCATACAAAAGCCAAAGTCTGAGTATTTTGGTGTTAGTGTTGCAACATTGTAACGTGAGTGCGTCATAGATTTTGATAACGTAAACCATTATTTTACTGAATGAGCTATATTCATGTAATAATGTAAACATTTTTTTTGTTGTCAAAATTGCATCTATGGCAGCCGTTCGCCGGAGGCAATTGGTTCGTAGGTTTTGGGATGGATTGTAGAGACACGTCAATAAGAGCGCCATCCAGTTCTTCAAAATCATAAAAAATAAAAAGTAAACCCTTCAACTGGGAAAAGATTCAAAGGTTTATTTCTGCCAAAAAGACTCAGTAACAGTAATCATTATTTAATAAACACAAACACAAATTCAATGACTAACAAAAAACAAAAATTAAACAAGTATAACACTAAAAAAAATCTAACTGTAATATCTACAACTACTTTACTTAACTAGGCATAATAAAGATGAAAGGTTCAACATTAAACAAACATTGTTATAGTATAAAGGCTCGTTATAGTATAGCGTTATTAAAGACAGACAAATAAAGCTAAACAAATAGTGATTGAGTGATCAGTCATTAATATAAGTGAAAATAATAATAAAATAATATAGGGCCTTATCATTTGTCGTGCTATTAAACTATCTAGCCTCTGGATAGTCCAATTACTAAGAATTAGCAATTTGTTCGGGGTCAAAAATCCAGGATTCCAGGAGTCCTGGATTTTAAATATCCATAGTCTAGAATGTCCATCAATTAAAATACCCATAATCGAAAATGACCGGGTTCTAAAACCCCCTAATAAAATACAAACAAACGCCTGTGTAGGGTTTGTCCAGCTAATCAACATATTTCTAATGGAGGGATGGACAACCAGAACTATCAACGGTATCGACTACTAGATCGCTGTCCGTCTTGTTTGCATGCAGGCAAGTGTTCAGCACGAGGCAAATTTTTCGACTACCTCGGCGTTTATTCTGGAGTATACAGGTATGCTTTGGAGTAACATATGCGTAAAACAATGCTACCTGTAGCGGAAAAGGTACTTTTTAAAAGCTACATTAGTTCAAAAACAGAAATAGGTTTACTCATCACCTCATCATAATCGTACAAAGAAGTTGCTTGGTGTTTTTTGAAAATTCACGCCGTAATATATTAATTACGTACGTAATATATTAATTTTCATAATAAAGGTTCGAAACTAACTTAAATTATATTATCGCTACAAATGCATCACCAAATATAAAAAAGAATAAATATCAAATTTGAAAATTGCATTGACACCGTTGACTGAAAAAATAACATGGATTTTCAAAACTTATTTAAAAAATTGAAATTATTGCATGGGGCTATATTGCACAAAATTGATGCACAGAAAAATCGTTAAAATTTTATTGTTTACTGTTAAATTTTCATGCTGTTTGCACGGTTGATATAACTGTCAATAGACACAAATGAAAAACAAATAAGCAGAAATAAACGGCCCGAATGTTTATGATGCAATTCGTAATGGAAACCTGACCCTCTAAAATTGGGAAACTTTAATTCATTGACGAAATTGCGGACGTTATTTATTGAATTAGTTTGGAAGCAAACGATGAATTAAGAAAGAGAATTATGAGCGACTCGGTATAAGTAGAAACTTTAACTGAAAGCAAAAGCGTGTTGTTTCACGAATAGTATAAAACAATGTGAATTTTTTTAGGTATTCATCGAGTGTATATTATGGTATAGACCAGCTAATGGAGAAAGAGGCGTGAAAGAGCGAGACCATAAGACATTCCTGCTTCTGCCGTTATTAAAACATGGATGGATCATACGAGGATGAGGATTTGACAGCCCAATAAGTATTTAAGCACCTAACAAACGTGATCTTAATTTTCTTAGTATATGCAAACATGGGGTTAAAGAATACACACCAGTAGTAAGACAATAGAAAAGGGTAATAGAATTTGCGTTCGAGAACAATATGAAAATTGTTAGCACTGCTTTTGATCACAAAAACATATAAGAACACATGAATAGCTCCAAATGGAAGAATCAAATTGACCATGTCCTCAGAGAAAGAAAGCATGCAAAGAACGTTACTGAAGAAGTTTCAGGGGAGCTGATGGTGATAGTGATCACATATTAGTTATAACGGAAATAAAACATGCAAGACCACCTAGAAGAAAACATACAAAGGGGAGAAGACTGAAGAGATATGATGTAGTAAAACTACAGGATATAACAACAGCAATGCGTTTCGAATAGGAAATTAGAGGAATTAAGCCCAATAAAGAACATTTAGAGGAATAATGGGTGCAGATTGAAACAGTTATAAAGGAGGTAGCAGAAAAATTACTGGAAAGACCCAAAAAAAATCAAACAAATAAGTGGTTCGACGAAGAATGTAAACAAGTTTTGAAGCAAAGAAACAAAGCACGTCTGAGATTACTGAAAAAAAGGAGTGAAAGCAACAAGGAAAATATGATCGCACCCGAAGGAAAGCCAAGACCGTATGTAGCAGGAAAAAAAAGAACTTTTACAAACAAAACAAATCCAATAGAATAGTTATGAAGAAAATTTGAGCTTACATTTGCTGTTCAAATGCATATGACTCCATTAGCAGGAAAAATGTGTTCCAAGCAATCAGACAGTTAGGAGTCCCGGAAAAGTTGAGGAAGTTGATGAAGATGACTGTCAGGAAAACAGTAAATCAAGTTATAGTCGATGGAGCAATGTCTGAAGAGTTCATTGTATAGAAAGGACTGAGACAAGGTAATCCACTGTCAACAGTTCTGTTCAATCTGGTGCATGAAGTGATTCTGAGGGGGAGTGGCATCAATACCAAGGGGTTAATATATGGTACCAGACACCAATGCTTGTCATATGCCGACGACAATGTATTGATGGCGAGATCCAAGGAAGAAGTAGTAAAGATTTTCAAGATGTTGGAAAGAAAGGCAGGAGAATATGGTTTAGCAATTAACGAGAACAAGACCAAATATATAGTAATGAAAGATAGCACCAGAGGACTGTCCCTTAATTCAGTCATTGATTGTTCAGAAACTAAGAAATATACAATAGAGAAAGTAGAGCAAACTGAATATCTAGGAGTAACACTAACGTGTAAAGGGGACCAAGAAAAGGAAATGGAGAAACTAGCAAAGGGAAGCAAAGCCGTAGGAATGTTTTCAAAATTTTTAATGGCAAAGAATATAAACAAGAGCAGCAAAAGTAAGAGTGCACCAATCAATACTAAGGCCCACGGTTACCTATGCGTTCAATGCATGGACGATGACGAAGAAGGAAGAAAGTAAGCTCGAAGTCGGGAAACGTAAAATATTAAGGAGCATTTTTAGAGGAATTAAAGTTTAGAACGAATTTAGAAGAAGAAGAATGAAAGAAATAGAAGAACTGTACAAAAAAACGAAACATTGTTTAGGTGGGCACATAGCAAGGATGTCCAGCGGGAGATGGGTTAGAGGAATTCTGATGAGATGGCTAGATGAGGTGCTAAATAATTTGAGGAAAGTAGGAATGAAGAATGATGCTTTGGACCAAAAATATGGAAAATAATAGTGAATGAACTCAAAGCCAAGGGCCACTAGGCCTGTAGAGCTGAATATTATTATTATTATTTATATGCAAACAACATAAAAGTATCCGGCCGCAGCTACAGGTAGGATTCTCTGGAGATTGACTATTAATCAATATTTACTTTCGATAAAAATGCATGGTTATGGCCGTATTATGTGATTCCTCTAAAAGAGCGCCACATGACGTATCGCTTACAATTGCACAAAGTTAGAACTCAATGGAAACTGTAGTGGAAGTCTACTTTAGTAACGGGCCGATATTATTAGTTCGATGGTCATAGAAAAACCAGCCCAAAAGTTCACTGAAAATGCATGCTGAAAGTTAGACGTGCATATTAATCTGGGATTTTCTAATTGTCTATATAGGCGTGTTTCTCAGATTTATGATACGGCGTTTCAGAAATGAAGCTTTACCTGTCCAAAGGACTGTTCTGCAGAAATAAAAAATAAACCTTGGCTATCGTAGACTTCAAGTAAGATAAATTAGTAGACAATGAAGGTTGGTGCCTGAAGCAAATCTTGCACCTTCCGACAATAATATGAATGTAGCCCTTCACGTTTCAAAATTCCCCAAATAATCGTTTGTTGGACTTCAACTTGCCTACTGTTTTGACCTACACTAATAGTATGATCCCTAATAATTAATATTGTTAATTCCTAGCATCTAATACTAGTTCAACAAAATCTGCTAGCAAATTCATTTTACCGTCCAAAAATAATCATGTAATCCGCATTCTCGAAATTATTTGTGAACTTCTAGAAATGTTCCATTGAAACCCTATGAACTGATGCATTATAAATATAAAAAAAGTTTACATGTGGTTCAAGAAAGATTTTCCATGTAAACTTAAATAAAGAAAACATTACCAAAACCAAGGATGTTATACCGAGTCATCTTCGATTAAGTATTATATTCCATTTGAAACCATCGTTCAGATTTATTGCAAAACAATTTATGGTTTTTGCCTCATAAGCACCATATTCACAATTTATGGCGTCTTATGACTTGAGCGAAAAAACCACTTCGTGGACACCGTCGTAAGTCATTGAACCCATTAAGAGACTTCGCTAGTCCTTTTGATGGAAATACCAGAAATCGAGAATAAAAACTTGGAAATAGAATTGCAATATTGGAATATTATTGTAAATGAGACAGGATTAGTTTGAAGAAGACAATTTAAATTTGAATGAGTAAATAGATACTTTGTGTTTTTCAAGTCGCTTTACTTTTAGATCATTATAGTAAAATATTGTCCGCTTCGACTGAAGAGTCCAACAGTCGAAGCGGACAACACTTGAAAATGCCAAATGGGATTTTGGCGAAACGACGTGACTCTTCGCAGTATCAATGGATCGACACCCAGAATGATTTAGAAACATTATCTGCCATAAAAATAATAATTCAATTGAATGTTTCCAATTGAAAAAAATCTGGAAGATCTGAAGAAAAATTTCGAAAAACGCTTTTTAGCCTAAATTAAAATGAAATTACATTTGTTTTGACTTTTGTGTTGTTTCGCGATCTGTCCAACAAATGGAGTTATTTTATTTCTATTCCAATTAATTTTCCTATGTGCGCAAATGTTTGATAGTTGATTGTCAAATTATGAATCAAGCCAATCGGTAGTGATAAAAATTGATTCAGTTGTTTCTTTTCAGTTGAATTGTGATTCTGTTGTAAGTTTATCACAATCGTTTCATGAAATTTACCTACGAAATACGGTGAGTTTTGTAATAACAACAAAGTGAATCAATTGTCCATTTTTAGTTGAATTGTTATTCTTCGCATCGCACATTGTGTCGCAATCAACACAGTTGAATTGAACAGACATAATTTAAGCGCATTGCAATGCCGCCAATAAGATGGAGCAATTTATGTTGCAGAACTCACAATGCTATAAACCAAGCGAATTTTCGATCTTATCGAATTGCAGAGCAATGCGAAGAGTAAAATGAAATTGCACGAATGAATGAATCAATTATCACAAACACGTTCAGCACGTACGCACGTACGTTCAGCACGTACACAAGAAGAAAGAGAAAATGCAAACGAAGATGATATGCATCGAATGACACATTATCGGTCAGTAGAAAACAAATCGCGCGAAAATGAATTGGAATAATCATGCAAGAAGACAAACAAATGTTGCGTCTCATCGAGTTGCATTCCGTTACAACATAATAATTGATTACAGTGCAGACCAATCCGTTGCTATTGGATCGATGAGCGTTGTGTGCCCACAATGTACCCACAATGCCATAATGCATTGAAATACAGAACTACTACTACTTGTCCTGGAGGTTAAGTTGACCCGAAGGCCCTGACTTGTATTCACTGATTTTTTCGAACGTCACGACAATGTCGCTTATTCGAGGGGTTTTAGCTACCGTCCTTTAGGCATGGAGGTGATGACCGAAGAGGATGGTCATACTGGGGCAACGGCCGACAATGAAGCTGCCGTGGCTCTGATTAGCGGATTGTCCGAAAGGGACGCCGTCGCTAGGAATTTGTCCAGAAGTCTGGACAGGAATGTCTGAAGCTCTGGTGTGTCAGTTTCCCGATGGATTTGCGCATTCCTTACAAACCATGGGGCACCTACTATTGTGCGAAGAGCACGTGACTGGAACGATTGCAGATTTGCAATCGACGTTGGGAGGAGGTACGGGAACCAGGCCTGAGATCCGTAGGTGAGGACGGATCGGACCATGATTTTATACAGGGTTATTCGGATGTTCAGCGAGAGCTTACTTTTGCCGTTCATTAGGGGATAAAGCAGACGAGCCATGGCTCTTGATTTCCCGGTTGCCTTCTTTAGGTGCGGCACCCACGTGAGGGCCTTGTCGAACTCAAGGCCCAGGTAGTGTGCCGATCTGGCCCATTTGATGGGGACTCCGTGGATGCGGATATTCTGTCTGATTATCGGCTGTCTTCTTGTGAAGAGGACAGCCTGGGTTTTGCTGCGATTTATTGCTAACCTCCAGTAGGCTAGCCATTTTAGGGCTTTTAACGTCTGCCTTTGGAGCCTGGATGTGATCAGCCAGGTCCCGTGGGCTGACGTATAAAAAGCGGTATCGTCAGCATAGAATGCAGTCTTTACATGCGGAATTTTAGGAAAGTCCGCCATGTAGACATTGAAGATTACTGGGGCAAGAGGGGATCCTTGCGGTACTCCCGCTTGGATTCGCTGGACTGAAGACAAAGTACCATCGACGAGCACTTGGAAAGTGCGTCCAGTCAGGAACGATGCCAATAGCTTGACTAGGATTGAAATACAGAAATGAAACCCCTTCTTCTTCATATCCTGTGTGTCAAGTTGACCCTAAGGCCCTTACTTTTGTTCTCTTATTACGATTACGACTGTTTCGCGTCAGTCGCAATCTGGATTTTATGCGCCGTCCTTTTGGCGCGGTTATTACCATACGGTACTGGTCGAGATTAATCGACCGAAGTGAAGTGATTACTGCTCCGGAAACGACCCGCGAGGGTCGAGTCCGGTGGAAGTTTATTCGTGGATCGATTGGTTGGTACGCTGGTCGTTGTCGCTGGATTTTTGAATGAACTGATGTACTGTTCGGTTCTTCTTCGTGACTGTGGTGTTTTGGCCTATTCTTTTTTGTTTTCTTGATGTTATTCTGTTCTATTTTGTTTTGTTATTCTCTTTTTTGTTTTCTTGATGTTCCCTTTTTTGTTTTCTTGGTGTTATTCTGTTCTATTTTGTTTTGTTATTCTCTTTTTTGTTTTCTTGATGTTCTCTTTTTTGTTTTCTTGATGTTCTCTTTTTTGTTTTCTTGACGTTATACCGGTGTTAGTGGTTTTATTTCGATGTTGTTGATAGCACAGAATGGACGGACTGGATGTTGTTGTCGGTCCCAGTGCGTTTCATCTTCACCGTCTTCGGGGCTAAGGCTTATTCTCTTGGTTAGGTTTGAGGTCGCCACGCATCCTGCGTGACGAACCTCGGGGGGTGCCCGCTCCCTAATCCAGTTCGGACTCCCGCTGCTGGAACGGTCAACAGCCATGGACGTCTGCCCCCACGATGGCCAGCGCGCTCGCAACGCATCCGACCATCACAGAGTCCATCCTCTGCTTACAGTATTACACTGTTTATTCCATGTTAGCGAGTTCGGGCAAGAAGGATTTGGTGTTGCTGCCGGTCCCGGTGCTTCGTTCTTCACCAACTTCGGGGCTAAGACTTATTCTCTGGGTTAGGTTTGAAGTGCCGACTGGCGGAGACGACACTTCGGGGTTGTCCGCTCCCTTGGCCAGATCTGTACGTCGGCGACCGAGACTACCACCGGACACTGCTATCTGTCCCCATGGTGACCAGACAAACACGTCCGATCACCTCAGAGTCTCGTTCCGAACTGAAATGAAACCCCTGGATTATGTTGCGCAAGTGGCAAAGTCAAATTGGTGCCATTGGTCCCACCACCAGAGCCATTGCGCTCATTGGTTACTAGAACAGGAACCGATTTCACACATTTCCTGAGACAAATCCAGAAATACAACAGTTGCTTCCAAATGACTTCATTTGGCGCAACAAATGTGGTTCAGGACAATTTGGTTGGAGATTCATTGTGATTTCAAATTTAATAGAATAAAATAAATCATTTGGTTGGCATAATTCTGACTTAATTCAATTATGACTTAAATTTTGGAACAAGTCGACCACATTCCAGGCATATCAGACATATCCAGCATTTCAGCGGTGTACTGCCGATAGAATTCATCTCACATGTAAAATTTCCCATTGGCGTATAATATATACAATGTATACATAATATATACATATATACAATGATCACACAGAAATAAGTTTTTCTCATTTTTACTTTGTTTACACATTTCCAGTAGGTTATTACAAATTGACAAAACGATCACAAGCCAATTTATTGAAATTTGGACAGGACGTCTGTCGAGTCAGCTAAAACTGGACCATCCAGCTTACAGTCCAGACCTTAAACCCAGGGATGTTCACTTGTTTCGGAACTTAAAGGAGTTTCTTGGTGGTCAACTCTTCAACGACAACGAAAAAGTTAAAACTCCAGTCATGGCTTTTTCATAAGCGCCAGATTTCTTGAGCGATAACATTGAAATCATGCTGGAAAAAACTGTGTTCTGATCTGTCGGTAATGATGAAGAATCGGTGTAAATTTAAACATTAACTGAAAATATTGCTCAAGTTGCGAATAGCATGGGACGAGATGGTTTCGAACCGAGATAATCATTCAAGAATTGCTTGAATCCCAAGAGAAGGATTTGACTGGAGCCGAATTCCAATGAAGAAGAAACCTCATTGAGCACTAAAAATGTGACATTAAACTTAAAAACGTGTGTCAATGTTTACGAATGGCAAATGAGCTTTACGATTTCTTGAAAATGATCCGTCTATGGAAAGAAGTCTTGTTTTTAAGAGACAAATTGTTAATGCTACAGCCGAAGTGAAAGGCCTTATAAAAGTGGCAAAACAAAGATCATATTATTAAGTTTTTTAAACCGTTGTCTAAGCCTGATAATGATTATTACTATTGTTAAAAAATCTCTTATTAACTTGCTTTTATTATATAGTGTTTCTTTTGATTTTGTAACCTTGGAACATATCCCATATAATTCCGCACAAATTAACATTCCGTATTCACAGCTTCTGTATTCGCAGCATATTTACTCAACCTATACCGCGGAATTAAGAATCATTGTCTGTATAGAAATTTTATATTATATAATTCCTTTAGAAATCAAACTGAACAAGGAACATGTTTTAAGAATAAACTATCAATTTTATAAAAGAAAATTATTTATTTATAACAGACTTGTACTAAATCATATTTGAGTACTATGTTGACAGAAAGCAGATAAAAAAGATTATCGAGATAATAAAATCGGAAATATTTTACTTTTATGTTGGCATATCATAAAATTCAGAATAACAGCTGATTCCTTAGCATCTTTGCTTAAACCAAATTGAATATACAGTAGTTCGAAATCCTAGATATTACCATAATTTTCAGATTTGTTTGCTGGTCTCTTATATGCGAATCTTTTGTAGTGACTTTTAGATTATCGGTTAAAGCACTACAACAAAAATAAACTTCAGTCAAGTTACTTCAGTTTATTTCATTAATTTTAGATGTATTTAAAAAATAATAGGGAACTACATAACGGGTGGGGCAAGTAGTACGCTAACATTTTAATTATTTATAACTTCTATAACAAACAAGACAGATTTTTTTTAAATAATATATTTATTTCGTCTTTACATTTTGTGCCAAATGTTTATACTGCACGCTGCATCGTGGCCTTTGCACTATGCAAGGGTTTCTCGCATAATTCATTGGAATTGCCGCCAGATCAATACCGAAAATATTATTTATTCGCAAAAATCGTGAACAGTGCATCGCAACAGTGAAAATGTGCTTCATCAAACTAAAACAAATTGTGAATAAGGTATAGTGCGGTTCAAGGTATATCTTTGTCCGAATGGCTGCAATAAACTGTTAACAACCCCTGTCGTAACAAAACCCGGCAAAGTTGTAAAAACGTACCCGGTCGGGCCTAATAAAAATAACAGGTAAAAAGATAAAATTAATTTTATATCTGGTATAGTAATTTCGAAATATTTTAGTTTAGTTCGCATTATTTTCTTAAACAGTGCAGTTCTATAATTTCGATCCTATTTTTATTATTTCAAATGTACTAAAAATGTAGCGTTCTTGACAAGATAATAATCATTGTGCTTCCGGTAGAGCTAATTTTAAAAGAAAACATTTATCGTCCGATGCTAAGCAAATTGTTAAACATGTGTATGTTTCTTTCGTCTTCAATAACGAAAACGCAGTTTTCGCCAATTAAAGCCAAAAAAGTTCGTAGTGATTATGGTAAAAGGTATGGTGATTATGGTTCCTGGAGGAAATTACTTACGTTTTAGCTACTTTTTCTTTATATAGTAATTTTTTCTGTGTCTACTGTACCGTTCGCAAACAAAACAGCAATGTTTTGTGTAACCAAGCTGTAGTCCAAGCAAAAGAACAATACCAACCATGGGCTACAGGTACTGAAG
Source organism: Cosmopolites sordidus (assembly GCA_031761425.1). Classification (NCBI taxonomy): domain Eukaryota; kingdom Metazoa; phylum Arthropoda; class Insecta; order Coleoptera; family Curculionidae; genus Cosmopolites; species Cosmopolites sordidus. The sequence continues at coordinate 154,034 of JARFXV010000894.1, forward strand.
GAAGTATGTTTTCGTTGTATGGCATACTGCTTTCAAATTAGTTCCCGATAAGTCAATGAAAAATCGCCAGTGACTTGAATCGTAATCAAAATTTAACAGATTCATTAGTGCATGAATATCATTACAATAGACCAAATCATCTGTTTGAGAAAAATAAGATTTTAATTCAACGTCGGGATGGAGAAAATAGTAAATTTTTGTACTGGGAAAAAGTTCCAGCCGTTTAATCTAACTCCTAAGAGATCAGTTTGTTTTTTAGATAAATGTAAATTACGTACCGAATTATTTAAATCACCTTGTATCAATAAGTGTGGTTCTTTTGAAGTACTTGGTTCATGAGTTGGGTCGCACTATATCTTTAAGGTATCTTCTTGACTAGCAGCAGCTTCTTGAGTTTTTAATGAATTTGGAGTTGTTGGCACAGGCAATTTGGCACTGTGTGAGATTGGATTGGTCTTTTTGCGGATGACAGGTCTGGGTACTTTATGGTGTGTTTCGATTTAGTTGTGATATCCCTTATAGCAGTCAAACAAAAATAACAATCGCCAAATCATTGGCACAGCAAAGGGCATATGTCTAGATCCCTTAGCCCAACCCAGCAGAAATCTCACACATCTTACACAGTAGATATGTGAGACCTAGTATTTTTTTGATGGCGCACAGGAAAACCAAAGTAATTCAAATAATGTTTGGTTAGTAATGGTGTGAAATTTCGACGCTGATAGATAAAAATTAATTCTCCACACACATATCAAAAGCTATCCGGATGATTTAAATACTTTCGTGGCATATTTACTGCCTTCGTGTGACAAAAACAGTGGTATAAATAAAAAATAATTAACTGTATTATTAAATACAGGTAATACGACTAGACAAACTATATCTCGTTCTCGATTACTAGGAGAAAAAATTCAAAGACCGGTGTGGTTTTCTAAGGACTCATCAGCTCGGATGTTTTTCTCTTAAAGTAACCGAACTAGACCCAGTCGTCTTTAAATCCGAACATAGAACTCTTTACTTCGGAGCTTAACTGATGAGTTCTTAAAAAACGAAACCGGTCTTAAGATGTGGATGATTTTTTCTTCGTAGTAAGCAAACGATGTTTTTAAGATGGCCAAAAACGGCCGATTTGCCAATATTTAACTTAGCTGCTATCTCACGCAGCGTGGTGCGTATATCTTCGGCTAAGCGATTCATCTGAGAATAGCCAGAGCGATTCCGGTTTTCCAAATCAAAATCCTCACACCTAAACTGACCAAAGTTGTATCATGTTCTCTCCAACAAAATTCTCTTCGTACATGACACAAATCATGCTTTTTTTGTTTTAAGATCGTTCGTGTCCTTTTTTTAATAAACTTGACTAACTAAACGCAAATTAAAGCTTTGATTTTAATTCAATTAACATTTGAACGTAAACATTGTAAATACCACAGGAATTAATAACATATAAATAAACATTACACCAGTGGCGGCTCGTGTAACGTTTATTAAGAAGAAAATAGTGCTGCTGAAGATTTTTGTTTACTTTCCCTTTCCTCTTTTTATTGAAACTGCAAATTAATAGATAAAATTCTAAAAAATTCATAAGAAGTTCAACAAAATATCAAAACTTTATAATAAAAAAGGGTTATTATGCACATTTTTGGCAATGAATAGTACCTCGCCCTTTCCTAGTTTTTAAAGTAAAATTCTATTCCCCTGTTTTTGTACAAAATAAATTATTCAATAACTTTTTCATTCAAGTCCGGAATTAGTTCGAGCATAACACTAACACTAAATCTGTTTTAATCAAGTTCAAAGTCGAAAAGTCAAAACAAGTATTCGCAAGGCGAACGAAATACGCGACGCGAGATATATCAAACGCCCCGTACCCGTCAAATCAGCGTTTAAAACTAATTACCGATACGCTCGGTCGCAGGGAATGCACGTCCAAATCGCATGTTTTAGAAAGCAGTTGAAACCCCCGAATTTTGGCAACCAACAAAACATATAACACCAACGATGAGAGCAGTTGACGTGGCGTACGGTCGCTAGAGGTAAACGTCCGACCAATGATGTAAAAATTTTGGCGAGAGGATGGAATTTTTATCCGCATTATTTGGCGTGAAAGAAACTGAACGAAAATAAAATATGGTGTTTTTAATTGTAAAATTGTTTACTTTGATAAATGCGGGAAGGGTGGCGCCTCAACCCCCTCCCTTACGAGCCACCACTGCATTACGCCTACAACATAAATTTTGTTTACAAGCGTTAAAAGAGCAATTAATGGAAAGTCTCTATAAACTTTCTGGACAAGCAATTAGATCGACTACTGATCTTCTCAGGATGTCCAATATACATCTCCTGATGGTGTTAACAGAAGTAAATGAGTGAAATGCGGATCGTGTAATTAAAAAGAAGCGATTTTGTGTTTAGTAGCTTAACTCTTTGAGTTAAGTGTTTCACACTAATGGTTCTAATAAAAGAATTGATCAAATTTGTTGGTAAACCGGATGTATAAATTAGACAAAAATGTAGTACCTAAAATAGATCCTTGTGGTTGGTCCAAAAGAATACGAATTCGATGTTATTTTAGATTAGTTATTTTTTTTAACGATTATAAACGAAAATATGTATATAGATGTATGTTGATTAGTAATATTTATTTTCAGATTATTAATTCCTGTAGTATTTACAATGTTTACGTTCAGAGTCGCTTTGACTAGTGAAGTTGATTCAAATTGAAAATTGAAAATAACTTACATTTACGCTTAAGGTAAATAGGTAGATACGATATTAGGCTTTTTTATTCCAAAAAGGGCAAGAAAACTTGTAACGAACATTTACTATAGTAGACTACTGAGAGAAGAAAAAATCTAAAATTCGGTGTACCGATGATTTGGAGAGAACCCAAAAACCACTTCTATGACTGTTATTTCTGCCTAGTAAATATTATTGGAATCAATCAAAATAATCGTAGTAAGTGGACTTATCCTGATTTAGTCTCTGCAAGAGGCCTTACTCAGCGAAAGTGCCGATACCAATGTTTGACCAGCTACCAGAGCTCTGTGACCAGTATTCTCCCTCTGATCACCCTTCTGATAAAGGTAACAACGTTTCAACCAGGATGAGTTAAATGACCTCACCAGAGAATTTCAACAGTTAAAAGAAATTTCTGAATTAGGGCTTCCAGGTTAAACGAGAAAAATTTACTGGAAAAAGAAACTAACATTTTCCTTTATTACACAAGAGAAAAGGGTCTGCAACCATTCTTCTCTTGAGAAGACAATCTTTTTTTTGTCACGAAATTAGAGGACCACTGGAAAAAAAGCAAAGTTTGTAATGTGTTCTCCTACAAAATTGGAAAAAAATATGGTTCAATACCAATTGCTCCCTCAATGAATATGCAAGAAGAATATGGCGTCATAGCATTGGTCTTGGTGAAGATGAAATATCATGAACAAAGGGTGATTTGTGTGGACTTAAAAATGGTAAAATTTCTCTTTGAACATCAAAGTGGCCTCTCCAAATATCCTTGCTTCTTGTACCTCTGGGATAGCAGAAACAAAACACAACACTGGATTAGAAATGAGTGGCCTAAGAGAGAAAACATGGACGTTAGAGAAAATAATGTCATTAACTGGAGCTTAATGAAGCAGTTTGTAAAGGCTCTTGATAAGGACGGATCATGCTTTGCATATATAGGAAAAAAATGCCTCAGGTGACTAAGAATAAGGTAAGAATTAAAGGAGGAATATTTGGCGGCCCACAAATAAGAAAACTCATTAATGATCCTCCCTTTGTAAATTCGATGAATGAAGCTGCGCGGCGAAACGTCTGGACTTCATTTGTTGCAGCAGTGGGAAATTTTCTGGGAAAACGCAAAACTAAAACTATATCGAACTAGTAAATCAGATGCTTAATAGTTTCAGATATCTTGGGTGTAATATGATCATTGACATGAACTATTTATAGCGCCACAGAGACCGTTTTCTTCAAAATTTAGGAGAGATCAGTGAGGAACAAGGTAAAAGATTTCACCAGGATAGTAAAACTATGGAGAATCTCTACCAAGGATGATGGGATACGCACATAATGGCAGATTATTGCTGGAGTTGATAAAGGGACCGTTCTAAAATATATTCAAGAATGCCACAGAAATGAAGCTTGTGAAGTGTTCAGTGATCAATTGGTTTCATCGATGACGTTTTCCTCTATCTTTGTATATAATAATATTAGTATAATACAATAATAAAAATTTCGTGTTTAGTTTTTTTTATTTGATCCATGGATTTAACTTGCAATAGTGTAAAGTATATTTCACTAATATGTTACATCTTAGACATTTGGGCTGCTCGGTAAAAATTAATGCCATATTTGAATTCAGGACATTAAATTCATCAATCAAATCAGCTGCAAATACCCCGACAGCAAAATAACTGTTGACCGGTGGTATTCATCGATTGGAAATATCGCCCATCAGACTTCATTTCATAATAAAATACAAACATGTTATTAAATCCGAAAAAAGGTCAAATTATTGATTCACAAGCATACCATATAAGAAATTTGGAAATAAATTCACTGTAGCTCACGATCATAAATAAAGAAAAAAAAACTTTTGACGGCTCCCAAGAAGTGAAGGTTATTAAAGATTGTTTTAAATGAGTAATTTAAAGCATAAAATATTTTTTTCGTTTTGCCTTAATGGTATCCCCTACACAAACTTGACTTCCTTGTTTAAATGTCTTGCTAATGTAAAATAATTAGTTCTGCATCAAGTTTTATCACCAGGTGTTTTTGCGAAAATTTTCTACATCAGTTCGTACCAAAAATAATTTCAAAATGTAAATTTTTAGTAGAGGTCCGAAGCTCTAAACTGTAACTTTCAAATTCGATAAAAAAAAACAGAATATTTAAATTTGGTCACACTCCTACATGGCACTGAGGGCATATTTATCATAGATATTTCGAAGATAATATTATGAAAATAGGCCAGGGAAAAATTACCATAATATTCTATTTGAAGGTGAATTTATCAATATGGTTTAAAAAATACTTTCATCGTTTTTTTTTACTAATGTTTTCAAGTCAACGTAAGTACACTACGGAACAAAGACAGATATAACACCCAGCATATATTTTTCATTCAAACTGAAAATATACTCATTGAATAGCATATCTCAAATACAATAACTGATAGTTTTTTGTTTGATTGTCCTTATGCTTTTCTATCCGAATGCAAAAAATATGACAGTTTTATTTTAGCAAGTATTTTTGGAATGTTAAAAAAAAAATGTTTTCTGTTAAAATTAGAAAAAGTTACTACACGCGTGTCATTTCAGGCAATTAACTGTATCTAAAAAGGTACGAATTATTAGTGGAAGAAGATTTATGTTTTCATGAAATTAAACATAAGATTATATGATAATCATAATCATTGTTATACGCTAATACAAGGGTTAAGTGGTCCCAGTTTGAAGTCTGTCGTACCATCAGAGGTAAACCAAAAGCGACCAAGATCATTTGCATTAAAAATATTTCTTATATGATAATGAGAGCAACCAATTTTGATTTAAACCCATCAGCAACGCTGTCCATATTCACACTTGCAGCTACTCCATGGATCTTATTAGCACCAGTTATATCGTTCTTTAAATATATGCAACCAGCCAGAATCATTAAAAAATCCTGCAAGGTTAAATAACTTGCATACAATTTAGTGGTTAAACCAGTGGAGCAGCACCTCGTCAATTTGCTTTGGCAGTAGTTTGCGAAATCTATCGCTGTTGGTGTATCGCTGCGATCCTTTAAGCATAAACCTTGGAATTTGTCCAAAGATTTCGAACACAAAAACACAATATAAAATCAGTATATATAAAATCAGAAAGTGTAGTTCTTGTAGGCGTCTTTACAGCTCCTCTGGGTCTTGTAAAAGGAGAACGATATTATCTGCTAATTTAAGATTGTTTATATGCACCACACTAAGTATGCACCACTGATTTTTATACCAGCCTGTTCAGAACCTGTTCAGATTCTAGATTATGGAATAGCTCTTCAAAGTAGGGTAAGAAAAGAATAGGCGATATTACGTCATCTTGCTATACAACCCGCTCTACATTAATTGCAACTTGAAGATCATCAAAGTGAACTGTCGCTGTAGCTGTAGCTGTATCGTTCCTAATAGGTTTATATATACTTTGTCTACACCCTGGCTAAGCAATGCATCCATCATGGCCTGCTTTTAGATTAAATAAAATGCTTTTTCTTAGTCGATAAAAGCCTGGTGCAGTGGCATGGTGTATTCGTTGGGCCTTTCTATGAGCTGCTATAGAATCTGGATGTGATCTATTATACTGAATCCACATCTGATTCCTGTTTGCTCTCTTGGTTGTGCATCATTCAGTTTGCGTTATGTTATTGGACGGTGGTTCTATAAATCTGCTCCTGTAAAAAAAGAGCACAGGAAGTTTTAAGAAACTACCGTTCAATAAGCCTTCTATCAATAATATACAAAGTGTTTATTTAAAATGACATAGACACATGATATCGACAATAGCGTTTAAGTTTTCATTATTTTTGTAACCAAACAAATCAAATTTATGCTGAAAAGTATGGAATACACGGGAAAAAAAATTATACTAAAATTACTATCAACACATCATAATTTTTAGTACTGAACATTACAGTGCCGGACCAGAATGAAAACATTTCAATTTATACAATGCTACATCGTAAATTCTATTAAACAGATTATACGGTTGAAAGTAACATACAGCCTTATTCACTGCAAGAGAAATTACAATGTTACTATAGTAATGTAAAAAAGTTTTGTTAGTTTCGTATTTTTGGATGACAGATAAATATTAAACAAAGTAGGAAGAGAAATGACAGTGTGAATATCCAAATATAAATCGTACTAAATGATCTACTCGAATAAATTCTCATAAGAAATCTCTTTCGAGAAACCTTACGGTAAAACATATGGTGTAAATGAGCCTGTACATTGTATTCTGTAAAAGGCAGCACTGTAATGATAGATATATTAAAAAGAAAAGTTAACAAATAAATATCGAATTAAATTTGGCAATAACATATGACTTTTTTGTTAATTTTTTCGATGCAATATGATAATATTTTTTGTTATTTACTACAGAAATCTGCTACAGTAATTACGATGTTTATATTGTAAAAATTCCTATGTAAATAGAAATTTTTAAAATGTAAAATTGTAAACGTAAAAATATTGAAAGTCTTGTAATTAATTACGATGTGACTATTGTAACTATTCGTATTTTTTCCGTGTATATGGCAATAAAAATATTACATTAATTATATGCTTGTACTTGAAAACTTGGTTTTTAAAAAACACTTTATTGTATCAGGTAACAAACTTTAGTTAGTTATATCTCGAAATTGCAACATTAACTATTTGTTATACAAATCAATTTATAACTTAATGATAGAATATTCAGAACTGCGAACCGGCGGAGCCTTCGGCTTAAAAACAGTTTGAAAATATAAATCTATCTATCTTACATTAATTTGGTTCCTATATTTATATTAATATAAAGTAATATAAAAACTATTAATAATCTATAAAGTAAATACGATATAGTTCTTTATATGCATTCCAGAGATAAGGGGTCGTTTTTTACAATATAATTCCTCCCTCCTTAAGCTTCGGAAAAGGGGATCATTTTCTGAATTTTCTTTTGCTGCACTGGATCGAGTCCATTCATAAGTCCAGGAAACATTACTGTTTTGCGGCACTCTCCGTATGTGGTAATTTTATTGTTGAACAGTAATCAGGCATAAGGTGAAGATAAGGTTAAGGACAAGGATGGGGTTAATACAATGAATATTATTATATTGAAAGATGCATACTAACTTATTCATGGTTGATTTTTTTAAATGTACTTGTTATTTAATTACTTCGAGTATTATTACTTCTCGAGATTTGATCTCGTATAGCGTTGGGGTTTTAAAATTCTTTTATGGTATCTTTTATCTCCCGATATTACTACGTTGTCTTGATCAAGAATTGGTTCAACAACTGGTGTAAATTTATTAGTTTTCTTGTCTAATCGCGAAATTTTCGTGGTTCTGTAAGTTGGTTTTTCTGATGAATATGGAATTTGTTCTTTTCTATTTGCGTTTTGTTTTTCTAAAGAATCACATTGCTTGGTTATTAATTTGTTAAAAATGTATTTGTTTATATTTTGGATGTTATTATAATGATTTTCCATATAATTAGATACTCGTTGTTCCTCAGTGGTTTCAAGTGGATTTTTATAATCTAATCTACCTCTAACTATTTGGAAGGGTGTATATTTTAGTGCACAGTGTGAAGACAATAGTTAATAGTTAATATTATTTCTGCTAAAGTAGAGTGTAAACGTTCTATGGGACTATTGCTATTTGGATTATAAGGTGTTATGAAGTGTAATTCAATTCCATGAAGTGAACAAAAATTTTGTACCGTTCCACTTTTAAATGCTGGTTCGTTATCAGTAGTTATCTTACAAGGAAGTCCAAAATGATTAATATAAATTAACAATTTGTCGGCTATTTCTGTAGAATTGGTGGTCACTATTGGATACGCTTGTCCTAGTTTGGAAAAGCTATCTATTAATGTAAGGAACGATTGACCATGGGTCTTGTATATATCCATATAAATGTGATTAAAAGGTTCATATCCAATTGGGGTTGGCTTAAATATTAGTTTGTTGGGGTGACGTTCGTACTTGGATTTTTGGCATATGTCACATAGGTTAATATAATTTCTAACGTCAGGGTCTATATTAGGCCAATAATAATGTTTCTTAATGGCTGTCAGATTTTCGTTAATTCCACGATGCGACGTTTTTGTTTCATGGTAATATTTTAACTTTAGTCTTTGTTCATTTTCATCGATGATGTCTTCCAAAAGTGTATTTGATATTAGTAGATTAAATGACCCATGTTGAAAATATTTTTGAAATGTATTCAATATAGAGACTTCGAAAGTTTTATTCTTAAAGTGTAAACAATATGTTTGTTTTGGGACAAAGTCTTCTTTAATTATTTTAATTATATCTTCTTCGTTTGTATGTTTAGGTAATCCTATAACGGTTCTGTTCTTGTTGAAGATGTATTCTTTTTGTACTCGTAATTTACTTCCATCTTGATCTTTAAATATTATTTGATTTTTGAATATATTCAAGGGTTTTTCAGTGTATGGGGGTCCTAGTACTGGATTTTCGATGTTTGAATGCTGTGTTTCTAAATCAGTGGGTAGCTCATTAGGTGGTCAAATTTGTATGTCAGATATAATATTAATTTTTTGTTCTTGCGGTTGTTCGGATGGCTGAAGTGCGTTTAATATTGTTTCTAATTCTTCTTCTGTTAATGTGGGAATTTCATTAGGGTCTAAGTTATTTAAAGTTGATAGTTGGTCGTTTTGATCTTTAGAATCATTCGGTTCTTCTTCAAAATGGTTCAGCTGTACTCTAGATAATGCGTCAGCGTTTGTATTTTGTTTTCCATTTTTATAAATTATCTCGTAATCATACTCCTTTAATTTAAGTCTCCATCTGACCAGTTTGGAGTTTGGTTCCTTAATTGAAAAGAGCCATTGAAGGGGTCTATGGTCAGTTATGATTTTAAATTTAGTTCCAAACAAATAAGGTCTAAAGTGTTTAACAGCCCATACTATAGCTAACAGTTCTTTCTCTATTGTTGAATAATTTGTTTCTGCAGGGTTTAAGGTTCTAGATGCAAAGGCCACAGGAAGATCTTTTCCAATGGGCCCTTGTGAGAGAACTGCACCAATTGCATACTTCGATGCGTCTGTAGTTAAATTAAAGGTTTTGTTAAAATCCTGGTATTGCAAAATAGGGTCATTAGTTAAGACTTTCTTGCATGTTTCAAAGCAGTTTACGAATTCATGATTATGTTCGACTTTTTGATTCTTTTTAAGGCAATTTGTCATTGGCTTTACTAATTTGGCAAAATTATTTATGAATTTACGGTAATAACCAATTAGGCCTAAAAATGATTTAATTTCTCTCGCTGTCCGAGGTATAGGGAATCTTTTGATGGCTTCTATTTTCTTCGGATTCGGTTTTACTCCTTCGGGTGTGATGATATGTCCTAAGAATTCAACGCTTTTACATGGATATTCCGACTTATCTAATTGTATCTTCAGGTTATGTTTTCTTAATTTTTGAAATACTAATTTTAAATTATTTATATGTTCTTGTAACGAGGTAGAAAAAACAATTATGTCGTCCATGTATACGAGGCAGACTTTTCCTTGTAAATCCTTAAGAACATTATCCATGACGCGCTGGAATGTAGCAGGAGCATTTTTCAAGCCAAACGGCATCCTAGTGCACTCGTAATGTCCATGCTCAACGGTGAAGGCTGTCTTAGGTATCGATTCTTCATGCATCTCAATCTGATGAAATCCTGATGCCAGGTCCAATGTGGTAAAATACTGACATCTTCCTAACTTGTCAAGGATATCTGATATATTTGGGAGAGGGTATCGATCGTCAACAGTCTTCTCATTGATCTTACGGTAATCTATGACGACGCGCCATTTTTGTTTTTCTGTTGCATCGATTTTTTTTGGAACAATCCATACTGGTGATGACCAAGGGCTCATAGATGGTCTAATTATTCCTTCATCAAGCATTTTAGTGATTTGTTCTTGAATTTCCTTTTTGTGTACATAAGGGTATCTGTATGATTTACAATAAACTGGGATATCGTCTGTAGTCTTAATCTCATGCTTAACTTGATTAGTGAAACTTAATTTTTCATCAGGTTGGTGAAATATATCTGTGAAGGACAATATTAATTTCTTAATTTCTTTGGTCTCTTCTGAATTGAGGTGGTCGGTTCTTATTAAAGAAAAGTTGAATTTTTCGTCGTTGTCGTCATTATATGTACAACCAGAAGTGATTTCTTCACAGGAAAAACATTCAAATGCTTCTTTTTCAAATTTACAGGCTAATTGTCTGATTGAGGTGGAATCAAATTGAATTAAAGCTGACTTAGAGCTAGCGTTTCTAATCTCTAACGTAACTGTACCGTTCTTTACCTGTGTCAGAAGTGAAGGTATCTTGGCTTCTCCGAATGTTGTGTTGGGTATAATAATTTCTGTATTTTCTGGTAAATCCGTATTTATTCGTTTGATAATACTCGAGTTAGGTGGTATCTCCAAAGTTTGAGTATCAAAGTCTGTACGATATTTTAGTCGAATTTCTATTTTACCATTATATAATACTTGATTAATCAGGTCGATATTCATACCTAGCTTTCGAAGATCTCTTGTACCTATTATTCCGTCGTAATAATCGTGAAAATTGAAAAGAATGAATTCAAAGTTGTCTAAACAAGGGTAAAGATTTTTAAAGATGGGTATTCTTGCTTTGTATTGAGCATTCGCTCGTCCCGTGCATGTGATTATTGGGGTGTTTGACTTATAAATTGATTCTGGAAAATGATGTTCTACTATGGCAATGATAGAAATGATAGAAATATGACATCCAGTATCTATTAATAATTTTACAGGAGGATCTTTGATGTCAATGCATGGTAGGGAGTTCAATTGAATATTATTTAAATCTAAGACGGGTGGTTTTCTTCTTCGCCTTTCTGAAAATTTGGAGTTTGGAAATCTGATGTTGTTTGAGTGTATTGGTGGTAATCGTATTCTGCGTTCTCACTTCCATAATTTTCGTAGGAATACGGGTAATAATTCGTCTCATTTTGTGATTCATAACAGGTTGTTTGATTCTCAGGTCGAGTAAAATGTTCACTGTCTTGGGTATCATCGTCGATATTCACGTGATGAAGTTCTTTCGATATGAATGAGGGTTTCTGACCTTGATTAAAGAAATTTTGTTGCGTCTGTTTAAATGGCATGTTCCTATGTTGAATAGAGGGAATACGACTGCTTGTGGACATTGGTGTGGGTGTTCCAGTTGGTTTGTGTGAATTTTCTCTTGAAAATACGTTCACAGGTCTTCCAAATACTTGTTTTGCTGTCGGGAAATGATGTTGTACAGGTCTTGGTTGAACGTTTATAGGCTGACTTGGCCATTTGAATTGTTGTTGTGCAGATTGATCTTGCCAGTTAGGTCTTTGTATTGGGTGTGCATTTTGGTTTTGCCAGAAGTTAGGTGGAGTTTGCATTTGCGTTTGCACATTTATTTTAGGTCGCATATTTGGGGAATAATTATTATTGTTATTTCTGTAATTAACCTGCTGTTCGAGGAATGAGTGATTTAATACTAGGTCTGCTGCGTCTTCCAACTTTTGAGGATTTCGTAAAATTAAAAGAGTTCTTAATTCTGAATTGACGTTTGATATAAGTACTGTAGTGGCTGTAATATCGTTTTGATTTATGAATGCTTGCTTGGTAAGATGGTCAATTGATGTATCCATTAAAATTTTAAGATTCAAACGCGATTTTAGTACCTTAATGCGTTCAATAAAGTCAAATACATTTTCATTTTTATTTCGAACCAGAAATGTCAATTGTTGTTGGAGAACTTGTCTACTCGTTCGGTCACCAAATTTTTCACGTAAAGCTGTTTTTATTTCAGGTCACGTACCGAGATCAGGTCTACAGAGAATAAAATTTGCGGCTTCGCCAGTGAGTTTAGAAGAAATAGATGCAAAAACATAATCGCTCAAGTGATTATCGTCTGTTGTGCCATATCTATTAAAATATTTATCTACGGTTGAAATAAATCGTTCTAAATGCTCGGTAATCTTTGCCATGTTCGATAAGTGTTTTTTATTTAAATCTAAATTATTTCTTAGAATTAACTTACTAAATTACTAAAAGTTTCAGTAATATCTTCTAGTATAGCGTCTAATGATGACATACAATTTTTTATATCTCAATTAATTATAAAAGTAAATTAATATGCATCAATTCTTACAACTAAATAAATGGATCAAAAGGAAATACTATTCAAACAATATTTTTTACCGGATTGTTGATCGTTGTGGTTCCTAGATCGTACCTTTTGAACAGTTAAAACTGACGGTCCAATGTTTGCTCGTCTTTTAGGAATGGTTTTTGCAACTTCCAAACGTAGCTTTTAACAAGGGCCTTCAGGTATCCTACCGACTGCGCCAATTATATGCTTGTACTTGAAAACTTGGTTTTTAAAAAACACTTTATTGTATCAGGTAACAAACTTTAGTTGGTTATATCTCGAAATTGCAACATTAACTATTTGTTATACAAATCAATTTATAACTTAATGATAGAATATTCAGAACTGCGAACCGGCAGAGCCTTCGGTTTAAAAACAGTTTGAAAATATAAATCTATCTATCTTACATTAATTTGGTTCCTATATTTATATTAATATAAAGTAATATAAAAACTATTAATAATCTATAAAGTAAATACGATATAGTTCTTTATATGCATTCCAGAGATAAGTGGTCGGTTTTTACAATATAATTCATTATATTTTTAACTAATATCTTAAGAGGCCAATAAAATAAAAAACCGATAAATACCGATGCATCGAATGAAACAGGATGATGAGACGATAACCGATTTAAGATCAGCGGCGGTTCGAAGGGGAAAAACAAGTGGGGAACGTATAACCAAATTTTGGAATGAGGATAGAGAAATGCGTCGCAACCAAAAACTTTACATTTCTTAGTATCATACATACACTTTGCGTGTAGAAAGACGAGTTGAACTGTCAGACATCAAATTTTCAAATAGCTACCTAGATAATAAAATTTTGCTAAACTCACCAAACGATCATGACCAATAAATCTGTTTGTAGCTGAATTCCATCCTCCCGTATATTTTTGAGCAACAAAGTGGTCGATGACTTGATCGTTAAAATTTTAAATTGATTTCACAAGCTTTCTTTCAATAGATAGCATTGCTAACGCGCACAGCCGTTCCTGGCCTATAGTATTTCTTAGAAATGTTTTGATTCGTTTGAGGAAAAAACATCTTTCGCTTTCCACAGGCGTCATAGGGACGTGCACAAAACAGCCAGCAATTCCACAGATTCACTAAATATTGATATTAAATTCTTTTGGATAAACATTTGTAATAGTAATAGTTTTGCTCCACTGTGTTTCATAAAATCGTCCCGTGCGTACATTACCGAGAGTTCATTTTTTAATTTTAAGTAATTAACTTTCGCAAACAGGTTACACATATGTCTTCATTTGGAAAGATGGCTCGATATTCACTAAAATTTTCAGTTTCAAATAAATTTGCAACAGTTAGATATACATCGAAACTAAAACGTTCGTGAACCTGTATGGTTAAGGTATCACAGATTTCCTTGCCTATCCTGACATTCGGATTGGGGTCCTCCTTATCAGTAAATTTCCATTTAAAATTATCATCCACCAAATAATGTATTAACACCTGAGCTTGATTATTAATTTTTATCCGACTCGGTGTCCATAATTTCTTCAAGGCATGGCCGGTCGCGTTGGTGCGGCGGTAAGAGCGCCTGCTTTGCCGAATCCGCGCTGGAGCGATAGCTGGTTCGATTCCAGCGCTCGGATGGTTACTTTTCTTTCTTCTGTCCGTTTATCTTTCCTAAATGTTTGTGATTGTTTCTAGGCAAGAGTGTAAAATCCGACTATGAATTACCCCTCAGTCACGCCAGTTAAAGGCTGGGTAAGGCCGGATGTCTTCTGAGAAGTGTTCTACGTAGGTCACTCGCCAGTCGGTAGGTTTCCTGATAGACTTATGGGTAGGCACATAACCAAGAGATTATAGTCGGAGGGGGGTGCTGGCCTGGGTTTGTCGGAAACTGATGACCGTGGTTCGGAACCCACGTTAAGCTCTAGGTCCAGTCGCTAAATAGCCTAGTTGCTGATGCGCCTCTAACCCAAACACTTTACTTTACTTTACTTTTTCAAGGCATGTTTCCAATTCTTCATCGTAAATGTAAACAGTATTCACACATTTAGACGTAAAGTTCAATCTAGTAGGAGCCGCACGGGGTAGGCGCTTTTTCAAGACGCTGTCCAGAACAGTTGTCCTTTTAGATAAACAAAAAAAGAAAGCGGGAAATGCAGACAGATTTGCAAAAAAAAAACACTTATATACGTTTGCCTATTGTACAACACCTTTCAATGATTAGATTTAATTGGTGAGCGTAGCAGTGAATATACTGTGCATTCTTATAAATATTTTTAATTTTGGCTTGTACTTCTCCGACTATACACGGAAGCGCCATCATAACTTTGGTCTACGAGTTTCTTAGGTTCTTTGATTATTCTGAACTCGCTTAACACCGTCAGAATTTCGTCTGCAATTCCAACTGCTTTGTTTTTTTGGTATAAAAAAAAACCCCAGAATATCTCGTCAATGTCGCCATTTTCAACATATCTGATTATAAAAACGATCTGCATTTCAGTAGATATATCGTTTGTTTTATCAGCCTGTATGGCAACATATTTTGCTCTGTGAATTTCCTTTTTTAATAAATCGCGACAAACATGCAACATTGAATCCAGTAATTCGTTTTGAATTTGTTTGAAGATGCCTAGAAATAATTTATTTTTAGAGTTTTTTAAATGAGCTTCCAAAATACTGTCTATTTCGGCCATCAAATTTACTAACCCTCTGAAAATGGAAGCATTTTCTGAAGTGTAGGTTTCGTCATGCCCACGTAAGGCAAAATGCTTAAATGTCCTACAGAATTTTTTACGGTCAATTAACTTACACAATATGTAACGATTGCTATCAACAGTTTTATTGTGCTTCTTAATTCCGAGTCCCGATATGTACTACTGAGTTGAGAACGAATGTCTGTCTTCCCCAACATACTAATTTCTAGCTTATTTTTCAAATGTCTTTGTAAAATAGAATGCGATTTTAACTTTGCGTCCAAATGTTTCAAACCAATAACACCGTGTTTAATCCAACCAAGATCAAGATCGCCGGCACTCACTGGTTTTCCAACTTGTACCAAAATGCACGGAAAACAATAAAATTTATTTGTTGTCTCACATCCACATAACCACGAATACTTCTCATATAAGGTTTTATTGAATATGCGTTTGAATGTTCGTTTTTGAGTAATATTAACTTGCTCAATTTGCAGAATCTGTGTCGACCGTCCAAGATTTTTGATGGCAATTCGGTTCTCAAATGTTAATGTGACATTATTTCTATTCATATATTGCAGTGAGTTTATCTTCACTATTGTAATCGTTCAAAACATTCACTTTGCAACCACTCGAAAAGTCAAAAAGCGCGATGGCGAAAAACAGCTGACTATTGAGAATGGGGCAGTGCCCAAGATAGGACGTTATAAATGAGTTTAATCCCTGGTTACTAGCAAAGCGATGCATTGTTGTCTTTGTTTTTCGCATGCGATTGTAAATATAACATTAGCGGTACAAACTTGTCTGTACCCAAAGCACTTGTTCTTTAATCAGTGCGCTTCGGCAATCCACGACCTGTTTCGTTACCGCGAATGACATTATGGATGTTAGAATATATTCAGATCACAGAATATATTAATATAAAATCTGAAATTATTTTTTTCACTTCATTTCTTATTTTTTAGGTAGGGCACGTGCCCACGTGTTCTTATTGACGAACCGCACTGGTTAAGATAAATAAAATGGATTTATTACGTGTTTTCCGCGGAAATGGTTGCATTTTGTATACTATTTCTAATGGGTACTAATTCGAATATTTGTTTTATGTACATTTTATCTTTGTTATTCTTTTATTATTTGTTTTATGTATATAAGTTGGGTAAAATCAACAAATTGTTAAATCAATCAATAGCGGAAGGAAGTTTTGCCGGAGGTTCCTATAATCCTGCAACTTATAGATTATGTTACTACTTGCACTGGTTAATTATCGACAAGAATGTCATAAACGGAATTGTTCTTATATGGATATGATCGATTTCAGAGCTAACATGATTTATAGCTATTAAGAAAGCGTCGTCAATTATGCCTTTGTTTGTTTGCTTTTTGATTAATTACTGCAGTGTTGGATCGTTTTTCACTTCGTGAAATTAGAAACTATTCTCTAATAATGATCGATATAGACAGACGCCTTGACGAAATATAGCTTCGATTCAGTCTTACGAAACTCTGCGTTGCTACAGATAGTTGGAAATTAACGTCCAACATATTTGCTTGTATTTTGTCTCAAACGGTAGTAATTTCAATTACAAATAATTGACATTTATATAAATCTATGCACATATGGCACACTAAATTCTAATTCAAATGGCCCCTTTTGTAGGAAATTAATGATTTAAATTTTAATGAAATTAATCATCATCATCATCAGCCCGTGTCGATCGATTGCAAGATAAAAGTATCCTCGGTGCGTACTGGTTACTGGGGTCCGAGGTAAGAAAGTCACGAACCTCGCGACAGTAAGCACCGAAAATGCCAAATGAGGTGTTGAAATGTCTGCAATTTCCCGACAGGGACGAATTCGACAACCGAATGTACTCCCGAAAAAAACCTTATATATCAACATTTTTCAACAAATTTTAAAACAGAAATTCAACAAATTTTCTTGTTTATAACCACCAGATCTAGCTACTTCTGTACAAATCTACAATCGATGATTATAATAGTATAATCACTAAGTTCCATTGAACCTCTTTCAACTTTATTTTCCGCTTCAGGTTTGTATATGTAAGTATTTACGGTTGTGTATTCCTGCGGAAACGGAGCCACCATTGAAGCTTTTTCTAATCTTTGTTACGGTAGATCACTGTGCATCTACTTCCTGTTGTCTCTAAAGTGTGCTGTGTGTCTTGTCCATATTTCTTTTCAATCCCTTTCTGACCTTTATTTTCAACATCCAGCCTGGTAACTCGATTCGTCTTATGTGTGTTACAACTTGGTCATTCTAACTTGCTCGCGATCTTTTTATCAGCCCATTACCTACCTGTGTCCAGGTGATGCTTGACAACATAGTAATTTCCTGTTGCTTCTTGTGGATGTGCCCATACCATGTAATTTTCTGTGTCCTTACGTAACGTGCTATAACTTCTTCATTGACTAACTCTCTGATTTCGTGGTCCATTAGGCTTCGATACTCTTCTCCTTCCTGCTTGGGTCTATACGTTGTCCTTTTTATTTTTCTCTGTTGCGTGTGTTACAACGAGTATGCCATATCCAGAATTCCATAAATTATTTCCCTACTCCTGTCATTGCTTTTGTTTGCTACTACACCCAGATATTTAAAATTCCTCGTCCTCAAACTGAACTTCTCGTATTGCTTTCTGTTCAATTTTGTTTGACATCGATTTGCTACATTTCATTGTTTGTCTTTTCTTTGTTTATATGTAAATCTGTAATGTAAACAGGTCTGTGTATCAATTCTTCTGTTGGAACCTTTGGTGTGAAATACTAAACTTGAAGAGATTTACCAAAATGTTTTTTTGAACTGCTCGGCGCACGTTTCGCTAACCATGTAAGCATCATCAGGAGATGATTTAATCTAATTCTAAAACTAAACTATTTTCTATTTATATGAAAACCATACCTAACGAAGCGTGGAAAAATCATGAACCGTGAAGTGAACTAAGCCTTACATTAATAATTGAAAAAGTTGACTGAAAGGAATCGGTCCTTTATCTCGGTTCATGATTTTCTTACATTTTTCTATTTGAATGCTTTCATATGCATCCAAAGCCCTATCATTATTAACACTTTTAATTAGGCTTATATATATATATATATATATATATATATATATATATATATATATATATATATATATATATATATATATATATATATACTGTGGTCATATTCGATTGCATGTTCGGCAACACAAGATTTTTCATTTCCCCTATATCAAATGTGGGCAATATGTTCTTTATATCTTGTCATTATGGATCTTTTTGTTTGTCCAATATACCTTCGATCACAGTCTTGCCAGCTAATTTCGTAAATCCCCGACTTTTCATGTTGCTCTACTTTATCTTTTAGATTACCCAGAACTTCTCTTAATTTATTATATGGTTTGTACACAATTTTTCCACTTGGTTCACTTTTTTCAAAATTTTGTCTAGTCCTCTTGTTAATTGGGCATCAAATGGAATTACTATGAATTGCTTTGTGTTCTGATCCTTTTGAAAAGTCGAAGATTCTTTCAATAATTTTCTGAATTTATCTAAGTCTATCTAAGTAAATCTTATCTAAGTAAGTCTTCTGATTCTAGAGGAAGTTTAGAATTTTTTTTTTTATTATAAATGAATTTCTATTAAGTCTCGGCTACCTCAGTTAAATAAATAAAATAATGTCCACGATTTTATTTGTTTTAAACCAATCTACAGAAAAGCAAGTTCTAAATTAAAACCGTTATGTGTATAATTAAATGTAAAGTTAAATATAAATTTGGTTTGTAATGTAATCTACTAGGAATTGTAATTTGTAATATAGATGGAAATTAAAAGTTAAAATAGTGCAGGTTTGAACAATTTGAATTTAAAATAAAGATGTCCTTACTACAGTCAGTTACTGAAATCAAACTGGAAAAGGATAAATGTAAAATTATATGTGATTCCAAGTCAAAACAAAAGTATACATCTACAATTTTCGAACGGAGTCAAATTTAAATAAATACGAATTATAATTTACATTAGTTAAAATCGTAAACGACTTCCATCTATGTTACATTATGTGTAAACACAGCAATTATAGATTTAATAATAGAAATATTATTTGTGTTGTGGATTGATACTGCTGATTTAATTTTTGATAGTTTTTATAAACATATATTTGAAAAATATGACAGTTTAATTTGATGAAATGTATGTATTATATTACTGTTGTTCGGTATATCAGGGCTCTTCCAGCCTTCTTTCAGTTGTGGTGTTTTTCCAGAAACACCAACACCTGCTAATGAGATCCAACATGCAACCCATTCGCCATAGGAGGTAGACAATTACCCTTAACAAGAACAAATTGTTGCAATTTTCATTTGTGCTCTTACTTCATCTTCTATTTGTGCTTTTGTTAGAGTTCACTGAGGTATTCAGTGGTTCGTCGTTTCCCCAACTCCTGATACATAGCATGCAGTTTTTATAAATCTGATAGCCTATTGGGTGCCAAATGGTCCAATGGTGGTTCTGGTAATGATAATGATAATGAGGAAATGTGAAGGAGTGGGAACGAATAAATTGGAAGTGATAGGATATAAAGGTTGGGAGGCTAATATAGCCTCTACCCTTGCTACTCATGTTTGAAAATCTAGATAAAATAAGACCGAATTTCCAAGTATGTTTTCTAAATGATATTTCATACATTTTACTCCAGCTTCCCATAACCCGCTAAAATAAGGTGAATTAGGAAGTATAAAGTGTCGCTTTATACCTAAATTATTTATTGAATTTCAAATTTCTGATTTGCAAAAATTTCCCTTTGCAAAAATCACATATCAATTTGTTGTTTTTGTTGTTTGTATTTGCTTTGATAGAATTTGTCTCGTTATCTGAATATATTTATTGTGGCTTACGACGTCTACTTATAAAACGATTTAGAGCATTGAGAAAGTCTTCACTAGTTAATGATATGACTAAGCTCTTGTAATTTTATAGCTTTTCAAGCTATTTCCATAAATTTTATTTTTATCCAGCACCAATCATTAAAAAGTATGTATTCGAGGTAATTTTTACAAAATAAGCAAAAAAAAATGTTTAGGTCGATATTGGAACAACTTGACAGAGCAACCAAATGGATAATTATATTTCTAACGAAAACCTTGTTCAATTATATTGTTTTACACAAAGGGAAAAACAAACCAACCCCAATTACACTTGAGCACTGTTTCCAAGAACCAATGGATTATAATGGTGTATGTTCGCTTGTAAATCATTGGGTCTTACATCCCCTATAGAAAAAAGTAAAGACAGCCTTGAAGTTGAATCTTTGGGGGCAGGAGTTATATCACCCAGGTGTTTCTGTTATTTTTATCCACAGGGCTCTCAATAGATGTCAACAATTTACTTTTACTAATGTTCTTTTTAGCTTAGTTTATGTTTTTTGGTGGATTCGTTGACGTTCAATAACGAACATTGAAGGTAAAAGGTAAAGTGTTAGGGTTAAAGGAGCATCAGCAACTAGGCTATTTAGTGACTGGACCTACAGCTTAACGTGGGTTTCGAACCACGGTTATCAGCTTCCCACAAACCCAGGCCAGTACCCCCCTCGGGCTATAAACCCTTAGTTATGTGTCTACCCGTAAGTCTATCAGGAAACCTACCGACTGGCGAGTGACTAACGTAGGACACTTCTCAGAAGGCATCCGGCCTTACCCAGGCTTGAACTGGCGTGACTGAGGGGTAATTCGTAGTCGAATTTTACACTCTTGAAACAATCACAAACATTTAGGAAGTAAACAGATAGAAGAAAGAAAGTAAAACACCCATCCGAGAGCTGGAATCGAACCAACTACCGCTCCAGTGCGGTTTCGGCACAGCAGCGGCCGGCAGCTGTTCTTACCGTCCGTACCAACGCGACTGGCGAACATTGAAGATAAATCAAAAATATCGCAAGGAATAATGGATATTAGCCAAGCATCATAGATAAAATGATAAAAAACAAGATTAAGAAAAACAACACCAAACATTTTTATGCCGCAACACCCGAAAAAGATTATAAAAATTGGCATGCTATAAACTATATTCACAAATTAAGTTCAAGAATCACAAATCAGTTAAAGAACGAAAATATTAATATTATCTCTGTTAATAAGAATAATCTTGCATCGATGTTAAACAATAACAAAGAAAGAGCAAAATTTTGTGACAAATCTGGAGTATACGAAATTAAATGTAATATGTGTGACGCTATTTATATAGGCCAAACGGGCCGATCGCTCAATGATAGGCTAAAAGAACATAAATATTCAATTTTATACAATCAGAGAAAGACGGGCTTTGCCGAACATTGTATAGACCAGAACAATTTTTTTAACATTAATAATACCAAATTAATACATAGCTGCAATAAAAGCAGGCTGTTAAATTACCTGGAAATTTTCGAAATTAAAAAAGCCATATACGACGGCAAAAACCTAACAAACACCCAGCTAGACTTCGGAAATACTCCAATTATTGATAGTGTAATAAATTTAACGAGATGAAAAAACCGACTTCCATTAGACAGCACTTTGAAACTTTAGTTTAGTTTATACATAACTCTCTTTGAGAATGGTCGCGAGGCCGAAACATGTTAGAGAATATCTTGAATATATTGTGAAACAAATACCAAGTGTTTTAATTATTATCATTATTGAAGATAAATATTTTCACACGAAAATATACGTTCCCACGATAGACCCACCCTTAGTACTAAGTCTTAATTTATCCTTTGTAGAAATAAATTTATTTTTAGACGAATCGTCTAGTATTATTTAACAATTAACTTGTGTGAAGTGGTATTGTAAGTATTGGCTACCTCAATAAAATAAACCAGAAAATGTTTTAATACGTTTTAAACCAGATCTATGCTAGCTCAATGCGTCATTCAACTGAATAAAAAGTTCAAAAAGTTAAATAAAACTTTCAAGTCGTTCAAGTTTATGCACCAACTATAAGCGATAAGGATGGGGAAATTGAGGAATTTTATGATGATGTGGCCAGGTTCTAGATAAGGAAAGATGTAGATACAAAATCTTGATGGGTGATTTTAGTTCAAGAATTGGAACAGCCAGAACTGACCAAAAATCCAAATGCCCATATGGAATTGGTGAGGGGAACAATGCTTTGGTTGATTTTGCTAAAGGAGAAGAACTTTGCATCAGGAATTAATTCTATAAGAAAAATATCAGCAGAAAATGGGCATGGAAAGTCAATCTGTTCAAATCAAAACTTGAAGAGATTTACCGCTAAACATCAAATCGCTTTAGTGTTTAATGGTCGCTTCAAAAAAGCGATTTGGTGTTTAGTGGTAAATCTCTTCAAGTTTAGTATTTCACACCAAAGGTTCCAACAGAAGAATTGAGGTTCAAATCAATTTTAATGTTGAAAGTGACCACCGACTGGTATGAGCAAAAGTTAGGATTAACTGTCGAAGAGAGAGCGAAAGAGTGGTAAGGTCAAAGAAGTCTCCTTACTGGAGAAAGAAAGCGATTTTGAGGTTACTTTGTCGAACCGCTTTGCTGTGTTATAAGACCCGAAGGAGATGGAAATAACAGTTCAATATCAAGAAGCGACAGTTTCAAGCACAGTGTTGGTGATCAATACTGCGCTTGAAACGCTCAGTTCTGCAAAACTATAAGAAAATGTATTAGAGAGAAGATGCGCCAGTTAAATATGAAGCTAGTGCAAAAAACTCTAGAAGAAAACAAAGGAACTAACAAGGTTAACAGAAGCTGAGAAAGAAAAAGACGTAAATATATATCTTAATGCGTAAGGATGACATAGGGCAGAGCATGGTGTGCAGGGTGCACACGGACGTGATAGAGAAAATTTTATTCACTGTTATATGAAGAACCAGTCAAAGACAATAATACTCGTGAAAGGATAAATGCCAGATATCCTAGTGGAGGCTATAGCATCGATGAATGAATCAAAAACGGCAGGGCTCCAGGAAAGGACAGTGTTACTGTTGAAATGTTAAAGGCTGGTGGTCGGACATTACATAAAACACTGGTAAAATTATGCTCAAAATGCCTCAAAGAATAAAAAGTACCCAAATTAACTACAACTTTATGTAAAAATGCAGAAGTGACTCTTTTACATGAAAAAGGAAAACAGAAAAATACAAAGAACTACCGTCCAATAAGCCAATGATATCAGTGTGTTTAAAGTTTTCAATAAGATCATATCTAAAAGAATATTAAGAAAATGAACGACGGACAACCAAGAGAGCAAGCATGATTCAGAAGTGGATTCCGTGTAATTGGATCACATCCAAGCCATAGAAAGGCACAACGATTAAACGATGCCACTGTGCTTGGCTTTTATAGAATACGAAAAAGCATTTGACTTAATCTCAAAGCAAGACATAAAGGATGCATTGTTTAACGAGGGGGTAGACAAAATATCATCATCATCATCATCATCATCAGCCCGTATCGATCCACTGCAGGATGAAGGCCTCTTCAGCATGCTTCCAACCTTCACGGTCCTGGGCTTTCCTCTGCCACTCGGGTCCAATATACTTAACGATGTCATCAATCCATCGTGCTTTCGATCTTCTTCGCGGACGTTTGCGATCAAGCGGTATCCACTCCAGGATTGCCTTGGTCCATCTGTCGTCCCATCGCCTCGCTATATGGCCTGCCCATCTCCATTTCAACTGTTTTACTCTTCCAATGATGTCACAGACTTTCGTTTGTTCCCTGATCCATGCACAGGACTCTCTGTCTCGTCTTGTAATGCCAAGCATACATCTTTCCATTCCCCTCTGTGTCACCCGAAGTTTTTGAATTGATTGCGATGTGAGTGTCCAGGTTTCACTTCCGTATGTCATAACGGGTAGAACGCACTGATCGAATACTTTTCTTTTCAGGCAAAGTGGGAGTCTGCTCTTAAACACTATGTGACAAAACACTATGTGACACTATGAGACAAAATATATGTAAACATATTAAGATCGATATATAATGAATTTAGACAGTTTACCTTGAAAATCTTAAAGTTGGAATTAATGCAGTACGAGGTGTACTGCAGAGTGACGCAATATTGCCTATACTTTTCTCAGCCTGCCTTGAAAAATTATTCCGTAATCTGGATTAGAAACAGGATCGTATAAAGATCAAGGGCGCATATTTAAGCCATCTTAGATCCGCATATAATATCGTTTTCCTGTCACAAGGCCCAAAGGAGCTGCAAAAACGCATGTAAGAGCTTCAAAGGGCTGGTGAACCATTTGGCTTAAAAATATACCTGAAAAGAGCCTGGTTATGTTCAATAAATTTGCTGAGCATAGAAGAATTTCAGTTTTAGGGAGGGATTTGGAGATTGTGGACTACTTTATATATAGAACGACGTGTTAAATGTGGCTTGCAGGCATTTGGCACACTCAACATAGTGATTAAGAGCAAACTCCCATTTTGTCTAAAAAGAAAAGTCTTCTATCAGGGCATCCTGCCCGTAATATCATATGGAAGAGAAAACTTGAAAACTCACATCGTATCAATTCAAAACCTTCGTTGGGGGTATGGAGAGATGTATGCTTGGCATTACAAGAGTAGACAGAAAGTTCTGCACATAGATCAGGAAACAAACAAAAGTATGTGACCTCATCGCAAGAGTAAAGGAATTGAGACAGAGATGGGTAGGATATAGCGAAGCGATGGGACCACAAATGGACCAATGCAATCCTGGAGTAGATACCGCTTGACCGCAAATGTCCATGAAGAAGACCGAAAGCATCATGGACTGATTGACATTGTTAAGTATATAAAACCCTAGTAGCAGAGAAGAGCCCATGACCCTGAAAGTTGGACTAAAGAGACCTTTATCCTGAATTGGATAGACACGGGCTGATGATGGTGATGATGATGATGAAAACAAATCTACCTACAGAACAGCAGATTCTAAATTATAACCATTGCGTGTTTAATTAAAAGTAATATAAAATTAAATTTAAATTTAGTTACTAGAGTAGGAATTGTAATTTGGACAGATGGAAATTTATTAACCGCCAAAACCAGTGCAGATTGGAACAATTTGAATTTAAAATAATGATGTCGTTACTACGGTCAGTTACTGAAATGGAATTGGAAAACGCTAATTGTAAAATGATATACGATTCTCCAAGCTAACACAAAAGTATACATATACATTTTCGAATAATTTTTAGGCTTTAAATTCGAAAAAAGATTTCGCCCTGTAATAAATTGCATGCAAAAATAGCAACCATAATAATTTTATTTATGACCACATATTGTTTATTGATGAATATAATTCGAATAAGGGCTTCTATATTCACAAAATTACACAATTGCAAATGCAAAGTTTACATTTTTCTCCGAACATTAAAAACTTAAAACTCCCGAATACTTGACTTAGCAAGCCTCAATAAGACTCGCTTGTTTATAAATACATTGATGTCATGCTATATTGATATCATAAATACATTGATATCAAACTATTGGCATCATTGTAGTTGTTTGTTTTGAAAGGTAACTGGTAAATAAATACTTATTATTATAAAAATACAATAGGTATCATTACTTTTAGATCCGCGAATAAAGAAATTTTCAGCCGCGAATACAAGAAGCGGTTACAATTTTCTAATCCGCAAATACTGAAGACGTGAATAACGGAACAGTGAATAAATTGCTTTGATTATACAAGTAAACTAATGAACACTATTGAAACATTTTTTTTTAAATTTAGAATTAAGCCATATATCTGCCAGAATAGAAGTAGCAACGTCACATTGACTAAATCACGTGATCCCCAGGAGAGAATTGTTTCATAATAGCGACAAAAGTGACGACAAAATTATTTTAGTAAATATCGCGATAAGCTTAGAATTTTCCAGCGAGAAATCGATCCTGAAATCGGAGAATATATTTTACAACTTGTTGAAGAGGATTTTATTAGAAATATGTGAAGTATTGCACAACGATTTAAAGTTTCCCATTGTGGACCATAGATTACTAAAAGAACATGCGATTTACCCTTATCATGCTGATTTTTCAACCAGACAAAAATATTGTGAATGGTTTAATAGAAAAAACTAACGGAATCCAGTTTTTGTTCAATATTTTATCAACCAATTAAGCTTCTTTCACGAAGAAAAGGATTTCGAATTTTCATAATTTCCACAACTGGTCAGATGAGAATCCCAACGCAGTTTCTGGGCAAGAGTGCCAACTTGATTTTTCGATTAATCTATGGGGTGGAATAATGGAAGATCAGCTTTTTTGAAATCCCTTCTGTTTTAGTGATACAAAAGTAGGAGTCACTTATACGGTCAGTAGGTACTGTCCACACAATAAGAACAGCAAACGGCATAGAATTTTTCTTGCCATGCACAATATTTACGTGACAACTCACACAGCAAACATGAGGAGCCCAACTTTTATCTTAATCTCCAATTTGGCACTAAAAATATAAAATATAGGCATTTTTGACTTCCTTGGATATAGATCTAGCTTGTAACTTTAAAATAAATCACCCGCATATATAACAAAACTTATCCGCTGGATTTTTGCAAAATCGGCGACTAGAACTTGCCATTTTATATAAAATTGATTTAAACACTTGACTGTACTATAAATGAGACAGAAACAAACTAAACTATAGAAAACAATAAAACTGCCCTTAAAGGTTCGCAGAATACTGTGGAAATACCCCCTTTATGTGGGGTGGTATTTCCTACACTGTCCAGGCCAAAGTCAGGTAAAATAATTTCAATGATCCCATGATATAAAGGTGAATCAATAATGATTAAAATTAATAATGTAACATTTAACGCTTAATATTTAATGCTCAATATGTATTACAAAGACTATGAAAAAAATGAATTTTTATAACATATAACGGGTTGTTCTGTAAGTTCCTGCCGTTTTTATAATTTGTTTAATTTTCCTCCAATTTTATTTTCTATAGTCAAGTGTATACATGTATTCGAAAGTGCTTTTCTTACTCTTCCAAACTATTGACATAATTTTTCTGAAAAACTAAATTATAATTAACTTTCAGATTTTTGAAATGGAAATTGTAGGCGGAATATTCCATATAGGGCCAGCAGTGCTCCAGTTGTTGAGCAATTAAATAATAATTTTGGGAACGGGTGGATAGGAAGAAAGTAACCTAGAACATTGGCCTGCCAGATTTCCTGATATCAAATTTCGGGGTTTTTTCTTTTGGGGGCATATCAAAAATGGTTTATAAATCTAAAATAAGTGATAAAAATGATTTGCGACAATACATTTGTAACCTGATTATTTTCTCAAGGTATTCGAAAAAAACTGGCTAGAACGTTGCCAGGCTTGTATATACTTTTTGCCAGTGACGGCTCGTGAGGGAGGGCGTTGGGGCGCCGCCCCTCCAGCCTTTATGACAGTAAACAATTTTTCAGAGCTAAACACCATATTTTATTTCCGTTCAGTTTCTTTCCTTTAACTCATTTTCTTGGTTCACCTCATGTATAGGGTTTCAATAGCAGGAAAAATAAAAAGGAGTAAGGAAAAAGCAAAAAAAATCTTCAGCAGCACTATTTTCCTCTACGACCTCCCACTTTAAAAACCCACGAGCCACCAATGCTTTTTGCACAACATTTTGAACATTTAATCCAATAAAACAAACAAATTAAACATGCATTGTGATAATGTGACCCGAATCGTTTAAAACCTGTTATAGTGTGAAAAATTTGTTTCAGTTTTTAAAATTTTACATTAAGTGACAATCATGTGTAAGTTTTCTTTTTATTATAACAAAACAAATCAAATTTATGTTTAAACGTTCGGAATAAATGGCTATTACATTTTATTTTTAAATATCTTAAGAGATCAATGAAACAAAAAAACGAATTTTCCTATACATACAAGGTTTAAGGGAAATAACTTTCGTAAAATTAACTTATATATACAGGGTACGGTGCCAAAATCCGGACAAAATTCAATTCAAATTTTCCGGCGTTCTATACCACTTATAGAGGTCGCGATTGGCGTCCAAATAGCTTGACGCATGTACTCAGCAGGCATAACTTCGAAACAGTCGCAATGCTGAAACCAAGTGCGGATCATAAGCGAAGAGCCGCGATTATCGAAAATGTTCGCGCTGGGCGCTCTGCGATAGAAATCATTCGGTTCTTCGGGTATCGGAGATCCATTGTGTATGATTTCGTCGCGAAGTATAATGAGTCGGAGAAGCTCAAAGAAGGTTTTGCAACACCGACAAGGAAAACTCACTCGCAGGAGAGCGCTATCAGGATGCCCCCCATTCAAAGCGCTCACGAACTGATTTTTGAGGATCCAGAGCAGTCGATCCGAAAATTGTCATCGGTTGTCAATGTTTTCCGAAGTTGCCAGAATAAAGCGAGTTGGATGCTGCAACTTGCTTTTGGGTTCCTTAAGAAACAAAGCTGCCGGATGCCTCAGGTTTTTTTCTGACGAAAATATTTTTAAAATCGATGCGAAAATCAATCGAAGGAATGATCGCTGACTCACACATGACCCTAAAGATGTTTCCATTATTTTCAGAAGAAAATTTCCGGCAAATGTTCATGCGCTAAGTGCTGTGTCCAGTGAGGTTTTGATGTGATGTCACCGAATTTCTTTAACAAAGAGGAAAATGTTACAACAGAAGTTTATTTACATGTTCTGACAAGAGTGCGCCCGCCCACACAAGTGAATTTGGTTCAAAATTGGGTGTCGAACAACGTCGACATGTTTTGGCCCAAAGAATTGTCGCCTCCCCACAACCAAATTTTAGATCCTTTGGACTTTTATGTATGGAGCGCGGTTGAAAGGGTCACCTACAAGTCCAGACATCCAAACGTCGTATCACTGAGCCGTTATTGAAGCGGCATTCACCAATATGGACTGTGCGCATTGAAACGAGCCTGCGAACGCTTCAAACAGAGAATGGGGGTGGTCATTCCAGCAGGGGCAGGGTATGTTGAGTAAATGAGTTTTTTTATGATCAAACAATTTAGTAAAACAAATTTGTAAACTTTTCTGTTTTTAGAATAAAAATTAATTTGTAACAGACCAAGTCAACTGGCCACGCTATCTTATGATATATATATATATATATATATATATATATATATATATATATATATATATATATATATATATATATATATATATATACAACAGGTATCCACTCCAGGATTGTCCTGGTCCATCTGTCATTCCATCGCCTCGATATATGACCTACGTATCATCATTTCAATTGCTTCACTCTTCCAATGATATCACACACTTTCGTTTGCTTCCTGATCCATAAACAGGGCTTTCTGTCTCGTCTTGTAATGACAAGTATACATCTTTCCATTTCCCTCTGTGTTACCCAAAGTTTTTGAATTGATTGCGATGTAAGTGTCCATGTTTTACTTCCGTATGTCATAACGGTAGGAAGCACTGATCGAAGTCTTCTTTTCAGGCAAAGTGAGAGTCAGCTCTTAAACACTATATTGAGCCTGCCAGCCGCATTTAACATGCCGTTCCACCTCTCGGGCGGTATTTCCCTCCAATACTCCAATAAAGTCCTCTGCCCAAGGTGTATTAAGTGGTCCACAATTTACAATTGTCTTCCTAAAACTGAAATTTTCCTGTCCTCAGCGAATTTATTGAACAAACCTGACTCTTTTTCAGGCTTATTTTTAAGCTAAATTGTTCGCCATCCTTTTGCATATCTTGTATGCGTCTTTGCAGCTCCTTGGATCTTGTAAAAGGAGAACGATATCACCTGCAAATCTAATATGGTTTAAATTTGAACCATTGATCTTTACACCATCCTGTTCCCAATCCAGTTTACGGAATAATTCTTCACGGAAAGCCGAGAAAAGAATAAGCGATATTGTGTCACCCCTGCCTTACACCTCGTTCTACATTAATTCCCACTTCAAGATCATCAAGGTGAATTTTCGCTGTAGCTCCGTCATATATCGATCGTAGTAGATTTACATATGCCTTGGCTAAGCAGTGCATCTATTATGGCATGCTTTGAGATGGAGTTAAATGCTTCTTCGTAGCCGATAAAAGCCAAGTACAGTGGCATGGTGTATTCATTGTGCCTTTCTATGGCCTACTGTACAACCTGAATGTGATCCATTGTAGTGAATCCACTTCTGGATCCTGCTTGTTCTCTTGATTGTGCATCATTAAGTTTCCTAAATATTCTTTTAGATATTATCATAATGAAAACTTTGTACATTACTGATAGGAGGCTTATTGGACAGTAGTTCTTTAAATCTTCCTGTGCTCCTTTTTTATGTAAAAGAATCACTTCAGCATTTTTCCATTAATTAGGTACATTTTGTTCTTTGAGGCATTTTGATTAAAATTTTGCCAGAGTTTTATGTAACTTTCGACCACCAGGTTTTAGCATTTCGACAGTTACACTGTTACACATTTTACACAGTTACACATTTGTTACTTCCTCCACTAGGATATCTGGCATTTATTTGTACGTGGGTATTGCTGTCTTTGATTGGTTCTGATCTTCATATAACTGGGAATGAAAGTTTCTAAAACCTCTAACATTTGCGTACGCGCGCTGCACATTATGTCATCCTCACGCCTTAAGGCATACATTTGCGTTCTTCTGTTTCTCAGTTTCTGTTTAGCCTTGTTAATTCCTTTGTTTTCTTCCAGGTTCCTGCATTAGCTGCATGTTGAATTGGTTCGTGTCCTCTCTAATACGTTGTCTTATTGTTTTACAGAGCCCATCGTACTCGACTCTGCCAAAACGAGTACCTCCCTTTCTTATTGTCCGTCATTTCTTCATTAAATCAATGGTCTCACTGGAGATTTTTGTCTCTTTGAGACATCTTTCTTCTAGTACTATTGAAGCAGACATTTGCAGCACATTGTTGGTGATTTCTTCATATTTAAGTCTCCTCCGGATCTTGTAACACAGCAAAGCGGTTTGACAAGGCAATCTCAAAATCTCTCCAGCAGTTTCCCAGAAACCACTTTGGCCTTCTTTGACCTCTTTTCGGCATTCTTTCGCGCTCTCTTCGACAGTTAACCTTAACTTTTGCTCATACGATTCGGTGGTTACTTCCAACATTAAAATTGTTAAAGACAGTACAATTGCAAAAAATTGTTTTATCGTTGAATCCAGATGGACTTTTCCGGGTCCATTTTCTGCTGATATTTTTCTTATAGAACGAATTCATAATATAAAGTTCTTGTCCTTCCGCAAAATCAACCAATCTGTCACCTCTATTATCTCGCTCACCAGTTCCATATGGGTCAGTTGCATTTTCACCAGTTATTGTTGTTCCAATTCAGGCATTAAAATCACCCATCAGAATTTTGTACCTACATTTTTCTTTGTATAAAAGCTGGGTCACATCATCATAAAATTCCTCAATTTGCTCATCTCTATGGCTTAAACTTGGTGCATAAGCTTGGACGATTTGAAGCCTAAACTTTTTATACAGCTGAATGACGCATTTGGCTAGTCGGTCAGATGTACTTCCAAATTTTACTACACTGTCCTTCAGCTTTCGATCGAAGAGGAATCTAATTCCCCCACATCGTCCATTTTCCGTACCTCGGGTGTAGAGTCCGTGACCACTTGGTTCCACTTTAATTAACTCTTCGCCTTTCGTATTTCACAGCCCAATAATATCCCAATGTATATTGTCAAGTTCGATTAACTGTTCTTGCAATCGGGCCTTCATTTTCATAGTCGCTAGTCCAATGCGAATTGACAGATTTTGGATCATGTTAGTCTGAGGCCTTTGCCTGGACCAGTTTGCCATGGGTGATCTTTCCAGGAGCATAGACTCCAAACGACATAGCTCAAAGCTTCTTTGCTCTATTCAAACCCCTTTACCACGTCAAGTTCTGATCCACAAAGGGGGTATATATATATATATATATATATATATATATATATATATATATATATATATATATATATATATATATATATATATATATATATATATATTGTATAAATATGTGTGTGTGTGTGTGTGTATGTGCATATGAAGGGACTTCGAAGTACAGGTCATGGAGTTTTGCAAAAACACAAGACGTGTGTGCAGGTTGATTTTCATTGTTTTCCTTGAATAGAACACTTTAGCTAGTCCAGTTGCAAAAAGTAATGGTCCCCGGTGATAATTTTACATTTCACCAGGTAGTTTATATGCACCATTCAATGTAAATTCTAGGAAACCGTAGACCATTCCCAAAATAGACAGTCAGACCAAAGTTACCATTTACTGGCTTTTGATTTCATTTTAGTGGTCTAGTGATGATTTTAATTTACAATATTGTACACTATATAATTTTTTGTTTCTTAAAAAACACATTTATCTTATTTGAAGCAGATCTATTTCTAGATAAGGTTCACTAAGTTGTTTTTTACCAAGGAACCTTGAAGTTAAAGCAAAAAACATGTCAGCTTTTCCGAATATCTGGGTTAGATTTCTAGATTAGAGACACAGTTTGTTATTGAACTCTTTTAATTAGAGCAACACTTTCAGCCCCATGAAATCCCATAAGTGACTTAGTCAAAGTAGCACGTTTATAATTTCATGCACTTGATTTATTTCACAATACGCTTACTTGGTAATTACTCGTTACATAAAAATGAAACAAAATGAGTACTAATTTTGATATTTATCTTCGCTCCTTCCAAATGCATTGAAGAGTTATTAAATTTCCAACTTAATATTTACATTAAGTAAACAAATACTTATTTTACCTTTTATACTAAACTCTCTTTTTTAATTTAACCCCCAGAAATAGAATGTAATAAGAAGAGTATAAACCCGAAAGAAAAACAAGTTGCGAAGCAATACTTAGATTGAATGTACTTTAAAACTAAAACTGTCGCATGATTGCAAAGTTTTTTTAATTGATGACAGTGAAAACCCTTTTGTCGAATTGCTTTAAGAAGAAATGCATTAGCGAAAATTGTAGCTAGTGCTGAAAAGATCGGATTAAAAGAAAAAATTTAATTACAGATTTAGTTTGAGCCAGCAAGTTTGGAAATTTTAAGAAGTTAAAGGTTTTAAAATTTGGAATAAATTCACTAAAAACTTTGGAAATGCCACACTCTTGATCGCAAATTCTTATAATGCTTTTAAGTCAACAATACTCATACATTGCATGAGTTATTTAATTTTTAAACAAAGACTTCTTTAATGTGAGTGTCACAGCTTTAAATATACAGGGTTAGTCCAATAAATATTGGAATTTATTTATTCCTGACAATGTCCAAGGGAAGGGGTGAACAGTGCTTTTAATAGGTGATAGCCGAGGTGACTGATATCAGGTAACTTAAAAAACCTGGCTCAGTTGTCTTCAAAACCTTGGAGTGCGTAGGTCGTACAAGAGTAAACGTGTGTTTTAAGTTCGCATCGAGCATCAAGATGCAAGAAAACATCGAACAGCAATGTGCCAAATTTTTGCGTAAAATTGAACAAATCCGCTACGGAGACTTTTCACATGATCAGTGAGTCTGGCAAGGATGAACCCATAGCCTGAACTTATGAACCTACATATTTTTGAGTGGCATAAATGATGGGGGAGGCCGGAAAAACATTAAAGACGAACAAAGCCCTGTTGCGAAAACATTCACAACTGAAAAAATTTTCACCTTGTAAATGTATACACAATTAATAAAAGTCTAGAGAGATGCTAATTTGAAAAACGACACCATCAGAGGAAAATAAACACCCGCATTTTGAAGAATCATAAAAAACGAGACTCGTTATAAATATAAAATTTATAAGTACCCTAAAGTGGATATTGATGGTAATAGATAGAAAAACAAACATTATTTCAGGGGAATGTGATATGGAAAGTGGGCAAAGAGGCGAAGTGAGGCACTTATGTAAAACCCAAGAAATAAAAAGAACAGATGGTTTTCTATAGTTTATCATGTGAGGCAGGGATAGGTAGAAATTCGATGTAGAAGTCTGACTAAACAGTACGAATCGACAGTTTCAGTTGAAAGGTTGGTGAAGAGAGTTCGGTTAACCCGTTGCACGTGAAGAGTTCCAAGTGAATCATGAGAAGAGAGAGAGCGAGTTGAAAGTTACACGTTAGCAGTTTTACATTGAAAGTACGAATCGAGAGTTGGAATTGAAAGGTTGAAAAAGAGAGTTTGAGATCACGAGAAAAAAGTGAGAGTTGAAAGAACAAGTTTAAGAGTTACACGTGAAGGTTAAGAATAGACCATTTTAAAATTGCACGTTAGAGTCAGTTCCCTTTCGATTTCGAAGTCAAGTTAAATAAGTATTTTATGACGCCAAATCTTGCAAAACTTAAAACAATAAGTGAAAAATTGCCCATCAAAAGTATAGTACAGTATTTGTGAATTTTAGTGAATATATGTATATCTGTATATCTTCTGCTTATTAATTGAATAACTAAGATCCACTTTGCAAACCAACGAACTCTATATCTCTCAATGTGTGGACAAGGTTTCTAATAGAGGACTTCTCGCACAAGCGCCGAACAGCCGACCTCGGCCCGAACCGTGATAATGTGGCCAAAGTGTGAGAATTTCTAAACTCTGATCGTCGGTTAAGTATTCGTTTGATGACACAAGAGTTGAATTTACAGAAATCAACTGTACATTCAGTTGTAACCGATGATTTGCAAATGCGAAAGGTGTACGCGAAGTTGGTACTGAAGGTTTTTTCAGACGTGCATAAGGAACACCGTGTACGTGAACTGTTCGACCCTTTGAAGACCGATCTAAATGTTCCCTCGAATCAAGAGGAACCTGAAAGGATATTGGATGGGTTCCAGCGCCCCTGGTATCTTGCATCCATCGTCCTGATGTCCTGGTAAAACCTTGGTCCTTGTTCGTCGCTTACTGTCTCCAAATTTTCGGGAAAAAATCCAAATGGGAGTGTGAAAAAATGCATTTTTAAGGACATGCGACACTAGTATTTCATAGACTATCAAGAGTTAGTCTATAAGGCTTGTATAGTTTTCATCTTTCTTGTTGCTCCGAAATCCTTTCTGTAGACTTACAAAACACTTTTAAGCTGCCAATTCCTTTTCATTTAATTTTTCTTGAAAACGCAAATCATCTAGAAGTGTCGTTATTTGAGGTCCAATAAATATTTTAGTTTTGCCTCACTTAACTGAGGAAATATTTTTTTTAGGTACTTGAAACCATTACCTTCTGCCTATGCCTATGCCTATGGTTTTAACAAAGTTTTTTGTCCAAGCTTAATATGGAAAGGCCGAAGAAATACCTTTTTGAGTTAACAAGGGAGATATATTTTATATATGAAGTACCAGATTCCAGTACCAAGTTCTACGTAGCCAATCTTTTTTATTGTTTTTATGTTTTTTAGTTGCACTACTGTCCCATAGACACAAAAACAGCAATACTTTGTAAAACCCTAAAAAAAAAACAAACAAAAAATGTGGATATATATATATATATATATATATATATATATATATATATATATATATATATATATATATATATATATATATATATATATAATGTTTTCTTTCAATATGATGGTGCGATTTGTCACACATCTCGCCAGATTATAGTTACGCACAAATTACCGGACTATAACTTTTTAAAGTGAACATTTTAAAGTTTTGATACTTTCTGGACAACATATTTAACGTTTTCTCGGATTTCTAGAAATTCTATCGTTTTCTTTCGGTATAACAATTCTACAACTTTTTATATCTAGGGCCCTTTACTTCCCACTAAAAACAAAAGGTCTATCAGTACCGATCGTAACGCCTAATTTTTCCTCACTTATTTGGTGATGTTAAACTGCAATTTAATCGGTAATTTTAAAAAGGGTTTGTCACCATTTTTTTTCATAAAACCGTTTTACCAGATTTTGTTCCTGAACACCCCTACTCATGTATTCCTTTTGAAAATGAGTCATGCCTCTTTAATTAAAGGAGCTTAACAAAGCCAGGTGTTTGTAAGTTAGTGATCTCTGAGAGATAGCCCGTTTTCAAAATGAAGGTGAAGAGCATGCGAAGATCCCACCTACCTTCCCATGAAATACACTATCAGCTGTTACTCTTGTTTTGCAAGATTTAATCACTATCACAGCTCATCATTTTTGTCTGTTTTATTGTTTTTAAATTATTTTTTGTTACTTCTGGCAATAAGATGACAGAAACAGAAAGTGCCAGTTCAAAAAAGGCAAAAAAAGAGGTAAGAAATCCAGATGAATATAAACAGAACAAAATTAAAGAAGCAAAAGTACGTGGGGAGAAACGTGTAAACCACGTGAACAAAACAATAGTACTTAGAACAACAGGAAACATATGGAATAACTTCATAGTCATTTTTAATTATTGTTTATAGAATTGTAACATTTTAAACAAAAAATGTTTAAAACAGAGTACTTTGTTTTAAACAATAAAAAAATTGCAACCAAACCAGCATAAAACACGGTAAGATGTTTTTTAGATGTCGTCGAAAGTATTTTACTACAATACCGGCACCTATAATGGAAGAAATGATTTCAGAAATGAATGAATTCAAGAATAAGGACATACAAGATATTTTTCTACAAGGACTAATTTGATATATTAAATCTGAGAATCGTAAGGAAAAAATGACCAAAGTAGATCTACAGGGTAAGAGTAAATAAAAAAAACGCGGGTTTAAGGAGATTTAACATCTTCATTTATCATATTGAGTTTAAAAACAGACAAATAATTGGCTGCACCACTTTACTATCTTTTTTTTAGCGTAACCAAAAAGATCGACTCGAACGTAGTCGATAGGAGAATCAATGTAAATATCGTCATAATTTGAGGAGAAATGTGAAGGCTCACGCTCTGTCCAGGCAATTACCAATTTCTCCCTCCAGCTTGTCAAGTAATAATGTATAGTATGCCCCTGTTATTGTTTTTCCCTTTTCAGGATAGTCGATTAACACAACTCCAAATGACTATCCCAAAAAACAGTCGCCATCGCTTTCGCGACCGGATATAACTTAGCAGTCCAGTGGTTTCGACTGTGCCTCGGTTTCAAGAGTGTGTTGGTATCTAAGTTTCATTTACAGTTATTAATCAACGCTAAAACTCCGACATATTTCGCTTAAACTGCTTCAAAAAAGGTTTGAAAATGTTCATTCGAATTCATTAGGTTCTGAGTGAGAAATCACGGTTAGCTTTTCCATACAAAAATCTTCAGTCAATATATGATAAACATGTTCTTTGGAGATGCCTACAGCCTCTGCTATCTCTTTAAACTTAATTCGAAGATCGTCTAGCACCATTTGGTAAACTTTTTAAATGTTTTCGATAGTGGTTACAATGTGATACGATAGTGAGTATGATTAAATTCACCTGCCCGAAATTTCACGAGTCAAATGATGGTGCAAGGTGCCCCTAAAGAGCCTCCATCTCGTCTTTAAATTGCGTAAGCGTATTGCCTTTCAAATGCAAAAATTTAATGATGACTCCATATTCGATTTCGATTATTTATAGAAACACTAACATCAACTGATATAAATGACTTTTAAACCACAACTGAGCATCTAATATGGTTGAAATGTTCAAGGTTATCTTTCGACGCAGACACAATTATATTACCAGAATATTTTTGGCGAGTAACGCCATCTTCATGTTGAGGCTGGAAACTTTTCAGACTACTCTCGTAGATGTTATATATTTCCGCTAAAATATTAATGCAACCCTTCGATTATTGACTACCTTGTAGATCAAATTCGTATTGAATGAGGATTTGTTTACGGTGCATCTGTTCCTTCACCCTGACTCCTGTCATGTCTCCCATGTCGTTGCACGTTTAGGATTTTGCGCAGGTTGATTTGGTCATTTATGGACATTCCTTTAATCTGTATTCTATTATGTGAACATTTTTCAAAAACTGTACGG
Source organism: Cosmopolites sordidus (assembly GCA_031761425.1). Taxonomy (NCBI): domain Eukaryota; kingdom Metazoa; phylum Arthropoda; class Insecta; order Coleoptera; family Curculionidae; genus Cosmopolites; species Cosmopolites sordidus. The sequence continues at coordinate 192,510 of JARFXV010000894.1, forward strand.
CTCTTTCCTTTTAATCTGCGCATTTTGGTGCTGCTTGACATGCCATCTCTTTTTCGGCGTTCTCGCGAAGCCATGGAATCAAGGACCATGAAATTATGCGACCTGCGGTTCTGATATAGCTCCACCTATTACCCATAACCATGCCCTAATAGATACTCTCCTTCATCATTAGCCACTACCCCCAAAATCAGTTCTTAATTACTCGAAATGAAGAGAGTTAAAACTTTATTTGCAGTAGCTAGTAAATGTCTAGTCAAGGATTACTTTTTATTTGCTGGTTAAATGGTCAAATATGTCCCTGTGTTAAGGACAATATTTTATGAACCACCATTGGTTCGTGTTGGTTTGTAAATTTTAATATATTATCTTAAGCTAATCCTTTATTATCTTATTAAAAACTAGGACTCATTAAGTTAAATTTGGTCTTATTCATCACTTGATGTCAAATTCGAAATCTTTCTTCTAAATTTACTGAATATTTTGCAGTGAAATCACTTTAATACTGAAGAAGGAATGTTTACTTGTCTGGTTTATTTGGAGCAAAAGGTTGAAATAGTTCATAAGTTATATAGTTCATAATAATAGTTCTAAGGAGTGAAATATAATTCTTTATAAACGAGCAAAAAGACATAAATACGTTTGTTACACCCTAGAATAATTCCAAAATCAGTTTTCAATTATTTCATTTCATATTGAAATATACCATTTATGCAGAGGTTCGATTTGAGAGCCCTAATTTCAGTTGCATTCATATTTAAATAAATTTAAGCAAAACTAAATAAAATTAATAAACCTTGACCAAAACAAGATCAACACTTGAAACTATGTGTCCATTAATGTTAATAAATGTCCAAGCGTTATGATGTCAAGCATAGTAATTCGTGAGCCACAACTGTAAATTGAATGGTTTCATTAACTTCAAACTTGTGAGCGTTCTATTGAAATGAATTCAATGTTCCCAGAAATATGGTCGATAAAAGTGTGTCCCAATCAATGTGAGAAATCGTTGTTAACACTTAATACATGTCATTGAAGCATGCAAAACCATTTACGCTTAATAGAATGTGTTTTGGGGCTCAATTTTTAGGGTACCAAATAAATTGACGGTGGACGTGACAACTAGGTCATCCATCTGCGATTCGCTTACAGTATACTCCCGTTTCTATAGCTGATAGTTAGGGAAGAGAAGGAATAGAAGTAAGAGAACTAGGAAATGAGATAATAATCTTCGTATGGTGTATTTTAGATATATATTAAATAAATTGAACTTAATTGTACTTTATAAAACAAAAAATTACCAATTTATGGTAATCCTTATAAATCTAATAATTAATTTAGATTTGATGTTGATTATTGATTGATCTGATTATTACATAGTTTGTTTTTTCTTCATAAATACAAGGACTGTTATTTATGTATCCGAAAATCGCCGAAAACAATGGTGTTACTACGCGCCATCTGACATATACTAAAAGTAAATTTTGACATTGTTGATTGTATATGTACTCAGAACGTCTTATGATAAGAAAACTATTTGTATGGTTTAGTGACTTGAACATTTCATCTCATTTAAAAAATGGGATTAACTCGTAAAAATGTTTGTTGCGATGAATTACTATGACTTTCAATTTAGATTATCTCAACAGTGCATCGATCAACTCACTTCGACTTTTGTAATGAAGCGCCATCTAAAACCACTAATTATCACTGGTTTAGTGAAGTTAATCGTAGCCGTCGTTCGCTCACAAACAAATTTAAAGGTCATCCAAAATCGGGTTTTGTGCCAGAAAACATCGATACTGTGCGCGAGCTGATTAGCAAGATCGTCATGTGACATAAGTGAGATTGAGGCCTCCTGGGCATTAGTATGACAAGCATACACAATATGTTACATGAACATATAGCCTTGAAAAATATTTGTGGGCGTTAGATTTCAAAAGCTCTTGTCAATTGGTGGAAAGAAAAGCTCAAAAAATACATTCGTGATACGTCAAAAGCCGTATATAACATCTACACAGGTGATGAATCTTAGATCGATGCATATGAGCCCAAAAGTAAACAGCAGTCCACTGTATGGGTCTTTCAAAATAAAACAAACCCTACAAAAGTTGGGTTTTCGAAGCAAATATGTTGTGTGTTGAAAAAAGAAAGGCGAATTTTCCGTTAAATATGTGACTGACATGGATGTGTCAAATGTCAGATGGAAAGACAACAAAGTTGTTACTCTAGTATCTTTTTCTGGTAAATTATCTAAGAGTCAGGTCAGACGTTACGACAAGGCCAATAAAAGGTGTATCAATATTGATCATTTGCCCTCATATAGTAGGAAAATATAATCGCCATAGATATGATAAATAATGTTATGGGGAAATGTAAAATTATGATAGACAGCAAAAGATTGCAAGTTCGGATGTTCTATAATTTATTAGACCTCACGATGGCATATTGTTGGCTTCTATACCGAAGAGTTTAAAAACCAAAAAACTTAACAAATAAACTACAAGTTTCCAGGTTTTGTTTCAAACCATTTCAAAATTATTAGTAAATTTGCAATATTAATTTAGAACTTTGAAAAACTCTATTATTAGATCCAACTGATTCACTATTTTTAATGCTGAGAGTATTCACGGATCACCGTACATACCAAACAACAGAAAAGATGCATTTCTCAGTAAAATCAAAATTTTGTTCACAATCTGAAAGTGTTCTAAATACTAAATTCGTTCGCCAATTCTGCTTCTTAATTGCGACCAATACCTACGTGTGCAAAAAACTTCACGAGAAAGAAACGGAAATAGATTTTACGTTCATATACATATACATATATACATATATATATATATATATATATATATATATATATATATATATATATATATATATATATATATATATATATATATATATATATATACATATCCACAAGGAAGCGAAACGGAGCCGTGGAGGGAAATATTACAGAAATCTTTTCTCCATGTGGTGCCATCGATTACCTTCGCCCAACTGTCCACCAGGCGACGTCTTGTATCTCTCGGGACCGGTTTCTAGCCTTTCAGCCGTCATCAGCCGAGCTCCAGACGAACGCAAGGAAAGCAGTTGGGAGAGATGATCGGGGCCAGGCCATGTCAACTGGCCATTTTTATGACGGGTCGTAATCGCACACAACTCACGCCATCATACGGCGAATGCTCGTAGCAGTCAGGACTGCTCGTAATATTCTGCCTGGAACCTCGGGTATAGTACCAGGTGTGCCCAAAAGGTAGCGCAACGAAGCCGTGGAGGGAAATATTACAAAAATCTTTCACCCTTTCTCCACGTTGTGCCACCGATCGCCTTCGCCCAACTGTCCACCATACGACGTCACGTATCTCTCGGAACCAATTTCTAGCCTTTCAGCCGTCATCAGCCGAGCTCCAGACGAATGCAAGGTTCCAGGCAGAATGTTACGAGCAGTCGTGAGTGCTACGAGTATTCGACGTATGCTGCCATGCGTTGTGTGCGATCACGACCCGTCATAAAAATGGCCAGATATGGCCTGGCCCCGATCGTCTCTCCTAACTGCTTTCTTTGCGTTCGTCAGGAGCTCGGCTGATGAGGACTGAAAAGCTAGAAACCGGTCCCTAGAGATACGTGACGTAGCATAATGGACAGTTGGGCGAAGACGATCGGTGGCACCACGTGGAGAAAGGGTAAAAGATTTATATATTTATATATATATATATATATATATATATATATATATATATATATATATATATATATATATATATATATATATATATATATATATTGACAATCGAAATAACATATCGCAAGTCTAATGACACAGGAGGTCCACCGAAGAAAACATATTTTTATCAAAAGAGTAAACTAGATATTAATTTAGGAGCAATAGAGTACAGCAAACATACTCTGAATAAAAAAAAAAGTTCAGATAATTAATACAAGATTATTTTTTCATCACAATGGTCATTAGGCCAAATGGAATTGGAAAATATAATTTGCAAAATCAAATACAGCACCCGAAACAAAACAAACGTACAAAACATTCACAATTCCGACTCGAGCTAAATGTAAACAACCTCAAACTATAATTAGTGGGGTTTCCAATCACTCAAAAAGCTGTGGGGTAGATAAAATGAACCAAACCAGCTCTTTTTTGGCTATTACTATTTAAAACCACTCTGAAGAATAACTACAGCTGTTTTCAATAATATTTCAATGTTCATGTTAAATGTTTCAGAGATGAAGAAAAAAATGAATGTTTGTGACTGTGAATTTTTCTATTTTGTTAGTAATGACAACAGTATTTTATTTAGGCTGCGTCAGTGCATATCTAATAAGAATTGCAACAATTTGCACAAAACATGTTTCGATAAAATTTAACATTATTTAATTTAATGTCTTTTTTAATTTACCTATTTATTTAATTAGTAGCTATAAATTATAGAATAGAATACAAGATAAAAGGGAATTTTTGGGCTTGAATTTTGAATTTGTACCCTATTTGAGGCTAATTTAATAGTATGAGGTAAATTTAATTTTTAGTTAGTATCAACACTGGAGTTTTTGCAAACATTTGTTTACATGTGAAGATTTTTACTCTCCAAACTTTCTCCTATGAAGCAATCTGGAAAAGAGTTAAAAATAAGGCAAGTGTCAAAATATTACCTTTATTAACTTGTTATCAATATGTGATCATAGTTTTTCCTTAATTTTTTTGTTTTGTCAGTAAATTTTAAAATTTTCATAAACAAAACTTAATAACTAGTTTTTCGGGGCTACTTTGTGCCAGTATCAAAGTAGCCCCAGCTACATACAAATACCTTTTTTACCACCAAATCTTTGCAAGCATGTTTGCTGGACATAACAAGTGGAGTAAGAACACAAAGAGATGCAAGTCAGTATTATAATATAGTTAGAAGCACAATATTAAATAAGCTAAAAGCAAACGAGGTAAAAAACATGGTCATCCCACAGGGTTTTCTCAAAAAGAAGAACGTTCATTTGAGGCTCATATCAACAAGTTGGTTGAATTTGGTTTTCCAATTACTGATCTTGATTTGAGATACTCCATGAAATGCTTCCTTGACAAACAGGGGCGTACAGTAAATATATTTATAAATAATTTCCCAGGACGTAATTGGGCAGCATTATTTAGAAAACGCCACCCAAACTTACCGGTGCGCACAGCAAACAACATAAAATGAGTAAAAACTGCTATTGATAAAAAAATAGTCAGTGAATATTTTGACAACTTAGAAACTATCGTCAGTGATGCCAAATGAAAATATCTGAAATATTGATTAGACAAATCGACAAGATGCCCAGGGTCAAGATGTAGAACGCATTATGGAGTCTACGAAATCTTGTACCTCACTAATGTTTTGTGAAAAAGGAACTGAACACTTGTGGTCTACATGGACAGAGGGTGGACTTGCAGGATGTAGGTATAATAGAACAAAAAGTGGTTGGTTTTATATAGAGACGTTCGAGATTGGTTTTTCTCAACCCTGCTTCATCGATTGAAAAAGCAGCTCGGAGTCAAGGTGATAGAAGATAATTTAACCTCCCATATCAACCTGGAAGTTTTAAAAGCTTGTCAGGGAAATAATATAAGGTTTGTGTGCCTACCTCTAAACTGTACTCATCTCACCCAGCCATTTGATGTTACCTACTATGGCCCGATGAAAACAGAGTGGCATAAAATATTAACTTTGTAGAAATAAAACAAGTCAATGACAAACTTACCCAAGTATCAGTTTTCTAAGTTCCTAAAACAGCTGGTTGATTATCTGTAAGCAGGCAAGAAGAAAAACACGATTTCTGGGTTTAAAAAAAAACAGGTATTATACCCCTTGACAGAATCAAAATTCTGGAAGGCTTGTCTCAAAACGACGTAAGCAGCCCTCTAAGAAAAACAACTTTCTTGCAAAACCTGCAATGCAGAAAAAATGCACGATATGACCAAAAAAGAGTCTAGTAAGAAACCAGAGAAATTGGGAAATGAAATTGGATTATGCTAGTTTGCAAAAGTGTCTCTACAAAATTGTTTGATGAATCGAACGTAGATGACATGGACTTAAAAATCGAACATTAGAAACTAAATCTGAACAAGCCAGTTCTTACAGTGTCCATGACTTCAGTCGTTCTGATGACGGCTCCAACTGTTATGAAAGCGAATTTGAAGTTTTTGAGAATACGTTGGTACCAGTGGGTCTAGCAAAGAAGATCTACGGGAACTAGAATCTCTTAAGTCATTTAGAAAAAGACTTTGTCATAATCAAATATGCAGGAAAGCACTATTCTGGTTTGATGACAAAACTATCCAGTGGGAAAGAGTCAAGCAGCACATTAGACTGCATGGCCAAGGCCAAAAGTCCTGAAAATGGCCCGATAAAAAGGATTTTCCTGTTTAGGAATGGTTTCCTGTTACGAATGGAATCAAGAAAAAAATCAACTCTTCCAAGCTAATGAAAAGAGGACACTTCAATGTTACTGTGATGGCTGATTATGAGTTACAATGAAAAGTTTAGTACTGACAAAAGTGATAAGAACAAAGGACAAATTTTGAGACATTGTTTCTCATATTTTTCATATCTAGAATTGGTTTATTGTGTTTTAAAATGATAATAAAAACATTTTTTTGCTAATTTACACTGTCAATTTATGAGCAGTTTTTTATGCAAGGGATTACAATAGTCGGATATATGAAATCTATTCAATTTATATGAAATCAATCTAAATCATCTGAATGGACCAAAGGAAGACTTTGGTCCAAAACTTGAAAAGTGACCCAAAGTTGCCCAACGTGAAAAAGTGACCCAAAGTTGCCCCGGTTGACGGTATTCCACGAGCATTATTAATTCGTATACATGACACCAAAACCCAAAAGAGAAAACTAATTCTAAAAGGTTTTTTTGCGATATTTGATTATATATATATATATATATATATATATATATATATATATATATATATATATATATATATATATATATATATATATATATATAAAGAAAATTACACTGATTTGTATAAATCAAAACAGATATGACCAGAAGAAATCCAAAACTATCTGAAAACAAAAATACTACATGCAAATTCAAAGCTCCACGAAAAGAATAAATGGGAAATAGAAAGAGTCACTAAGGGATTTGATAAATAACAAAATGCCAGGTAAAGATATGGGTAACATTTAAAATATTGAAAAACAGCATCAAGCGTCCTCTGTAAAGAGAATTCCTGATAACTGGAATGCAGTTTGTAGCATTTAAACATTATCGACCCTTACAGGTACTCCCATTTTGCATAAATATCTTGTTTCAAAAAGCACCTGGATACCTCGCGGTCATCTCGGAATGCAGTCGAAAACCTCGCCTCTGAGTCCGAAAAACTCGTCTCCATATCAAAAACGACTGACAGCGTCCTAGTAGTCGACGCCGAAGACAGTCTGTTATTTGTTGGTATTTTTTTTTTTTAATTTAGGCTCCGGGCGTTTTACACTCCAACCATTTTAGACCTAGGACATTTTTGATGGGAAGCATTTATGGTACCAAACGTACGACTCCGTACATGTAATTAATCGCCGATCTTAGTAATCGGACTTTTCAATAGCCGGATATTTAAACATCACTACAAATGATAAAAATCAGGCTTTATTTTATTATTATTTTCACTACTATTACCCATTTACTATTCTCTCACTATTTTAACACTGTTAGTTTAATATTGGGACACTTTCATCTTTATAATAAGGGTAGGGTAGTTGTAAGTATCACATGTAAATTTTTGATTTTGTATTAATAATTATTATTTTTTTAATTTTTGTTTTTGTTTGTCTTTGAACTTGTGCTTGTGATTATTAAATAATTGTTACAGCTGACTGAGTATTTTTGAAGTAGGTAGATCCTTTTTTCCACTTTAAGTGTTTATTATTACTATTTTTTGATTCCGAATAACTGGGCCCCTTATTGAAGTACCGATAATTCATCCATAACCCACGACCCAAATGCCTCCGGTGGATGGATACCATACTTTTACCTAACTAAACAACAAAAAATGGTTACATTACACATTGATAAACTACTTCTCCATAAAAAAAGGCAATAAGAGGGAACTCAAAAATTATTGATCAACCGTTGTGTCTTGAATGTTACGTTTTACAAAGAATGAAATTTTACAAAGAATCTGACTACTAGAATCAGACTTGCTAGAAAATTTTACGATTCTGGGAAATAGGCAAGTTTCACAAAAACATCCAACACGACCATCTGATCTGGTGATCATGTGCCAACATCAAAAATCCTTATAGGAAAAACAAAAGAATATAAAATACTGTGGTCTTTTTTGGGTGTTACTGTTGCTGTAGCTTGCCGGAGGCAGTAAGGTCTGGGATCGTTGATGGTTTTGCGCTTGCACCGTTAATAAATGACACCCAGTTCTACGACTCGTAAAATAGGCTCTAAACTGGAAAGAGGATCCTACCTAACTTAAATGATTCAATTCAGAACTAAATTGATTTAGTTATAAAAAAAAAACATAAATTCTGGGACAAGTACACTACAAATTAAACGTTACTCTTATGACCTAAATAAATAAATGAACAAATAAGCGGATAATTATATAAACGAATTATATAAAGCAACTGAAAAATTAGTACACAGATTGTAATGAAATTTTGACCCATGACGTTTGAATGTTGGAACAATAGAACACCGGTAAGGATTTTTCGTAAGTGACGCCATCTATATGTCAGATTTAAGACTTATTGACCGATGTGATATTTCACTTAAATAATGAAAAATACCCCAAATATTCCATTTTTTTCCAAATTTCTCCCACAACTCAAGAAAGTCGGGTCCCGAAATCGTAACTACCGCCCTTGAGAAAATGACATAAAAATATGCTTAGCACAGATCGCAGAGGTAAACCCTACATTATTAACAGCCAAAGAGGGTCTGTTTAAAAAAAAATTGAAATTGATAATATGTGAAAAAATCATAACGCATTTAATATATCTACAATTACCACGAAAATTTCATCGAAACAAGATTCTTATCTATACTTTTGCATCCTCCAGATATAGCTTCAGTTTCTCAATGTTTCACTATTAGATGAATAATGCTAGTTCAATACTCGGATTCAGGCAAAATTTGAGCTACACTTTAACTCATACTCTAACAGTAACGAGAGTCTCATTATCTCAGTCAGAGTCTCATTATCTCGTTATCTTCAGATACAGTACAGTAGTACATCCGAAGTTAGACAAGCTTGTACTAGCGAAGAAAGTGATAATTTCGAAGCTACGTCGTCAATACGCTTTAAGTGCCCTTATCAGATAGCTCGACCTTCTAAAAGAAAGATCAGAACTATTGGCATCCAAACTCAAAGAGGGGATTTTACTTTCTCCAGGTACTAAAATTACATGTTATCGTACTCGAGAAAAGCACAGATGTGTTTTTGCTCAGAAAATTATGTGGTATTTTGTAATGATGTCGATGATCTTTTATAAAAAATGGGTTTCTTAAACTACTTGCCAAATGAATGGATACTTTTTATAGACAGTTCCTAGCGGAGTTTGAAATTTGTTTTGCTACATAATCGCAATAAGCATGGTGCGGTTTCCATTGCTCATTCCACGAAATTAAAGGGGGATTATGAAACGATATCTCTTGTATTTGCAAAATTCAAGTACAATGATCATAAGTACGTTATATGCGTTGATTAAAAATTTTTTAACTTTTAATTGGGCCAACAAAGCGGTTACACGAAATTTACATGTTTTCTCTGTGACATAGCAGATCTAAAAGCAAGAATTGGATTATTACAAATAACTTGGCAGTTGGGGAACAAAATATATCATAAATACAGCGTTGGTTACTAGAGAGAAAATAATTTTGCCTCCATTGCATATAAAATTAAAACTAATAAAACAGTATGTCAAAGCATTGAACAAAAATGGTTAGTATTTTAATTATATATCAAAGAACTTTCCTCGTTTGAGTAAAGATAAATTTAAGCGTAGGATTTTTGATGGACCGCACATTAGGCTTTTGATGAAATAAAACCATTTCGTGCATTCAATGAATGATATAGAATCATTAATATGGTTTTCTTTCGTCAATATTGCAAAAATATTCCTAAAGTATAAGTCCGAAAATTATCGAAAAATTGTGCACATGTTGAGACATTTCAGAAAGCTTGGATATAAGATGAGCATCAAAGTTCACCACCTCTACAATCATTTGGACATATTTCCGGACAACCTTAGCTCTTGCAATGAGGAATAAGCAGATCTAAAAAATCATCAGGATATAAAAAAATATAAAAGAAAGGTACCAGGGTCGATGGGATTAACACATGATGGCTGACCGTTAAAATCAGCATTTGGAGCATATTCAAAAACAATTTTAGTCTTTCCGGCACCAAATTCATTGTAGACCTGTGTAATCAGTAAAGTTAAAACAGTAAAATAAATTTTAAAATACTGTGATTAAACAGACATGCAGTTAACGATGTTACAATTATAAGTAAACCACACGTAATTAAAACAAAACCAATCTGCGAAATCAAACACCAATCCGGATCAAAACAATTGTACCCATTCGTATTTCCGACACGAAGCAAACATAAACAATCCGGAACTATAATTAATAGGGATTCGAATCATTCAAAATATTTCAAGATGGATTAAACAAACTGAATTGACTCTTTGCGCAGCAATATCACTTGTCACTTGTCGACTATATTTCCCGCTGCAATGGTTAATTACCTACAAGAATGTCGCGAGCGAGATTGTTCCAATATTCTCGTAATCAATTTCAAAGGAAACCTGATTTATGTTCTAGTAGGCATTCACCAATTACAACAGCTCTATTGGTACTCTATTTAGACAAGTGTTGCTCTGTAAATTCAAACTCTTTTGTAAGTGTAAATATGAGTATGTAATTAGTTATAAAGCTCCTTTCTATATGAAAAGCGAACTTCTTTTATACAGATATGCACGGTTTTATGTTTACAATTAAAGGATGAATATCGCGGTCATATATATATATATATATATATATATATATATATATATGGGATACTCGAATATAGATTAATTTTATTCATGGTGCAGTATACATGGCAAGGTGTCGAGGTTTTAAATAAATCAGTGTTATTTAAGGCAATCGAAACAACATATAATAAATATAAACTAATTATTTGAAGCAGAGAAATTTTTCCATTTATTTTACTCCTAGTAAGTGCTCTGTTGATTCCTTCCATCACCATTAGAATGTCAACAGTATCGCCCTATACCGATTTCTGGCCTTATCGCCTTCATCAGACAGCTCGTGTTACTATCTGGGACCAGATGAAAATGCTGGGCGATGTTCATCGATGTTAGTCACAAACAAAGTCACAAACATTAATGTCGACATGATGTATACCTTATTCAGTGTTATAACAAGAAATTTAATTTTCATGGCTCAAAAAATAAAAGTTTAGTATTTTGAACTTAACTGCGTAAAGATAAATTAAATGTTTGATTATCTATTTGATTTCACTTGATTAAGTTGATTAGAATAATTTCTGACACAGCCTGCATTCGGAAACGTCCCCTCTTAGATGTGTATTGCAAATTGCAATCCCGAGGCGATGAGGCCCCGCAATTAACTTTCGAAATTACCGACTTGACATATTTTAGTTTTATTTATATTTTATACGAAATACGGCAACGGCATAGTTAGTGGAGCAGAATAGAAATACACACTGCATCCATTAACCCTCAAGTGGTCGCGTGGATGACAACCGTCATCCGTGGCGGCGATGAGGTTAGAGCGCCAGGTGTCTGTGAGGGAGAGGGGGTGGTCCAGTCTGGAGACACCCGTCTCATGTGAGATAATTCCTCACCATAAGTGAGTGCCGATTTCGTTTTCTGATGCGACGTCTCGTTTTCTGATGCTTTTCGACGACTATCGTTCAAGAGAAATAAGGAGAAAATCAGACAAGCTGGTTCCTATTCGGAAAATTTTTGATGAATTTATAAAGAAGTTCCAACGCTATTTTTCACCAGGGGAATACCTCACGATAGATGAACAATAGCTTCTTTTTATAGAGAAGTGTTTGTTTCGGCAGATTACCACAAGCAAATCTGCCAAATATGGGATAAAGGTGTTTGTACTAGTGGATTGCAGAATGATGTACACAATAAATTCAGAAGTTTATTGTAGAAGACAAAAACGAAAGTTATAATAAGTTAGCAACACATCAAAAGATGTCGTCCTCCATCTGCTAAATCAATTTATTGATCTAATAGAAATCTAACGAGGGAAAATTGGTTTTCTAGCATTCCTCTGGTGGAAGTATTGCTTGAAATAAGTCACTTATGTGGGAACCCTAAGGAAAAATAAAAGGGAACTGCCGAAACAGTTCCTCCGGAGTAAAAACAAACGACTAAATACCTCAGTTTTGATTTCAAAAAAATAAGATTCTCGTATCATACACTGAAAGAAAAAATAAGGCAAACATGTTGAAAGATGAGAGTTGATGTGGCTGACCAACTTTGTAATATTATTCCGTTGACAGAAATACAAGGAGGTGGTAGGCTGTTGTACTCTTTGACCTATTAAATTTGTCAGGAAGAAATGCGATGTGTATATTCTCGGCGAATAATTATTACAAAAAAAATAAAAGAGGCGAACTTATCGAATCTTTTTCTTGGGATCTGATTAGACCTCAAATACTAAGACGCAAGCAAATTCCTCAGGCCCCAGTCGAAATCAGCAGAAGAGGTGTACTACTTCTTAAGACAGATATACCAAAATGTAATCAACAAGAAAACAGACCGTGCGGTTCTAAGGGAAGTTGCCAGATCTGTGGCCGTTCTAAAAACTAAAAATAAGTGCCAGAAATAGATATGCCTTGATCACTGTGTTGATGTTTGTGACGTATGTATTTAGTAGTCTAGTTTTATTTATTACGTTTTATTATTCATATCAATTAATATTATTATTTATGTATTTATATTATTTTTCTGTGAAATGTTCTTTACAACGGTTTAATTCTTTATACATTTTCATCTACACTAATAACCATGCATCCGATTGACTTGAAACTTGGTATCCATATAGAAAATACATGTACTTAATGGATAGGCTAATATATATATATATATATATATATATATATATATATATATATATATATATATATATATATATATATATATGAGTGTTGGACTCCCTACACCAGTTGGGGGGCGTTAATGATGAGAATCGCTAATTATCTGATTTTATAGCTTTTATAAACTTATTAATAAAATGAAAATTTGAAATTAATTTTTTCTTTCTTGGGCTATATTAAGACTAATTAAAAACGTCTGCAACGGAATTCAAACTAAAGCGGTTGTGAGGGCGCTAATGATCAAAAAGGCTAAATTTAAAATTTCAGCTTTTATCAACTTATTATTGATTATTATTAATTTTAATAAATTAACTATTAATTAAACTATTACATTAATATTTATCTGTAGCATTAAAACTTTGTTTTTTTCTAACCTAAACAAATGTTTACCAAATGTCAATTGACTGATTTAAAAAGATATTAAAAACATATATGTCTATGTATATGTATATGTTTATATTTATTAATTGAAGAAGAAAAAGAAGAAAAGAAGGAAGCGTGGAATAATTAGATTAAAACGAAAAATTAGTTTCCCAGCATTAAATTAGTAAGATATTTATTTCAACTTTTATATTGAATTTTCGGTTGTCAGTCTCAAGATAGTTTTTAATTATTTCCAAATATTTGTTGTAGTCATAAATGCCTAAAAAACGAAAGCCCAAATTAAATTTGGTAACGTCTAAATCAAAGTATATGAAAGCTAAGCGAGCATGTGAAAGTCAAGATGAAATAAAAAAAGATTACAAAAAGAACAAAAAAGAAAAGAAGATTTACGACGTATGAAATTAAAAATTAGTTGGAAAGTAAAAGTACATTTCTAAAATCTATCAGACCTTACAACAATGCTTTCCAAATGACATCATTCGGTGTAATGAAGATGTCGTTTTAACTAATAAGTACATGGGGCTCATGAACGATTTGCGGCCAATCGAAACTATCATCGAAGAAGATGAGATAGACGACGAAGATTAAATGTTAGGAAGATTAAATACTATATTTGAGGGCACTGTATGTAAGCTTGATTTAAGACGGGAAGGGGAAGTTAATTTTTTTTTTTATAAAGAAACTGTAATAATGACAATAAATAATAATGTCAATTTTAAATATCCAGCGAAGCGGGCGGGTACAACTAGTCAATATATAATATTGTAAATATAAAACACGCTATTAATATAAACTATAATTATTTCTTTAACATATATTATGTTAATAATACAAATGACACTTATAAAAACAAAAAAAAAAGGTTTAAAATTAGAATACTTATTGGATGACTATTGTCATCCACGCGACCTCACATGTAACTTAGTTACACGCGACCACTGCAGGGTTAAGTATCAATACTGAAGAGATATCTCAGCAACCAGTCATGCCATCTATTGACGAGCGGCGTCAATAGATGAACAAGTTTGAACATTCCTGGACCAAACGAAACCTAGTTTAACCTGGTCAGTTGATATTTGTTGATTTTATGACGTCTTGTTTACAAGCCAAAAAAGTTTAATGTACATATAAAATCATGGAAGAATGAACTGTTATTAAATTTATCGTAAAACTCAACAGCCCGGTTGATGCAGCAAGTGTGCGGCGATGACAAAATGATCGAAAAAGTTTGCAATTTTGTAGCAAATGACCCTCAATGCTTCACTAAAAATGTTGGAAGAGGCTTTGAATATCGGCTAAGAAACGATTCAACCGATTCTTTACAAGAATTTCGGTAAAACAAAAATGTGTGCAAAGTTTGTTCCACACACGTTGACGCAGGACGTAGGAGCAAAGCTGGAGTTTGTTGCTTGATAATGCACTAAATCACACATCATTAATTGTGCGTCAATTTTTGACCCGAAACTAAGTCTGTGTAATTAACCACCTACCGTATTTATCAGATTTAGCCCCTTGTGACTTATCCTTGTTCCCAAAGTTGAAATTGAAGTTGAAAGGGTGTTTTTTTTTAAATATTCCACAAAATGAGCTAGAGCACGCACTTGAATCACTATTGAATCAATTTCACAAATGTATCGAAGCGAGAGAAGAATACTTCAAACATTAATTCATAAAAGTACCAGGTATATTGTTTTAATCACATTTTCCCGGACAAGTACTGTTACTTAATGGAAGGACTGTATAGGTAAAGTGATTCTTTTACATTTGACGGTGTTTGTTTTTTATTACTTAGGTCAGTGTATGTTTTTTACATTACAAAAATATGCGTTTTCCCAATCGTAAGTAATTTTTTTTCTGACAATTCATTTATTATAATAGTGAATAGTAATATCTAAATTTTTGGACAAGCATGTTTGCTTGCACAAGGAAGTTTTGCAGAAACCAAGGTCAGAAATCCAAACAGGCAGTAAAATCATACTCTTGCTACTAGTAGAGCCACAATTGACGTAAGAAATGCAGACAACCTCTGCATAGCTAAATCAGGTCAGTTTTCTTTTTTACCCTTCAAACGACAAAAGACAATTAATGAAAGCTTTTAAATCGGCGTGTGAACTGATTTCCGGTATTTCTGTGGCTAGGGATACCCAACTTAACTCAACGAAAAATAGAGGGTAAGTTTTTATTTCTTATATGGAAGCTTCATGACACTAGGCCTTTCACATTTTGACAAAAGATTGTTATTACTAGCAGTTTTATCCCACAAATTTTATACGCAATTTGAACAATTTCTTTATAACAAAATTAGTGTATATTTGTATCGTCCCTTATAACGGACTTCATGCATAATGAAGATCCAAGGTCTCAACAATTATACATTTCCTTTGCAGATTATCGTTACACGAGCAGCTTTCCTTGACTGAAGATGATGAGGATTTTAATGATGAAACTGATCTGGACGTGTATATTGAAATTTCCGAGTATTCGAGATACAACGAGGGGGCAGACACCGAGGAAGATATGCCAATAATATATTTGTAAATCACCTGTGCCATGGAATACTACACTAAAACGGTGAAGTAAGAGATAGGAAGCAAGATGAGTTTGATGAAGAAGATCTGATACCTCTAGCACGACTATTACTACAGGCTGGACCGAGTGGTGGCCCCAAAGTAAGCATAAGCTGAAAACGTAAGTTAACAGAAAATCAAAGCAAAAAGCCTCACAAGTGGGAAAAAAACCTCCCAGCTTTTCTACAAATAAATTGTGTGTGCCTCGCGAGTCATCTTTAGAAACTAAAGCTCGTCAAACTCCTGTAGATTTTTCTTCTGAAGAACTGACAATCAACAATCAGAAAACAAATCGCTATGGACAGCAAAAAAATAATCAGCTAAATGTCACTAACAACGATTTTTTATTTTACTTGGGCAATGCTTTTCTCAGGTTAGGTCTTCTGAAGATATGCTTGTGTAACAGTATGCGCTTGAATAGATTTTAAATGTTACATCTTACTGCGACATTTACATTTCAATGATAACGTTAATATTGACCAGAATGACAAAATTTATAAACATCGTCCATTGCTTGAAGCATTGAGTCGGAATTTTAGATATCATGATGGATTAGAAGAGGCCCTATCAATCGCCAAGAGTATGATTCCCTACTATGGCAAGCATTATGCCAAACAAAATATAAAGGAAAAACCTATACGTTTTGGGTATAAAAAACTGAGCTATTTATATCACTAGCAGTTATATGATTTCCTTTGAAATCTATACATGAACATGCGATTCCGAAAAACGTTTTGGTCTTGGTGGAGATGTAGTAATAACTTTACTAGACAAGGCTCAGCTTCCTTCTAATAACGGATATAAACTATTTTTTGACAATTACTTCACCAGTCTCATCATCATTCTCGGATTATCTACGGCTGTCGCCGCCTCTCCGTTCCCAGTTTCCAGTTCGTTCTGTCGTGACACATGTCCTCTTGCAAATCTCTTGCTTCCATGGCTTCGTCAACGCCGTCTCTCCAACTTCTTCTTGGTCGTCCCCTCTTTCTTCTTTCTGGAGGTATCCATTCCAACACTTTTCGTGGCCATCTTGTCTCATTCATTCTTTTTGCATGTCCGAACCAAGTCAATTGTTTTCTCTCTATGTCGTCCACTATATCTCTCTCGATGTTCATGTCCCTTTTAATGTTTATATTTCTTATTCTCTCAAGTCTCGATCTCCGACAGCTCCTTCTCAAAAAATCCATCTCCGTGGCCAGTAGTTTTCTTCTATTAGTATTATTTAAATCCCACACTTCTGAACCATAAGTCAAAACACTCTTTACGATTGAGCTATATATGCGAAGTTTTGTTTCTCGCCTAATTTTTCTTTCCCACAGGACAGAGTTGAGTGCTCCAATGATTTGCCTACCTCTTATTATTCTTGTTTGAATTTCATCATTACTATTACCTTGCCTGTTGAAGATCACCCCTAAGTATTTAGCCTTGTCAACGTTTTTTATTGTTCCGTTCTCCAAGGGTAAATCGTCGTTGTCATTACTACTCACCGCTAAGTATTCACATTTATTTAAGTTAATTGTGAGACCAGCTAGTGTGTACTCTTCATTTAGTTTCCTCACCATATAGCTCAAATCCTGTTGGTCTTCTGCAACCACTATCTGATCGTCGGCGAAATAAAGAGTATATAGGGTGTCATCCCCCACCCGAAGGCCCATGTTCCAACACTTCCGTGCCCAGCCTTTCATGGATTGGTCTACGTATAGTTTGAATAAGGTGGGAGATAGACAACATCCTTGTCTTAGCTCCTTTGTTGTATTGAATGATTCAGATAGTGATGTTCCAATTTTAATAACCGCAGAATTCTGTTCGTAGTAAAGTTGGACGGCCCGAATCAATGTTGGTCTAATCTTGAGAGTTTCCATTGCTTCCCATAATTTCGATACTGGTACACTGTCATAAGCTTTTTCTAGGTCTATGAAAGCTATATGCGTCTCCCTGTTTCGCTGGGTTCGTTTTTCTAGGGCTATTTTTAGAGTGAAAAGGTTGTGTGTGGTGGATCTCCCTGCCCGGAAACCGGCTTGTTCTTCCGCTTGTTTATCCTTGATGTCTTCTTCTATTTCATTTCTAAGGATTCGGGAATATATTCTTCCTATTGTTGGGATTACCGCTATACCTCGGTAATTCTTAGGATCATTTTTTGAGCCTTTTTTGTGAATGGTTGATATATATGATGTTCTCCATTCTATCGGCGTTTCTTCCCCATTCAGGCATCGTTGAAACATATTCTTCAACATTCTTAAAAGTTTTTCGGGTCCATACCTTATGAATTCCGGGTGGATCCCTCCAGGTCCAGGGGATTTTTTTATTTTTGTGTCTTTCACAGCTTGTTGCACTTCTTTTAGTTGGAGATCTATAGGAGTTAGATTATTTAT
The DNA here is from genome assembly GCA_031761425.1 of Cosmopolites sordidus. NCBI lineage: Eukaryota > Metazoa > Arthropoda > Insecta > Coleoptera > Curculionidae > Cosmopolites > Cosmopolites sordidus. The sequence continues at coordinate 211,003 of JARFXV010000894.1, forward strand.
TTGGTGTTGTTTTCCTAGAAAATTTTCACGTCTCTCTTCCAAAAGGTCTTTAAAGTGGTGTACCCAGTCTTCATTTGTTATGCCCCCTAAGTTAGGTATTTGTTTTTTTGATGTTTTTACCGACTTTATGGTCTTCCAGGCTTCTGAGCTTCGGGTTCCTCCTAATTGTTGTTCTATGTACTCACATTTTTTCTCCCAAGACTGATTCTTTCTCTTTAGGACTTCGTTTTTAACCTTCAAACCTTTAACCTTTTAACTTCACCAGTCTAAAATTGTTAATCCACTTATCCAAAATTAATATATGGAACAATTGGAACACTGGAACAATTGGGGAAAAACGCACAGAAAACTGCCGATTTCCTGAAATCCTATAAATCAAAACCAAGAGGAAGTGACCCGACCAACCAACTTAATTTCATGTGAAAATGTTACGTTTGTGCAGTTGAAGGATAACGTGGTGACTTTGGGTATTAATTTTGAGACCAATATCGTGCAACTTGCACCAGGTGGTGCAAGAAATCCAAAACTAAAAAACAGATTTCGCAACCAAAAATTATAGCAATCTACAACAAGCATTTGGGAGGAGTTGACAAAATGGATGGGCTTATAGCATTGTACAGAACAAAAATGCGGCAACGAAAATGGTATTGGGCGATATATCATATTGGCATCATATTTGTTAGGTACTTGTGCTTCAAATGCGTGGGTTTTCATGAAGAAACTCAAGCCATCCGATCTTAATTGTGCTTCACTACTAGTAGTTTTTCGCCCTTAGTTTCCCCTTACGTTGCCCTTAGTTTCCCTACATCTAATGGTAAAAAGCAAAGTAGTAAAATTTAATAATAAGGGGCACATAATAAGGTTCAATGAATCAGACAGGAGATGTCAAGTTTGCAAGAAGAAAATCAATGTCATATGCACAAAATGTGACTGCGGGATTCATTCTAAGCTTTGCCTTGAGACATTCTAGTTAAAATTCTAATTCTAATTATGTTAATGTTTAAAACATGTGTTTTTGCATAGAGTCCTTTTGAAGGGACACCCTGTAACAAGTTAATAAATATTGATAATTGCAGTTTTTCGTTTTCTTGACTACTTATTACAATCTCTTTAAATGTTTTATCGAAATAAATAACGAAAAAATATATTTTTGAAACCTCATGCTTTAATGTATTAATGTTACATTCAACTCTCTAATAAATAAAGTTTAATATTTAAATTAAAATGCCATCCAACGGCGGAATTTCGCAGTATGATATGCGAACCGTCCCTTCTATCGATGGATAGGATAGAAAACATTCGAGATGGTTTGGTATTGGAAGTAACAATATAAAATAGAGAAATGCTTGCTCATTTTCCATTTAGGGGTACTGTTGGTTCCTTCCGTTTAACTGATTAATGTAGAAATATTATAATCAATGAAGCCGTTTAACAGCTCACGTTAAAGATATGTTTGAAGATACCCTCAGAGATATAATCGATCAAATTCCACGCAGTCATGAAGTCATCATAGGAGGAGACCTAAATGGTCGGGTCGGAAAACAGAGACATAGTAGAGTAGTAGGCAGACACGGGGAAGAAACCATAAATGACAATGGTGAAAGATTAGTGAATCTTTGTGAGCAGTTCGATTTGAGAATAACTAACACCTTTTACGCTCACAAAGATATACATAAATACACTTGGTACCAACAGACAAGAGGACTAAAATCGATTATTGACTATCTCATTGCCCGACAAAACTCCCAAATCAAGATACAAGACGTTAGGGTAAAGAGAGGTGCCGAGTGTGGATCTGATCACCGCCTACTGGTGGCAAAGATACACATTCCCTTTTTAACATCTTTTCAATCGACCACCAGCAGTCTCACTGAGAATAGATTGACAACGACAAAATATAACTTACAAAGTTTTGAACATGAAAGTACTAAATATTTATATCTTAGAAGACTGGATCAAAAACTAATCGAAACTCAACGAACAATAGAAGAAGAGTACGAACATATAAAAGCTTGTAATCTTGAGGCTGCGGACGAATCTGTCGGAAAAATACGGATGAATAACAAACCTGACTGGTGGGATGATAAAATAGAACAACAAATTAAAGAAAAGAAACAACTCTACCAGAAACTCCTTCAAAAGAACGATGATGTGACGAGACAAAGATACAAAAGAGCAAATAGGGAGGTTAAAAACGAAGTCCTAAAGAGAAAGAATCAGTCTTGGGAGAAAAAATGTGAGTACATAGAACAACAATTAGGAGGAACCCGAAGTTCAGAAGCCTGGAAGACCATAAAGTCGGTAAAAACATCAAAAAAACAAATACCTAACTTAGGGGGCATAACAAATGAAGACTGGGTACACCACTTTAAAGACCTTTTGGAAGAGAGACGTGAAAATTTTCTAGGAAAACAACACCAAATAAATAATCTAACTCCTATAGATCTCCAACTAAAAGAAGTGCAACAAGCTGTGAAAGACACAAAAATAAAAAAATCCCCTGGACCTGGAGGGATCCACCCGGAATTCATAAGGTATGGACCCGAAAAACTTTTAAGAATGTTGAAGAATATGTTTCAACGATGCCTGAATGGGGAAGAAACGCCGATCGAATGGAGAACATCATATATATCAACCATTCACAAAAAAGGCTCAAAAAATTATCCTAAGAATTATCGAGGTATAGCGGTAATCCCAACAATAGGAAGAATATATTCCCGAATCCTTAGAAATGAAATAGAAGAAGACATCAAGGATAAACAAGCGGAAGAACAAGCCGGTTTCCGGGCAGGGAGATCCACCACAGACAACCTTTTCACTCTAAAAATAGCCCTTAGAAAAACGAACCCAGCGAAACAGGGAGACGCATATAGCTTTCATAGACCTAGAAAAAGCTTATGACAGTGTACCAGTATCGAAATTATGGGAAGCAATGGAAACTCTCAAGATTAGACCAACAATGATTCGGGCCGTCCAACTTTACTATGAACAGAATTCTGCGGTTATTAAAATTGGAACATCACTATCTGAATCATTCAATACAACAAAGGGGCTGAGACAAGGATGCTGTCTATCTCCCACCTTATTCAAACTATACGTAGACCAATCCATGAAAGGCTGGGCACGGAAGTGTTGGAACATGGGCCTTCGGGTGGGGGATGACACCCTATATACTCTTTATTTCGCCGACGATCAGATAGTGGTTGCAGAAGACCAACAGGATTTGAGCTATATGGTGAGGAAACTAAATGAAGAGTACACACTAGCTGGTCTCACAATTAACTTAAATAAATGTGAATACTTAGCGGTGAGTAGTAATGACAACGACGATTTACCCTTGGAAAACGGAACAATAAAAAACGTTGACAAGGCTAAATACTTAGGGGTGATCTTCAACAGGCAAGGTAATAGTAATGATGAAATCCAAACAAGAATAATAAGAGGTAGACAAATCATTGGAGCACTCAACTCTGTCCTGTGGGAAAGAAAAATTAGGCGAGAAACAAAACTTCGCATATATAGCTCAATCGTAAAGAGTGTTTTGCCTTATGGTTCAGAAGTGTGGGATTTAAATAATACTAATAGAAGAAAACTACTGGCCACGGAGATGGATGTTTTGAGAAGGAGCAATCGGAGATCGAGACTTGAGAGAATAAGAAATATAAACATTAAAAGAGACATGAACATCGAGAGAGATATTGTGGACGACATACAGAGAAAACAATTGACTTGGTTCGGACATGCAAAAAGAATGAATGAGACAAGATGGCCACGAAAAGTGTTGGAATGGATACCTCCAGAAAGAAGAAAGAGAGGACGACCAAGAAGAAGTTGGAGAGACGGCGTTGACGAAGCCATGCAAGCAAGAGATTTGTAAGAGGACATGTGTCACGACAGAACGAACTGGAAACTGGGGACGGAGAGGCGGCGACAGCCGTAGATAATCCGTATATATATATATATATATATATATATATATATATATATATATATATATATATATATATATGAAGCCGTTTTTGCATATATCCTGCAGTTTTATATTGGAAATATAACTTAGATATCTTTTGTTTAATATGAGTTTTGTTTTTCTACACAGTTCACCAAACGGAAAATGTGACTAGTGAATCTTGCGACTTATTGAATCAGTGATTCGATTTTAATCAGCCTGTTCATCGCCAGTTAATTCGTAATTAGATAAAATGTGAGTAGAACCCGGATAGTACTTTATTTTCGAAGCTGAAATCATCTCATCTGAATCAGTAAAACGATTCTCTGCTTAAAATTGAATAATCTTAGCATAAACTTAGCAAAAACTAAGTCTCCATAACAGTGGAAAATCACATATTACAATAAATAACATATTTTTTCAACATGGTTTCATTTTATGTCGATCAGTTAATATATATAAAATATACATTTCTTACCCGAAACGATCCCGGCTCCTTTACAATTGGTACGTTTTAACCTGGAAATAAAAAAAACTTTATATTAGATGTCTTAATGTTAAATGTGTATTATCATTACATTGTCAAATAAAGTTGTTGTGTACTAACGAAAGGTTGTCCTATATTTTCTTGTTTACTATAATAACATATACAAATTCAAAGAGATTTGCCTCTCAACACACAAACACTTTTTTTTTGTTTCTGGACGTGCGTTTCGCGAGCCATATTAGCAACATCAGTAGACGATTGAATCATCTCTTGATGATGTTAACATAATTAGCAAAACGCACTTCCAGAAATTTTAAGTTATTTGTTTATAAGTGTTTATAAGTGTAATATATATATATATATATATATATATATATATATATATATATATATATATATATATATATATATATATATTGTTTTAAGCTTTACATATTGATAAAACCATCGTTTGACCATGAAGTCGATGATTGTCGGTAAGTCGATGTCAGTTAGATTTTATAACGCCTTTGGTAACTGTGAAACATTTTTGATGGTTATTTTCAAAAATAGAAAGAGAATAAATTTTTCAAGCAAATCATTTACATTAAGTATTGTCCAATAACAAAATTTCGTATGCTGATGTATTAAAGCTTTTAATAAAGTAAACAAATAATGTTTCCAAATTGTACAAGGGCTTTAGTTATGGTAGATAAGGAGCTGAAGATGAATCTCATTCAGGAAGACCTTCCACGTCAACCAATGAAGAAATCATTCACCCAAATCTACAAAGTAATTATCGACGAAATATTAGAGACATCGTAGATATTACTGAACTATCATTTGAATTATTTCAATTAATTTTTAAGAACAATTTTAACTTGTCTAGGGTGTTTTCTAATATTGACCCGAAAACACTGAATTCTTGAAAAACATAGCCATATTTATTTTGCTGAGGAGAAGGTTTCTCGACATAATGACATTCTCTAATGCGTAAATACTGGTGGTGAGACATGAATCTATGCTTATAACTTAAAAACGGCTCAACAATGAAGCGAGTATTATGCTATAGATGAAATGCCGAAAAGACCACGCCAAAGCCAATCAAAAATCAATGCCGAGTTAACTGTTTCTTTCGATTACAGTAATAATACAGGGTTCCCTCCAACTGGTCAAACAATAAATAAAGACTATTATTTAGGCATTATACGTTATTTGTGTGGCAAAAGAATTCACACTTTTCCATCACGATAAGCATACTGTCGTACATTGTAATAGTTATTCGTAAATACCATTCCACAACCAGCATAATCACCAGATATGTCACCATGTGACTTTTCCTGTTTCCTCGATGCCTGTTTTTTTTTTGTGTCAATAGAAGCCATTCAAGAGTGTTCCGTGTTGAAGGAAATACTAGAAGTAGAGCATAAAGACTATCTCGAAAACTGGAAAGAACATTGGAATAAGTGCATTTCAGTGAGTGTTACTTTAAAGAAAATAAAAAATTTGGGTTAATAACTAGATACTTTGTGTTTTATTTAAAAACTCACCTTAGTTTTTGATCATAATATTGCCACGAAGTTAACTTAATTATCAAATGTTCACTTATAAATCTCTAGGCTTTTATTCAAAAGGTTGTCAACTAAAACTCTTTGAAAAATATTGTTAGATTAATAAGTCATCGGTCATTAATTTCCCGAGAAATAAAACACACATTTTTGCAAATTTCGAGTTTATTCATCAATATATTCCCCTTCAAGAGCAATACAATCATTCCAACGCTTTTCTACCATTTCTACACCTTTTTTATAGAACGATTTTTCTTTGTCTATAAAATATCCCTCAGTTTCAGCAATTACCTCTTCACTGGAGCGAAATTTATTTCATTCTTTTGAGGTCTGGGAACAGTAAATAGTCGCTGGGGGTAAGATCTGGAGAAAATGGTAGATGGGTAAGCAATTCGAAGTGCAATTCATGCAAATTAGCCATCGTTGCCAACAATTTGTGACACGGTGCATTGTCTTAGCGAAACAGCACTTTTTTGCTTATTTGGAGCCTTTTGCGATCTCGTCCTTCAAACAGACCAATAATACTTTGTATATGCACTATTGACGGTTTTACCTTTGTCGAGATAATCGATGAACAATATCCCATGCGCATCCCAAAATATAGCGGCCATAACTTTGCCTGGACCTCGGTTTAGACGGCTTTCACCAGCTGTTCTCTGCTTAGCTGACTGCCAATTTGACTCCGGAGTGTGCATGTTGCATCCATTGTCACATACCACATGAAAAAATCATTTTTATTTCGCAAACATTGCTTAGAATCATCAATATGCGGTTTCCATCAATTTCCAAATGTTCATGCAAAATAGGGTAAATACTTCCTTTACATTACGGTTTTGAGAAATAATTGTTTGAAGTTTTCTGATGTCTGGAGTAACCACCTCATTTGAATTCAGCATACCAATCAATTTTATTTGATTTTCCTGGGGCAGAAGGGGCAATGTTTATCAAACCATTATTTTGCTTCAACGGTATTTTTCTTCATCAAAAACAAGGCTTTATAAACATATGCAATATTTTTTTCCCATTGATTTGAAAATCGACCACCGGGAAGTATTTTTCTTAAGTTACGACATCTATATATCAGGCCGGGGATTTATTAACCGATGTGTTATATTCCTAAAAAATGTTGGACAACATATAAAAAAATATAATGAAATTCAAGAATCAGCATCGGAAATCCGACCAAAATAGTTAAAACAAAATATTCAGTTACAAATGTATTTTTACAATTACTTTATTCCTTTTTTTTTTTAATCATACCCATGTGGAAAAATGTTTCTTCTGTTGCTTTTTTTAAAAGTTAGAATCACGCAAAAACCAATTTCCTTGCTTTGAAGCGATTTAAATTCAACATTGGAAAAATTGAAACGGATTTTCGACATGGATGTTCAATTTCCTACATTTGAGAGCCGAGTTAACCCCGCTGCCTTTTCCCTCACCGCCCTTTTTTCCCGACCGATAAAAAGTGACTGACGAGACGCTCCGGCGAAAATATAAACAAGGTCAGCCATGCGGAAAAAATGCCACGTTCGGGAAAAAAATTGGCGGAAGGTGTATTGGAATTGTCATTTTCGACGATGATATCGGATAGCTTCTGATACATTTATTGAAAAATCCGAAATAGTCCGTATGTATACGTCCTAGGGTGTTTTGATAAATAGCTGGCCTAGCCAGAAAATAAATTATATGTTATCGTTGTGCTATTGTTTTATTCAATATGTCACGTTCCCACTTTAGAATGAATGCATCGACTAGTAATTATAATCCTTTAAAGACGATAATATCCTGTTTTGCAAACCATGCCATACCTTCCCTACCTTCATAACCTCGTTAACCATCTTGTTTACAGTAAATTGTTGGCATTCCAACGATTCTTTAGTTTTCGAAAGAAATAATAATTAGATGGTGCTAAATCAGGACCTTGAAGCTCAAAACTAGAGTGAAGATCGACAACTAGGCGTCTGAGGAAAAAGTTCAGTAAAGACGCACCAACAAATTCTACATCCATGTTCTCGTCAGGTGCCTTGAACCGCCCTGTAGTACGTATATTAAAATGTCTTCTTCTTCTTCTTGTCCTGGAGGTTAAGTTGACCCGAAGGCCCTGACTTGTATTCGCTGATTTTTTCGAACGTCACGACAATGTCGCTTGTTCGAAGGGTTTTAGCTGCCGTCCTTTAGGCATGGAGGTGATGACCGAAGAGGATGGTCATACTGGGGCAACGGCCGGCAATGAAGCTGCCGTGGCTCTGATTAGCGGATTGTCCGAAAGGGACGCCGTCGCTAGGAATTTGTCCAGAAGTCTGGACAGGAATGTCTGAATCACTGGTGTATCAGTTTCCCGATGGATTTGCGCATTCCTTACAAACCATGGGGCACCTACTAATGTGCGAAGAACACGTGACTGGAACGATTGCAGAATTGCAATCGACGTTGGGGGGAGGTACGGGAACCAGGCCTGAGATCCGTAGGTGAGGACGGATCGGACCATGATTTTATACAAGGTTATTCGGATGTTCAGCGAGAGCTTACTTTTGCCGTTCATTAGGGGGTAAAGCAGACGAGCCATGGCTCTTGCTTTCCCGGTTACCTTCTTTAGGTGCGGCACCCACGTGAGGGCCTTGTCGAACTCAAGGCCCAGGTAGTGTGCCGATCTGGCCCATTTGATGGGGACTCCGTAGATGCGGATATTCTGTCTGATTATATTAAAATGTGCGTAACACGGCTTGCAGAATAGAATAAGGAATTGAATCTCTTTATCAATCAGTCAGTTGTCGCCATGACAGGGCCGGGTACACACGCATGTACCGGGTGCAATGACAATATTATCGGGCGAGTAAAATTCGTGGCGTGCAAAGTGTGTGATAATAAATATCATTTACATTGTATTAACATCAAAGAGCCAATATCTAAAGCCATAAATCACTGTAAAAATTTGTTTTGGGCATGTGATGGATGTCTGTCAGTATTTGAGGTGAATGTTGACCTTAGTAATAGATTAAAAAGGTTGGAACAATATACTGAGGAGTGTAAAGTGAATACAGAGACATTATTAAATAATTCGCAACATAATGACATCTCGACTCCACAAGGAAAATCATGGACAGATATTGTAAAAAAAAAATCCTCCGTTAATAATTAGACCGAAAAATAAGCAACAAAATAGTACTACGACGAGGAATGCGATCACGGAAAAAATTAATCCGTCCAATTTATCGGTAGAAATAAACAAATTAAAATCGATAGGTCAGGGATCCGTTATGATTCAGTGTAAGGATGACGATTCTCTGAAGAAACTGCAAATAACAGCAATAGAAGAATTATCCGATAATTATGAGGTAGAAATACCTAAATATATTAACCCCAGAATAATTGTGGTTGGCGTTCAAGATAAATATATTGCAACTAATGAAGACTTTTTAGAGCTTTTTTTTACCAGTGTTGGAGGTATGGACATAAAGCGGCGAAGTGCAGTCAACAAGATGTTTGTCCTTTATGTAACAAAGATCATAAAAGCTTAGAATGTAATTCAAATACAAAGGTGTACTAATTGTAAATTTGCACATGATGTCCTGAAGATACCACATATTAAATATTATCACACAGTGTTTGATAAAAATTGCGAATGTTATAAACGAGCTGTTGAAAGAATGAAGAACAGAACTAAGTATGCATAGCAACCACTTGATTGCTTCAGTGCGTCCACTAGCAATATAGATATATTGCATATTAATATACAGGGAATAACGATCCACATGTTGCAGCTGAGGCAGTTTGTAGAAGATAGAAACCCATGGATCTTGTGTGTTACTGAAACTCATGTAACACGAGATGTAGAAGAGAACGAAATTACCTTATCTGGATATACGGCTGTTGTCTGTTATTCGGATAGTCGTCATACGGGGGGTGCTATTATTTATATTAAATCTGGCTTGAAATATTGGGTGGTTTCTGTCGAGACAGTTCTAACCAGTTACTGGGTCGTAACAGTTAAGATACAGATAAATAAGCTGTTTTTCTTGGTAGCGGCCTGCTATAGATCGCCTAGTGCCTCTGTAGGTGACTTTTTAAACTATTTGGAAGACAATCTAAGTGACAATGAATTTCAAATAAATAAAACCTTTCTTCTGGGTGATATAAATATAGATTTATTGAAGAACAGCAGTGAGTCTAGAAGGTTGAAAGACATTATCAGTGGAGCAGGTTTCACACAGATTGTTACTAGGGAAACCCACAATAGTGGTATCTCACAAACACTGATTGATCACATAATTACCAATGATTTTGGAGCTGTGGAGCTTGGTAGAGATTTTCCGATGATAAGCGATCATGAGATTATTGGTACCGAGTGTAAACTTCAGGGTATTGTATGTGAAACACCTCAACATACGTATGCTCGGAATCTGAATGAGCAAGCAGTTTCCAGGGTGATTACTGAGTGGATGGGGAATGATTGGGACTACAATTCCATTGACGTTAGTAAATTATATGTTGATTTTATGCAAACTCTAGATGATGCTATTGATATGGCTGCTCCCTTAAAATTAGTACAACATAGAAAGTTCCCTTGGATGAGCAAATAGCTAAGAAATGCTCAAGTTGAGAGGGACAGAGCGTATAGAAAGCTTTCTTTCACAAAGAATGAACATGATTGGAGAATTTATAAGCAGAAAAGAAATATTGCACTGTCCATGATGCGACTTGAGAGGAAAAAGTAGCTTAATAATAATATCGATGCTTGTAGGAGGGACGGGAGGAAGATGTGGAGAATAATAAAGGATTTGCTGGGCAATGGTAAGGAGCGTGCCGATTTTTCGCGAATCGACTTTGATACTCACTACGGACCTACGGAGGAGAACTTCAATAACTTTTACTTCGATAGTTTGAATGAAGTAGAACAGAGTATCGAAGAGCAGGACTGGAGCAGTGATGTCAAAGTATGCAAGACTCAAGATTTTTCTGAGTTTAAACATGTTACTCTAAACAAATTAAGAAAAGTTGTGTTTAGTTTAAAAAGCCGAAGTACGAGTGACAATGAAATTACGATAAGGTTAATGAAAAAAAATTTTTGTGTCATCGGTTGTTCTTTATTGTACTCAATTAATACAAGTTTTGAAAAGAATACATTTCCTGAGGACTTAAAAACCAGCATTATTGTACCAATTCCAAAAATACCAAAGCCTAGTATACCAAGTGACTTTAGACCAATTAATTTATTACCTGTTGTTGATAAAATCATTGAGACTATGGTATGTACAGAGTTGAAAACTTAATTTGAAACCAATAAATTGTTATTTTCTGCTCAATCAGGGTTTAGGATAAAACATTCTTGTGAGACGGCTATTCAGTATGTCTGCTCAACATGGAGGAACGATATAAAGGTCAGAAAAACTGTGCTTAGTGTATTTATAGATTTAAAGCGAGCTTTCGAAGCTATTGACCGGGATATACTGTGTAAAAAATTATTAAGTTATGGTGTAAGATCGAAAACCTTAAAATGGATCAAGAGTTACTTAACAGACAGTCATCATAGGACGAGGGTTGAGGGAAAAGTGTCGGCAAAGAGGGAAAGTGCGTGGGGCTTCCTCAGGGTAGTGTTTTGGGGCCGTTGCTGTTTTTGATATATATCAACGATATTTCTACAATATTGGATAAATGTTTTATTAGTCTTTTTGCAGATGATACTCTCATATCTGTGTCTGGGTATAATTTGCCTGAGATGGTTGAAACATTGAATAGTGAACTGGCAATACTATTTAGATGGCTATGCAAAAATAAACTTAAACTAAACGAACTGAAAACAAGGTGCATGGTGATAGGGTCTAAAGCAAACTGCAAAAGATTTAATGAGTTAGGGTTAAAAATAAATATAAATAATTGTGATATTGAAATTGTAAATGAAATTAAATACTTAGGAGTACTGTTGGATCCTCAGCTAACATTTTGTAATCATGTCAGTTATCTATGTAGAAAAATTGGGAAAAAATAGGGTTCTTTAGTCGTATATCGTCACATTTATCACCATGGTCCAAGAGGCTTGTATATAATACTATAGTTTTACCCCATTTTACCTATTGTACACAGGTCTGTGCTGATATGATATAATAAGGAGAGTATTGGTAGACTTCAAATACAGCAGAACAAGGCTATGCGTGTACTATTGAACTGTAATAGGTATACACCGATAGAGGTAATGTTGCGGTCATTGGATTGGTTTTCAGTTGCGCGGGCCATTGAAGAGGCTAACATTCGATTGATATATGAAATAAAACATAATTTGTTTGCCCGATTATTTGACTACTTTTTTGGTACAAAGAGTAAATATGCATTCTTACGATGTACGTTCTAAGAACAATTATGATGTACCAATTGTGATAACTACTGCTCTCCCGAAGACATTGTTTTGGGAAGGTGTTTGTCTCTTCAATGCTTTGCCCGCCCACATAGGGAGCGCTCCTAATGTGCATGTATTTAATAGACTGTTAAATTATTATTTGAAGCAATAGAGTGTTTAATCATTTGAACAATGTTGGTTATTGCCTTTTGATTGTATTTTCTTTTGTTAAGATTTTTTTGAATTTTTCTTACTTTTATTTTTTTTGTATATTGATTTTGTTTTGTTACTATTAGCTGCATATGCTAAATAAGTGTGTATTTATTTTATCTCCGGCGCCTAAAAGCCGAAACCTGCCACAAAAATTGCTGCAACTCCGAAATTGTTGCTACGACACCTGATGCGAAGTATGTAGCTAAAGCAATGAGACTGATTTTTTATATTTTTTTAGTGAAATGAAAGTATACTTTTACATTGGCTCCTTGGTTGCCTTGAGCTTGATATTTAAAATTTTTATATATATTATAAATTTATATTTAAAACTATCAACTTTTTTAAACAATTTTTCATTTATTACTAGATCTATATTCACATGTATATACTTTTGTTTTTGTTTTATTGACCTCATACATTTATTTTTGCTGAGTTTATAGACCCATTGGTGATGTGTCCTCCTCAAACTGTCCAAATATCTGTTCCAATGCTTCCTTCTTTCTACGCATCATGTCAACATCATCTGCGTACGCTAAGATTTGGTACTGCCTAGTAAAAGTTAGTCCCTTAGAATTTATTCTTATTCTCATTATTGATTCTGGTGTAAAATTGAAGACAGTATACATGTACGAAAGAAGAAAGAATTGAAGAGAGTATAAAGAGAGTATGAAAACAAGCTTCTTTTCAGAAATGCATCTATCTTTATAATCGCAGCGTCGTCTTTCGAGCATGTATCTAACTTTTCAATATTTTTCTCTTATGTTAGTTAAACTGATGGAGAATGAAATATTATAAGCAATAAATAAGGGCCTCGTGAGATTTTAAATGTGAATTAAAATGTTAAATTATGATTTCAAATGTTTCGTTAAGTATTTTCATAACATTATCAGGAAATTATTTAACATCTAACATTGTTAGCGAAACGCGTCGAGAGGTTTTATAATAGTGATTTGGCATTTAGTGGTAATCTCTTCAAGTTTAATTAACCCTCTGGTGGTCGCGCTATGAACTCTGAAACCGAGTAGAGTGAAAATTGCTATATATTTAAACAAACCGCTGCTAAAACCCTTTGCCTCTCCCAACACCTTAAAAGTCATTGTAGAATTAGTACCGAATGTTTTGTGGAAGGGTGTATTTGTTGTACAGTTATTAACAGTCATTTGCAGATACGCAGTGCGTGACCACTTAAATTGTCTATAATTTAATCAGAATTATAAGTAAGAATAGTTGTCATATAAAATGCGAGTTGACAAAAAAAATTGCTCTACTCAGATGGACTATGAAAAAGAAATAAAACGCCTAAAACAATTATATGACGAAGTATGTGGAAAATGGAAAATGAACAGAAAAACGAAATATTTTTGTAAAAGCTGTGGTTCTGAGATATGATTGGAACATGTTAATGTAATTTGCAATGAATGTAACGCTATGTTTCAAGAAAACTAACGCTTAATTTACTAGAGTACGGACTACGGAAAGACCATTGTTTGATATCTATTTACGAGAATAAAGTTTAATTTCTATTTATATAAAAAAATTTATGTTAAAAAAAATTGTAGCGTTTACAAATTATCGATCGCTAGAGGTAAGATCATATTGCGCCAGTTATATTTGGAAACGCACCTGTATCATTCAGGAAAGGGCCTAGACAGTCTAACTTCACATCTCGATCTGAACATCACGTCTTCACGCCTTACCCTTCCATCATAGGTATCTAAGTTAGCTGACACTGAGCCATGCTCAAACTTATTTTTTTTTTAATATTTTTGTAGAGGGTTTTATGGCCAGACCGTTATAGAAACCAGCTATTTTATGACCAGGTAATTATAGAATCCGGTCAAATAGGGACTAGGCCGTTATAATACTAGTTATTTCGGAGCCCAGTCATTACCAAAACCAAACTTTTGGGGCCACCTTGTGCAGTATTCGTTCAATACCGACTCCAGACCTTTTGTAAGGACAAAGAATTACCAGTAAGCGAACTTGCTGATACTTGGATAGGCGAGTGGCTGGACAAACAAGCTGCATGACAAAGGAAAGAAAGGCCAGATAATAAATTTTATTGTATATTTTTTATTGAGTTAATATTAAACGATTCTTTTACATCGACTTCCTACTTCTCTGACTAACATCAGAAAATAGACAATACACAGTTCGATCAATTTTTTTTAGTTTAGTTAAGCATATCTTAGTTGATCCCATTTGATTACTTTTGATTTAACTTCATTTCATTAATATAGCCTAAGTAGACTTAATATCACCGAATTTAATATCACTTAGAACTAGACAGGAGCTCGTTTAAGTTAGGGAATTTTTTAAGTTTTTTTCTTTTTTTTTTTTGGTCTACAATAGTAAGGTTTTAGTGGACCGCACCACTAAAACGCGATTTCTGGTAGGGGCAAAACTTATGTATACATGTATATACATATATACATGTATACTAATACATTGTATATACTCCACTGTATCATTTGCATGTTGGACTCTTTTTAGATGGGTAAAATCTTGAGAGTTCGCGTCACTGACATGCTGTGGTAGCAGTAAGTGAAGTTAAATTGACCATGTGAAAAGTTTAATTTGTGTATACTGTGCATTGTTTAAATAGTGTGTTAGATAATCATTATTTTAGTTATTTAATTGTAGAATCACTGTGCAGTACAAGAGTGAGTACTTAATATGCTAGTATGTTTATGTAGAAAAGTGAATAACAAATACAAAGCATTTATTTTCGAATATTTCCAATATTGGTATTGAAATTTAATTATATGATGAAATTTTAATTATTTATCCCATAATTAATTTACAAAATCAAAAAAAAACAAAGTTATTCCTAAGTTTTAAGTTTTCATTTCTGTCGGCAGTGCCCATGACTGCTTACCTTTTTTTTTCATTGTGCTTACGTTCATTAAAAGTATAAAAAAAATGTAAGAGTTTTTTATATAAGATAGACCCTTTCTCAGTTTCAGGGTCTATTAGTACATAAAATAATTTAACAAAGTAAGTTGCGCCCTTTTTACGTGCCACATCAACTCGTCGGGGACCTTCTCCCCGGGGCTTCCGACGAAATGTTGCCGTCGATGTAGCCAGGATTTTTCAATTAAATTATCAAAAGAAAAAATTGGGTTATAAACTATTATATTTATTTCATTGTAATATTAGTAATATTTAATTGTAAATTGTTACTTATTATTTAAATATTATATTTTTTTTTCGAATAGAAAGTGGCAAATACGTTTAAAATCATTTTTTATTTAAATTTAAAAATTAAAAAACCCAACATAATTTATTAAACATTATTAATATTTTAAATCTACAGTATATGAAGTATTTAAATAAACTGTGTATCAACTATATATTATAAAACGAAGTATTATGTGAGATTTTTTAATTTTATTAATTGTTTGACCTCACCGTCTACGAGACCGGCGTGATCACTCACGTCATAAAATTTCTCGCGACCACCGGACTGTGAATAAACAGGCCTAATTATAGAAAGATAACCATGACGTCCATCTTAAAACATTATCCCGATATTTCTACTGAAATTTAGGGTATGGCCGCAAGAAATGTCCCAATATCTGGAGGTTATATGATTTGTAAACCACTACCTAACGGTGTTTATCGATATCCGAGAAATTCTGTTTAATTCTTAATAGTAGAAAATTATGTTTATATATGCTTGATTAGACAAAAAGAAATTGCTAATAAGATTTTCTTTTTCATTCAAAAGAGATGATAAATTATGAGAAAAATGTATGCGGTTAACGTGATCTTGATCTCTCAACAACTCGATTTTGTATGCCTGGAATTTGAAATTTTAATTTAAAATGCAGCGTAAATTCCTGTCGGAAATATTCAACGAAATTGAATAATGATAAACGGAGCTCCGTGGATTATGTCAAACAACGGCTCTGAGTCTCTCTATGTTTGTAGGATTAGGCACAGTTGCTTATTCTAGGTTCACTCTCTGGACATTTCCTTCTTAGTGCACCCACTATGTTAACGGGATCATTATAGTTAGCATTAAATTGGTAATTAAATAACTACTGAGGTGCCATATTATTGTATTTATAAGATACCTGAACGGTAAACGCAGGTTGCGCCCCATTGTATTTATTAATGGCTGCTAATGCAACAGTACTTCAAATAAAGTTAATGTAATCGCTTTACTCTCAACCGAGAAACTTGCGGGAAATTTAATATTAAAAGTATCCGCTTCAGTACTGCACACTCTAAAGCTTTCATTCGAAATTTGCAATCATTAAATTCACTAGGATTCACAGAATAGTAAGAAAACTTATACAGGCCACTATTCCAGCGAACTACAGCACTAACGGATTCGAAATTCAATTAATACAAAGTGAAGCATTTCGTTTTTTATCGCCCAAAATATATCAAAAGATTCAAAAATTACAATTATAAATTTCCCTTCCAAAAAAAACGTAAAAGTTTCTAATACAGGATGATTTTTCTAGTGCGTCCGAATTCAAATAAAACTACAAGTCAATTAGATGCCTTGAAACTATTTATTTTATGTGAAAGAACATTCAATAGCATTAATGTTTGAAAACTGTTGCGGACAAATATCCGCCGCGGCTACTTCTGACAAAGCGCATTCTGCCAATTCAATTTCCGACCACTTTTTCAAACAATTAGGGTTTTATGTCCGTAATTGTTCGAGTTATGTTGGTTTCTAAGGCGCCAATAGCTGCTGGTTTATCGGTGTACCTAAGATTTAACATAACCCCAAAGAAAATAATCTAAAGGAGTTAAAACACATGACCTTGGTAGCCAATTAACAGGTTCGTTCCGCGAAATAATTTTCTCACCGAATTGTTCCCTCAATAAATCGATTGTTGCGTTGATTATAAGATATGTGGAGCTATCTTATATATATTGAAAATACTATTCAAATTCGGAATTAAATAATCATTGATCATCGCTCTGCAATGATTCACATTAACGGTATCAGCTTGATTTTTAAAGAAATACGGCCCAATGATGTCATCGGTGCTCATACGATCCCGATACCCGATACAACCTTAATGTTGGATCATTTGCGGATTATTTTGAAAAATTCGGCAATTTTGTTTATTAACGTAACCATTTAACCAAAAATGAGTTTCGTTGCTAAACAAAGGTTTGCAGTTAAATTTCTGCGTCAAGTTAGAATTGATTTTGGACCCATTCACCGAACGTACGATGCAAATGATGGTCTTGCGACAAGCTGGATCTTGTAAGGCACCAGCGCAAGATCTTTACTCAAAATTTTCCACCTAGTCGAATAACATAGCCCAACTTGCGAACAGCAACGAATTAATAAATTGAGATCTTCATCAACAGTGCCAGCACCACGGGCGAAAGTTTTTTGTGTTGTTTTTTTTTTAATATCGAGCAGCGTAAAATGCGTTTGGAATTTGTCGATAATTAGGAGAATACATCACTCCGCATCATTTAGCGACTATGGGTACCATAAAATTCACGAAGGGCTTTATAAGTTTGCTATACTGAACACCATTTTTAATAATAAATTTCGACAATTTGAAAGCCTTGCTCTGATGTTAACCGTACCATAATAATTTACCAAACTGCTAAATTGAATAATTTTGACACTAGAGATGCGCAAAATCGCAGTTCGTTTGATAGCGACCCCTATCGGAAGTCTGGCCGCACTAAAAAAATCACCCGTTATAATACCAACTTTATCAGATATCACCACACCGAACCGCAAAAAAAAATCATTTCGAACTCTAAGCAATTGAAAAATTATTGATATTCAATGATCGCTAAATGCAACGACAATAATTCAAGTCTGAAAAAGTAAATTATGTGGAATTTTGGATAGGTTCGCACGCATAATTTAGATCAATTATGTCTGATCTGTCTCGGTTTATTAAGTTATATGATTTAGAATTATGAAACATTTTTGAACAATTTGAAACAATTATGAAACATAGCCCAACTTGCGAACAGCAACGAATTAATAAATTGAGATCTTCATCAACAGTGCCAGCACCACGGGCGAAAGTTTTTTGTGTTGTTTTTTTTTTTAATATCGAGCAGCGTAAAATGCGTTTGGAATTTGTCGATAATTAGGAGAATACATCACTCCGCATCATTTAGCGACTATGGGTACCATAAAATTCACGAAGGGCTTTATAAGTTTGCTATACTGAACACCATTTTTAATAATAAATTTCGACAATTTGAAAGCCTTGCTCTGATGTTAACCGTTCCATAATAATTTACCAAACTGCTAAATTGAATAATTTTGATACTAGAGATGCGCAAAATCGCAGTTCGTTTGATAGCGACCCCTATCGGAAGTCTGGCCGCACTAAAAAAATCACCCGTTATAATACCAACTTTATCAGATATCACCACTCCGAACCGCAAAAAAAAATCATTTCGAACTCTAAGCAATTGAAAAATTATTGATATTCAATGATCGCTAAATGCAACGACAATAATTCAAGTCTGAAAAAGTAAATTATGTGGAATTTTGGATAGGTTCGCACGCATAATTTAGATCAATTATGTCTGATCTGTCTCGGTTTATTAAGTTATATGATTTAGAATTATGAAACATTTTTGAACAATTTGAAACAATTATGAAACATAGCCCAACTTGCGAACAGCAACGAATTAATAAATTGAGATCTTCATCAACAGTGCCAGCACCACGGGCGAAAGTTTTTTGTGTTGTTTTTTTTTTAATATCGAGCAGCGTAAAATGCGTTTGGAATTTGTCGATAATTAGGAGAATACATCACTCCGCATCATTTAGCGACTATGGGTACCATAAAATTCACGAAGGGCTTTATAAGTTTGCTATACTGAACACCATTTTTAATAATAAATTTCGACAATTTGAAAGCCTTGCTCTGATGTTAACCGTTCCATAATAATTTACCAAACTGCTAAATTGAATAATTTTGATACTAGAGATGCGCAAAATCGCAGTTCGTTTGATAGCGACCCCTATCGGAAGTCTGGCCGCACTAAAAAAATCACCCGTTATAATACCAACTTTATCAGATATCACCACTCCGAACCGCAAAAAAAACATTTCGAACTCTAAGCAATTGAAAAATTATTGATATTCAATTATCTCTAAATGCAACGACAATAATTCAAGTCTGAAAAGGTAGATTATGTGGGATTTTGGATAGGTTCGCCCGCATAATTTAGATCAATTATGTCTGATCTGTGTCGGTTTATTAAGTTATATGATTTAGAATTATGAAACATTTTGAAATTAATGGAAAGTCCATGCAATAAAACAATACTTCGCCTATGTGCTAGGTAAAATTTTATTAGGGTGTAAAATCTGTTGGTTTTATTGTTTATTTCATTTTCTCTTAACTGTCTTATTTACAAAATGATAATGTGGGTAAACTTACACTAACGCATACTCATACATAATACGAGAGCTAATCAGAAAGTTCCTAACCCAACAAAGAAAAACTCGATTTCAATTTTTAAGGCTTTTTTTTCACTTTAAAGTCAGTAATAAATTCAATATATTTTGTCCAGTGCAGAAGAAGTTTCAAAGCGCTCTGACAATTTTGCGATAATCTTGATATTTTTTTTGTTCTGCATAAAATAATGAGACTGATTTAAGGATTTTTGTATTCAATTGAAATTACAATTCTACATTTTCTCTACAAAGTAGCTACATTGGGAAGCCGCACAGCGCCGGAAGTGGTTTGTCCGCTCTTTATAACAGTGCTGTTGGGCCTTAATGATGTTTTCCAATGTCCCAGAATGCTATTCTTTGAGGTGAATGTTTAATTTTCGGAAAAAAGGGCTCAAGTCTGATGAATAAGGGAACTGCGGAACCACAGTGATGTTTTGGCTTGCCAGTAATTCGTTAATTGAAATCGCTGTCGGTCTCCCCCATTTGATGTTCGGTCTCACACCAATGACCCATTTTTTGGAGTCTTTCAAAAATATAATGGTAAATGCTGGTTTAGGGGAGACCGGGGTTAGTTGACTATTGTGGCAGGTTGACTAACTGTCAAAAACTCGATCTACTCGAAACTTTTGCATCATCCAACTAGGCGCGAAAAATGGTTTTCCCCCGTCGTTCAGTCACCGGGAAAGCAGTATCGCGTATGCACGTCCTTATATACTTATACAATTATAGTCTCCGTAATATTTTTTGTAGTAACGTCTATATTCTTGGTGTTTTTTATTTTCAAGTAATTTAAAGTAAGAGTTTGATTGTTAGTCGTTTTGTTAGATATCATTATTTTTTAATGCGCCGCAGTTTTGAGGTTATACCATGTGGTTAAAAATTAAAAAGCGATCCAGGGCTGGCAGACCAATTTATTTCAGGGTTGGTTGAGGTTTTTGTTTTTGTTTCAGAACCATGCGGACGTATAAAAGAAAGACTGATCGAAGAAGTACATCGGAGATGTCTTCGATAGAGCATGTCAACAAGTTATGTTTGATAAAAAAAAATACAAATTCTACAACAAAAGAATTAGCTTTACTGTATAAAAAAACTCCAACGACACGTGGTAAAAATGAAGAAAACCTTAGAAAGTAATCCGAAATTGACTCAGATCTCAAACAAATTTGGAGAGCGCTGGCTACACCAAAAATAGACAAATATTTAGTGACGAGGAAGAACTCGCATTAGAAAGTTTGAATTTATACCTAATGAAATACGAAAGTTTGCATAGGAGTTTGCGAAAAGAAGTCTATCCCTGACGTGGATCAAAAAACTGATTGCCGGTAAAAACTGGTTAAGAATTTTCCTGAAACGTCATCCTGCACTCTATATATGACCTCCTGAAGCTACGAGTTTACCTGGAGTCACATCGTTCAACAAAAACAACATAAATTAAATACAAGACTTACAACGGTACATGTTCCCAATAGAGTGACAGCTCGCCGAGGAATCAAAAATTTGGGAAAAATCTTCTGCTGAACGAGTTAAGTTGGTAACAGTTGCGGTTGCAATATCAGCTCTTGGCAACATGGTTTCTCCATTCTTCGTTTTGCACGTATCCACTAAAGTACATTTTATTAGAGGTGGAACGGTTCTCTAGACCTTCGCATGACCCATGTAACGAGATTGATACTGCAAATTCAGCTCTGCACGATGATGCTCTTGCCTTTTTAATAACTGAATAAAGTGACATACCAATATCGACTTAACATGCTTCTTGGGAGTTGGTTTCTATTTTGAACACAATCTCAAGAACTAATGAAGATTAAAGATTCAAAATTTTTGAAAAAAATGCGGTAACTCAAGCAAGAAGTGTGAATATGCCCAGTATTTCGTTGACTTCACCTGAAGAGATAAGACCATTTCCAAAAGCTGGACTAGGTTTGGAAAAAAATATATATGCTCGAAACGAAAATGTACTATTTATACAGACGCACCTGAAAAATAAAATCTTAAGGAACTCAAAATAAAACAACAATCTCGTAAGATGCTGAACAAAAAAACAAAGAAACCAAAGAGGGGTAAGGAAAAGAAAAAAAAACTCTTCATGAGAGAAATAAGAGGAATGATGACGAAGAAGACTGAATCATATAGTTTGAGTATTCCTGGCGAGCAACGAATTCAATGCACTATGTGTAAGTTATGGGTCCATGCAAAATATGCAAAGGGCAATCTATTGTTCTATGAATACAAAAATTGTGCCTATGATTTAAAAGACTAATTTAATATTTTGATCCCAAAAATAATATGTTCCTTAAAAACCATATAATTATATTAGTTATATTAGTTAAGACTATCGTTACAAAATGATTAACATTAATAAGAAGTTTTCTAGTTTTGTTTCAGGTAATTATTACTAAAAATATTATTTTAAGTATTTAGTTTGTCAAATGTTTAAATCAGTGGCGGCTCGAGGGTTTTTAAAGTGGGAGGGCGTAAAAGAAAATAGTGCTGCTGAAGATTTTTTGCTTTCCCCTTCCTCCTTTTTACTTTTCGTGCTATGCTCCTATAGACGAGGTGAACCAAGAAAATGAGTTAAAGAAAAGAAACTGAACGGAAATAAAATATGGTGTTTTGTCCCGAAAAATTGTTTACTGTGATAAATGCTGGAGGAGCGGCGCCTCAACGCCCTCCCTCACGAGCCGCCACTGGTTTAAATGTCTGATTGTTTATTCTCATTTGAAGTTTATTATGTTTATTTAAATTGTCAGTATTGACAAATTTATTTCAATAAAACTATTGATAATTGAAAATACTTCTTGTATTTTTTATCCTATTTATCCCTAATTTTGTACTAATGACTTCATAGGTCAACTTACCCCTAATGAAAAATCAACCAACTCCAGACGTGGGGTAGGTTAACTCGTATTTCGTGTTCTACAAAATCAGTCAAGTTAATGATGCTACGTACCACTAAGTGACTCCAGAGAATTTAAACTAGGACTGAAGATGCATCACATGTTGGCCTGCCTTCCCCTTCATAGGAAAATCAACAGTGTTGCCAAATCCATCAGATTCATTGCAGTCACCAGTTTAATACACCACCATACACCAGACAAAGTAATTGAACCGGTGACAATCTAATGGATCTGGTAACACTGTTGGTTTCCCTTTATTTATATATATATATATATATATATATATATATATATATATATATATATATATATATATATATATATATATATATTTATATAGGAGAATACCACTGACTCGCGGACTCATCACGAAATCTCCGGAACTATAAGACCTACAGACTTAAAATTTGGCAAGCATATTTCATTTGCTATGTAAAGATCAGCTAAGAACGGGTTTTGTGAAAGTCGAGTCCGATAAAGGGTTGCGGGGGTGTTAAAAACAAAAAAATCTCGTTTTTTAACTATAAGTCCTACAGACTTGAAACTTGACAGGGATGTCCGTTATAATACATAAACATTTACTAAAAATGTAAATTTCGGAAATCTATTCAAAAAGGGGTGAATCGGGGGGAGATATGAAGGTGTAATTGATTAAAACACTAATTTTTTGACTATATATCCTATAGGCTTGAAACTTGGCAAAACTATTCCTTATACTTCACAAACATTCACTAATGGGTTATACAAAAATCCGCCCCAAGGAGGGGTGGCGGGGGCATGAAATGTACAAATATACCTGTTTTTTAACTACCAGCCGTAGCGATTTGAAAATTGGTAGCAATATTCCTTATAGTCTACAGACATTCAATAAGGACGGGTTATATAAAAATCCGATCCCAAGAGGGGTGGCCGGGCATAAAAAATACAAATAAATCCGCTTTCTAACTGTAAGTTCGACAGAGTTGAAACTTGACAGGAATTCTCCTTGTATTTAATGAAAATAGATCAAGAACTGTTAATGCAAAAATAAATTTCTAAATGGTGTAAAAAGAGAGATAAAAGAATTAATTTACGTATGATATCTAATGATATTAATTGTATTAGCTGTTGAATTTTTATTAATTCCTTTAGTATTTAATGAAGTTATTTTTGCAGATCAAAAATCAAAATCAAAAAAAAAACTGAATGCTCGAACTGTGTGACAATTACTTTAAATTTAACTGTCAAAATAATGTTTTCAGGTCAATAATTATTATGAGAAAAATGAAAATGTAATAAAATCTTATCGACGTATGTGACAATTAGTTTAAATTCAGCTGTCAAAATAATATTTTTAACCTGGTACTATCTTCAATAATACGATTATAAAATTATATTTGTCGGTTATCTTTATATTCAATTAAGGCATTTTTATATTTGGTTAGTTTTTATTTGATTTTTGTTAATGCATAATACACAAATTTTTTATTCTGAATATTTTTTTAGCACCGTAAATTACAGTAAATTCTTATCCGAGAATATCGTTTGTGTCTCCTAGCCAGAAAAATAATATCTTCCGTTGATTTTATTCCTATCAAATATCACACTGCACCCGAGAGGAGAGCGAGCACGCTGCAAGTCCTTCGTTGTGAGTTGTTTTGTTGCATAAATTGTTTTATATAGTTCTACCAAGTGATATTTCTATCCTACAATAGTACCTGCAAATGTCCTTAGAAAATATTTCAATTGATGAATTATTTATTCCTTTCAAAATTGTGACGATTCACTTAGAGGTTGCAACCGACTTATGGGTAGAGTAACTGTTCGTTTGGCTGGTGACTTTAGACAGATCTTATCTGTTATATCACGACGAGCACATGCAGATGAAGTCTGTCTTAAGTTATCAAGTTTATGGCCTCATGTTAAAGTCCTGTCTTTGAGAATTAATATGCGTGTTCATCTTCAACAGCAGAAAACTTTTCAAAACTACTAAATGATATAGGTGATGAAAAGATTCCAGAAGAAGAAGGTAAAATAAATATTCCGATTTATCTTTGTGACATCGTGGGAGATTTGATAACCCTGACTGACAAAATATATCCCAACATTGATCAGGCTGGAGTAAATTGCACTTCATGGTTAAAAGAAAGAGCTATTCTCACTCCATCAAATGACCAAGTCAATATCATTCACAACTTTCTATTAGAAAAGTTGCCGACTGAATATATGAAGTATGAATCTGTGAAGACGGTAATGGAGGTGGAAGATGCTGTCCATTATCCAGTGGAGCTTTTGCAGTCGCCTAATCCGCCAGGAATACCACTTCACGTTCTTTACCTCAAGATTGACACACCAATAGTGCTAGTATGCAATTTAAACCATCCAAAACTGGGCATTGGTACCAGACTTCAGATAAAAGCTTTACATAAAAACGTAATAGAAGCCACGATTTTCACAGGAAAATATGAGAGAGAAAACGTATTCATTCCAAGAATTCCTCTAATTTTACCCGACTACCACTTTGAATTCAAATGTCTGCAATTTTCTATGAGTTTACTTTACCATGACTATCAATAAAGCACAAGGACATAGTTTGAAAATGGCTGGTGTTGATTTAGAAATAACTGCTTTTCTCATAGTTTTATGTGCATACTCAATAATCAGTTCTCCTGATAATCTGTCCATTCTTCAGCCAGATAAGAAAACCAAAAACGTGGTTTATAGAGAAGTCTTGGGTATTTGATTTTACAGTTTTAATCGTTTCAATAAATATTGTTAGCAATAAAGACGACTGAACAAAAACTAAGTCGATAGATACCTTTTAGATATTTTTTAAGCTATTTATACTAAAATGAATAACACTTAAATTCTCTTCAGTTGTTCATCCAAAAAATAATGAAATACTTATTTTTACTATCACCGCAAAAATATGAATTATGCACTTCAAATTTTTACAATATTTATTGATATATACATCATTACATATGTATTTAATAAAACATACTAAGTAACAAGTTTGTTATGAATCTAAAATTACAAACCCCAGACTTCTTTGAATTTCAAATTGTTATTAATGGAAAAGAACTAAATAGAAAGTATTCAATAATTTTTTAATTGTAAAAATAATCTAATAATTTTTAGAGTAATCAATTTTATCTTTGTTAAAATAAAAACAAGCTTACATTGAACGAAAACGTTTTGAGTTTTGGATTCATAGTCCATCAATAATCTACTTGCGCCAAAGAATTGTTTATTGCGACAATTCTTATACATTTTTAACATAATAATCGCAGAAGAACTTGCGTTATATCGGTTTTATGGTAACCAATACCGTTTTGTTTTCTACTATATTTTCAAAGCTTCTTTTTTACTAATTCATTAGTTTTTAAAAAAATATTTACCTATAAATAATGTGTCCGAATGGTTCATAAAAGATTTAATTGGTTAATGTCTCATTTTGCATGTACTGTATTTAAGAAATTATCTTTTCAATATATTTTACATTTTTTTTTGGCATATACTTATTTCAAGCTACGACCAACGAAGCGTGCGGTAACGGCTGGATTTCGTTGGAGGGGAATACCGCTCTAGAGGTGGAACGGCGTATTAAATGTGGCTAGCATGCATTTGGCAGGCTCAACATAGTGTTTAACCGCAAACTCTCACTTTACCTGAGAAGAAAATACTTTGATCAGTGCGACCTGCCCGTTATGACAAATGGAAGTGAAACCTGGACACAAGACGAGACAGAAAGCCCTGCACATGGACCAGGGAACAAACGTTAGTATATCGATCATAAGAAGAGTAAAGTAATTGAAATTAAGATCGGCAGGTCATATAGTGAGGTGAAGCGATGACCGCTTGATCCAAACGTCTACGAAGAAGACCAAAAGTATGATGAACTGATAACCTCGTTACATATATTGGACCTAAGTGGCAGAGGAATACCCAGGACCGTAAAACTTGAAAGCATGATGAAGAGGCCTTCATCCTGCCGTGGATCGACACGGGATGATTATATATATATATATATATATATATATATATATATATATATATATATATATATATATATATATATATATATTATAATATAAAGGAAAGAGAAAAACAAATGGACCAAATATTTTAATCAATTTTCAGTCTGGGAGGATGCATCAATGACAGAAACAGCTAACAGCAACAATAATAGAGGCAGTGAGAATGATATCTGAATAGCTTTCACAGAAAGAGAGAAGCGTTTTGATAAAGTTCCAAGTACAGCGGTAAGATTTAAAAAAGTAAACCCAGGATTAACTTTAATTAGAGCTGTAAAGAGCTTGTATATTAATACCCGAAATTATGTAAGGACAGATGATATGGAGGATTAATGCAGACCGGAATTCATGGACCAGCGCTATTGAATTTAATCATGGACATTGTAATCGAAGAATAAAATAAGAAATATAATTAATCATTTATGGAGCATAGAAACTTGGAACCTGTATTAATGAAAGATTTGGACCTATAGAATTTAACTATAACGAATTAATTATAGTGAATTGTAATTAAATAAAGTCTTTGAAATGCGGATGACTGAATTAGAAATAAAACCAAAAATTTCGATTGCAATGAATCAGTCATTATGCTAGATCCCAAAAATGGAAAAGAAGGAAATGGAAGATTATAAAATTTAAATATCTGATACAATTTACATCTAAACAGAAACATTAAATATCTAGGATTGCACTTGATAACACATTGCACATTTAGATAAAACAGAAAACAAATATGACGGCAAGATCCAAGAGTTTTATTGATTGTATCATTTATTAAGAAACCGTTCCAAAAAAAATCTCAATATTAACTTTTGGCCTGGAAATTTGGGTCCCAAAAAAGATTAATATAACAATAAGGTACTGGTTTTAATAAACACAGCAATTTAAGTAATTTAAAAGAGTAAAATCATTTTCAATGCAATAAAGTTTCCATGAATTGGCATTATGTATGCATCAGGTTGTACCTTCTCCTTCAGTAAAGCAAATGCTGAAGAGCCGTTTAAATAAACATGACACATCCATCTTTGTTTATATCATTAACAACAAGTAGCCTCTTCACTCTAATTAAATCCTACTCAACAAACAATTTGTTGTGTTTATCGGTTGGTTGTCCCATTAATTTTGAGATCCTTCGTAATTTCGCACAATACCATGACATATTCAGAATAGTATATATAGCCCCCTAGTCTATAGTTCAAGATACTTTATTTTTAAATTACAAGAATACGTGCCCTCATCCTATGCGTAATATATTATAATGGGTTATTCAAGAAAACTCTCACATATTTTAAATGAGATACAATAATAACTACAAGCCATAATCTGGTAATTTTTATTTTATCTTGAAGAAACAAAATAATGGGATTATGTTTTAAAAATGATGTCGTCCAAATATTCCGCTTAGTTTCTTCTGGCGAGATGAACCCTGGAGACCCAATTTTCGATTACTCTTTCAAACATATGGTGTGGTGTACAGGTAACTTTAGTAATTCCGAAGAACTGGGTGGCGCCTTATTGACGTGTTTACGACGAGAGAGAGAGAGAGAGCGAGTTTTAGTTAAAAGGTTGGCGAAGAGAGTTCGGGTTGAACCGTTGCACGTGGAAAGTTTGAGGTAGATCACGAGAAAAGAGTGCGAATTGAAAGCACAAGTTTAAGAGTTACACGTATGCACCATTGACTCTTATCCCATCCTGTTCCCAATCCAGATTACGGAAAATTTCTTCAAGGCAGGATGAGAAAAGAACAGAGGCGATATTGAGTCACCCTGCCGTACATCCCGTTGTATATTAATTTTAAGTTCAAGATCATTCATGTGAACTGTCGCTGTTGTTTCATCATACATGAATCTCAGTAGGTTCACATAAGCTTTGTCTATCCTTTTGTTAAACAATGCTTCCATTATGGCTTGTTTTGATATTGAGTCAAATATCTTTTCATAGTCAATAAAAGCTAAGCACATTGGCATGGTGTATTCATTGTGTCTTTCAATAGTCTGTTGGACAACCTGGATATGATCCATTGTACTGAATCCACTTCTAAATCCTGCTTGCTCCCTGGGTTGTGCATTATTAAGTATTCTTAATATTCTTTTAGATATCATCTTGGTGAAAACTTTATACACTACTGATAGAAGGCTTATCGGGCGGTAGTTTTTTAAATTTTCCAGTGCTCCGTTCTTATGAAGAAGAATAACTTTATACAATAACAGCATTTTTCCAGATTAGAAATTTTTTGTTGTTTGAGTCATTTTGAGTACAATTTTTCCAGTATTTTATGTAGTTTGACCGCTAGCTTTTAACATTTCAACCCTTACAAGAACAGTGTAAGGAGAACAGTGTCAATGTCAAAGAACAGTGTCAATGTCAAAGAACAGTGTCTTTGAGCCTTTCCATTTTTTATCGTTTCTATAGTATTTGTCACTTTATCCAACAGGATATCTGGAATTTGCTCTTCCGTAGGCATTTCTTTCTTTGGCTAGTTCTGAACTTCAAATAAATTTGAATAAAATCTTCTGATAACCTCTAACATTTCTGTACGCTCCCTACACTCTATACCATCCTTACGCATTAACGCAAACATTTATGTCTTTTTATTTCTCAGCTTGTGTTTAGCTTTGTTTATTCCCTTGTTTTCTTCTAGTGTTTTGCACTAGCTGCACGTTGAACTGACGCGTTTCCTCTCGAATACGTTTTCTTATAGTTTTACAAATCCCAGCGTACTCGACTCTGCCAAAAAAACTCCCTTTATTTCTCATTGCACACCGTTATTTCATTAAATGAATAGTCTCATTGGATATTTTTTACTGTTTGAAAATTTTCTCTGCTGATGCTATGCAGTGCAAGCATAGATATTTAATGTTTCTGTTTAGATGTAAATTGTATTAGATATTTAAATTTTCTATTTTATAATCTTCCATTTCCTTCTTTTCCATTTTTGGGATCTAGCACAATGACTGATTTATTGCAATCAAAATTTTTGGTTTTATTTCTAATTCAGTCATCCTCATGTCTAAGACTTTAATTACAATTCATTTAATTACAATTCACTATTGGCCGTTATATTTAAATTATCTATGTCCAAATCTGTCATTAATACAGGTTCCAAGTTTCTATGCTCCATACATAATTAATTATATTTCTCATTTTATTCTTTGATTACAATGTCCATGATTAAATTCAATAGCGCTGGGCCATGAATTCCGGTCTGCATTAATCCTCCATATCATCTGTCCTTACATAATTTCGGGTATTAATATACAAGCTCTTTACAGCGCTAATTAAAGTTAATCCTAGGTTTACTTTTTTAAATCTCACCGCTGTACTTCGATCTTTATCAAAACCCTTCTCTCTTTCTGTGCAAGCTATACAGATATCATTCTCACTGCCTCTATTATTGTTGCTGTTAGCTGTTTATGTCACTGATGCATCGTCCCAGACTGAAAATTTATTAAAATATTTGGTCCATTTGTTTTTCTCTTTCCTTTATATTATAATATGTATAATATATATATATATATATATATATATATATATATATATATATATATATATATATATATATATATATATATATATATATATATATAATAGCTTTTAAAATATATATAGCTTTTAAAAATTATCGGCCGCTGCAGATAAGACTCCCTTGCACATATCTTGCTTCAAAGCACATCTGAATACCAAAAAAAACTCGCTTTATGATGAACACTCGTCTCCAGGCTCAAAAAGGCGGACAGCGACGTAGAAGTCGACGCCACTGACACTCCACGTTAGGTAATCCCTCCATTAGAGACCGTTTTATGATCCGGACATTTTATGATCCGGACATTTTAGGATCCGGAGATTTGAGGATCCGGACGTTTTAGACTCCAAACGCTTTATACTTCGGACGTTTTTATTATGGGACATTATAGTTACCAGACCGTTTTTGTACCGGGCATTTATGGTACGAAATGTACGACCCCGTACATCTCAGTAGCCGCTCATCTTTGTTACAGGACTTTACAATACCGGAATATTTAAACAGCACCACAAAAGATAAAGGGCAGGCATTATCTTATTATTATTTTCACTATTATTACCAATTTAAACTTCAATCACTATTTGTTTATCATTATTTTGAGTTTCAAGAACGCTAGATAAGATCCCTTATACTTTAACACCTTCAGTTTAATGTTTAACATTTACATATTTATTATGCGTAGTTAAGTAGGGGTAGCTATAAGAATCACCTTTAACTTTTCCTTTTATTTTGTATTATTGATTTTTGTTTTGTTTATCTCTGAATTTGGACTTGTGATAATTGAATATGTTTTGCTGATATCTGAGCCCTTTTGAAGTAATTAAACCTTTTTTCCAGTTTAAGGGTTTTTTTTATTGCGAAGAACTAGGTGGCGCTCTTATCGAAGTGCCGACGAGATCCATTCGTGATCCACGACCCAATTGCCTCCGGCGAACGCTTAATGGCTTTAATTTCAGTTTTTTAATTTCAACCAAAAAAATACATTACAGTTTATAAATAAAATAATAAAACTGATGGTCTAACACTCGATCTGGCAGCACTGTTGACTTGTAGGAGACTAGCCAACATCTGATGCTTCTTCAGCTCGAGCTTTAACTCCATAAAGTCACTTAATGCTCCGTGACAGGTATTTTTATTTATGAGATTTTTTTAACGCTTTCTGAAAATGAGCGTACAGAGGTATTCCCTTAAATGCAGGATTTAATTTCGACCAGTCAAGTTTTATTTAAAAATTCGACGTTTTGTGTGGGATCTAGTATTCTGTTTATATATATTATTATTAAAGAGTGCTTAAGTTACATTACTAAATTAAGCTTTAAAACGATAGTTTGAATTACGTCTAACTCTAACAGCTCTGAAATGTAATTGATATAAACTTTGTACTACTCGAAACTTACCAAAACATTGTCAGTTTTGTTACTTAACAAAAACAATCGTTACATTTCTTTTCTCTAAACAATTTCAATGAAAACAAAAAGAAGAAACTTTCAATTTTTAAGCTAACTTTTTCCGACGTCATTACATCATGCTGTAAAAAAGTCGAAACCAACCACTTAAAGTTCCCGCTTAACTAGCTGGTAGGCTATTTAGGAATTAAACGGCGATTTAGCTACGCGACCGTTAAGTGCAGCTGCAACTTGCGACTAGAAAAGTACGAGCTATATGGAATTTTGGAATAGTTGGGCTAAAATATCTTCGTTTATTTCATTGTTTTATTTAGAATTACGAAATGTTCGGGAAATTAATGTGATATACAAGCGATAAAATGGAACATATTGTTTGTCGAATGGGATCTAATTAGAGTGAAGGGGCTGCTTATTATTGGCGACATAAACAAGGATAAACCTGTCATGTATATTTGCTATTCAGTATTCGGTTTACAAAAGGGTTAACGTGCAAGAGCTCACACACACACACAAATATGTTAGACTTGCAGATGATATCGTTCTCCTTTCCCAAGACCCAGAGGAACTGCAAAGACGCATACAAGATCATGCAATTTGGCTTAAAAATTACGCTGAAAAAGAGTCAGGTTGTGTAGAATAAATTTGCTGAAGACAGAATTTCAGTTTTAGGAAAGGATTTGGAGATTGTGGGCCACTTTATATATCTTGGACAGGATTTCGTTGGAGGGGAATACCGCTCTAGAGGTGGAACGGCGTATTAAATGTGGCTAGCATGCATTTGGCAGGCTCAACATAGTGTTTAACCGCAAACTCTCACTTTACCTGAGAAGAAAATACTTTGATCAGTGCGACCTGCCCGTTATGACAAATGGAAGTGAAACCTGGACACAAGACGAGACAGAAAGCCCTGCACATGGACCAGGGAACAAACGTTAGTATATCGATCATTAGAAGAGTAAAGTAATTGAAATTAAGATCGGCAGGTCATATAGTGAGGTGAAGCGATGACCGCTTGATCCAAACGTCTACGAAGAAGACCAAAAGTATGATGAACTGATAACCTCGTTACATATATTGGACCTAAGTGGCAGAGGAATACCCAGGACCGTAAAACTTGAAAGCATGATGAAGAGGCCTTCATCCTGCCGTGGATCGACACGGGATGATTATATATATATATATATATATATATATATATATATATATATATATATATATATATATATATATATATATATATATATATATATATATATATATATATAGCCGCCATCCACATTTAACGCGTCATTATGCCTCTATGTACAATACCGATAGGATGCTTATTGGGCGGTAGCTCTTTAATTCTTCATGTGTTCCTTTTTTATGTAAAAGAATCACTTCTGCATTTTTCCATAAGTTGGATACTTTTTGTTCTTTGAGGCATTTTGAGTATAATTTTGCTAGTGTTTTATGTAAAGTCCGACCACCAGCTTTTAGCATGTCGACAGTTACACTGTCGTTTGCTGGAGCCTTGCCGCTTTTCATCCATTCTATAGTATTTGTTACTTCCTCCACTAGGATATCTGGCATTTGTTTTT
The DNA here is from genome assembly GCA_031761425.1 of Cosmopolites sordidus. NCBI lineage: Eukaryota > Metazoa > Arthropoda > Insecta > Coleoptera > Curculionidae > Cosmopolites > Cosmopolites sordidus. The sequence continues at coordinate 244,372 of JARFXV010000894.1, forward strand.
CCGTAGGTATTGTTATCTTTGATTGCTTCTGATCTTCATATGGAAAAATAACTGGAAATAAAATTTTGCGACAACCTCTAACATTTGCGAACTCGCCTTGCACACTGTGCCATCCTCACGCATTAAGGCATACATTTGTGTTCTTTTGTTTCTCAGCTTATGCTTAGCGTTGTGAATTCCTTTGTTTTCTTCCAGAGGTTTTTCCACTAACTGCATGTTGAATCGGCGCGTGTTCTCTCTGAAACGCTTTCTTATAGTTTTTCAGAGCTCAGTGTAGTCTACCCTGTCACAGGTACTCCCTGCATTTCTCATTGTCCGTCGTTTATTCATTAAATCAATGGTCTCACAGGAGATTTTTGTCTGTTTGAGACATTTTTCTTCTGGTGCTATTGAAGCAGCCGTTTGAAGCACATTTTTGGTGATTTCTTCATATTGAATAGATATCTCCATCTCCTCCGGATCTTGTAATGCAGAAAAGAGGTTTGACAAAGCAATCTCAAAATCACTGCCTCTCTCCAACATTTTCCCAGCATCCACTTTACCTGTCTTTGACCTTACCATTTTTTCGCGCTCTATTCGACAGTTAACCCTAACTTTTGATCGTATCATTCAGTGGTCACTTCCAACATTAAAATTGTTAAGAACAGTACAATTGCAAAATATTGTTTTATCGTTGATCATGATGTAATCGGTTTCACTTATGAGTCCAGATGGCGTTTTCCATGTCCATTTTCTGCTGATATTTTTCTTATAAAATGAATTCATAATATAAAGTTATTTCAATTCTGATCTTTTCAATTCTGATCAATCCTTTAAGCTAATAATCAGAGGATTGGCTATCATTATATATAGAGAGAGTTGGCTATAATTATTATTATTATGATGGTTTCCCCGCCATAGGTCATTATCGGCAATATACACGCGTCGAAGATTTTGCGATTGATTATTTATTGGTATATCGCGGTTCCCGAGTATACGTTTCTTGGCAATTTGCTAAAAACTGCCCATGATAGTTTCATTCTACGTCTTACCTCAACTGTCGTTTTTTGACAATTTTGATGATATCAAATTTTGATTATATAAAAATATATCTGTACATTTAATAGATCATGTTATCTTTGTTAATATTTTTTTCAGTGTTAGTTCACATTACGCTGGTCTTGGAAAGTTTCAGTTTTAGACTCCCCTATTTTGAGCTGCATTCATTTTTTCTGACAACCCTGTCAGTCTTAATATGCCAATATCATATGCAAAACGTAAATGGTTCAAGTGGGGATGGAATGGTTTATCCATGGGACCTGGATGCTGCTGCCTTTTTTCTCCCATGACAATGACTGTATTCTAGCGCCAGGGTTAAGAGTTTTGGGGATATATTGTCTCCTTTGCGCGCAAATCTATTTAATCTAATTTTGTTGGGTATTACGAGATTTGTTAGTTTATTGTAATATGAAAGGTAATATAATTATGAAAAGAAAAAAATAAATATAAGAACTAAGACTTATGTCTACATTTCCGCTATAATTAAAAAATTGTGTGACATTTGTTTCAACACACAGTGCCTTTTTCAAAAAAGAAACTACAATGTTACAATTTTGTTAATATGAATTATTTATCATTTTTCAATATCAAACTCTAAACCAAAATATATCTTTCTAAATATCTATGATCTCATCCTAAATAAAAATATATTATCCTACTCAAAAAATCCAAATTAATTTCTGAAACAACGATATTCTGATTACCTAGTTGTACTGTTGTATCTTTAGCTAAGAATATCATTTACAACTCTCAAGTACATACATGCGAACTTCAACCAAAACCGCTCGGAAATGAATATATTCAATTTATTGTTTTTTTTTGACAAGTGTGTTGATCCTTTATTGTCAGTGTATTTTTTATATTTTTCGAATAAATTATATAATTAGAGTTATTACACGCTTTTTCAACAAAAAAAATAAATGTGTATAATGTACATATGACAAACTTTTTTTTAATATTTCTAATTAATTAGCACTAGAGACTGAAAAAGTGCAACCCACCCCCAAAAAAGTACAACAATGATGAGGATATAAATCCCAAACTGTTAAGGGGATATTCTAGTCTAGAGGCACGAATTTCGGACGAAAAGAATATTTTTACTATGCATTTTTTTTATCATGCGTTTACATATATTATAAATTGCATAAAAAAAAACTCGAAAAGTTATCGGCTGGTAAAATGGGGGGTCCAAATAAAAAAGAGATGTCCTGTGGTGCATGGTTCCAACCCTTCTGGTCATCTGAAATAAAAAAATCCAACGGATTCTTAATCAGTAAGGATGTCTCTATCGCCCCTACCTTAAAGAAGTCAATTTTCTTTTTCACAAAATGGTTTTTCACAAACACGTTTTTTTAACAGTTTAATTTTTTTTTTCAAATAGTAAAATTAATTTTTGACTTTAATCTACTGAGCGACATAAACGTACGTATAGAGAAGGTTCACACAAAATTTCAAATGAATCGGTTCAGTAGAATTTGAGATATGCACGCCAGCTTTAAAAAAGTAGTTTCGAGAAAAACGCGTTAAAGTTTTGCGCAGTCTAATTCATATGATGGTACTTTATATTTACATTTCTTTAATGTGTAATTCCAGGTCCATACTCCATACATTAGGACTTCCTCTATCTAGAATAAGGACGATTTTATGGGGGAATACGACCGCCTGTGGACAGAGAATCTCTACCGTCTATTGTTCGATCCGCTCCGACGCCAGACCGGTTTAGATGCCGCGTCACTAAAATAATTTAAATTTCGAAAAATCCTCTTAAGGACATATTTTTAAAGATTTAAGCTTTGAAAATAAGCCAACAAAAAAAAACGATTTTTTCAAAATTCTAGACTAGAATACCCCCTTTTAAGTCGGCACGCCATAAAAAGTTTAGATTGATGTCTTGGACATACTTGAGATGGCGCCACTGCTTGACAAAATTTCCCATAGTTCCTTGCAGGAGAATACCTTCTTATCTATTATCTTACTTCTATCTTCTACTATCTCTTATTTATTATCTATTATTATATTACGTTTGACAGAACTTGACATCAAATTTAGAAAAATGTATTGGCTGCTTGGACGAAATTCCCCTCTATCAGTCTACAACAAAGTACTCTTGTACAAACAAATTCTAAAGCCCGTATGGACATATGGCATCCAGCTGTGGGGTTGTGCCAAAAAGAACAACTTGGAAATAATCCAGCGATTCCAAAACAAAGTACTAAGGAACATTGCAAATGCCCCTTGGTATTTCAGAAACAGTGACCTCCATAGGGACTTGGAAATGGACACCGTTACCCAGACCATTAGCAGATTTGCCCAGAGTCACGAGCAGCGACTTCTTCAGCACGTCAATGTCGAGGCCATCCAGCTCCTTGATAATGCAAGTCAAATCAGAAGACTTAAGAGGACCAAACCATTTGAGTTGGTTTGAACTTTTGTGTTAGTAAAAAAGCAGAGCATAGTGCTGGTGTATACGTTAATATTGGTGTAATTAAGTTATTGGATTTAATTTAAGGGATGCTAGTGAGTAAGTTCTTAAAATCACCTTTTCTTTTGTAGTAACTTAGGTTTGTACAACATTACTCATTGATCAACTTTGGTCAGATTGTAATTTTGGAAAACTTCCTCAGGGATGTTAAAAAAACAAAAAAAAATATTACGTTTAACATCAGATCAACGCATGGAAATTGTCGACATTTATTATCAAAATCAGTGTTCTGTGCGCCAGACTAATAGAGCACTTCCAGGATTTTATGGTACACTTAATCGCCCAACGAGCGATGTCGTGAATGAATTATCGACAAATTCCGAACGATTCCAATGAACGAATAAATTCCATTGATTGAAGCGCACCGATTAAAGAACACGTGCTTTGGGCACAGCCAAGTTTGTGCCGCTACTGTTTTCTTTACTATCGCGTGCGAAAAACAAAGAGAGCAATGCATCGCTTCGCTAGTAACCCGGAGATTAAAAGTATTTATAACGTCATATCTTGGGCGATTCTCAGACATCCTAAATGCTCACGACGTCAGTGATGGGCGGAGCTTATCGAACCTTTCCAAACAAAGAAAATGTCCATTGAAATTCTCATAAGAGGATTTTTGTTAGTCATTGTCTTCTCGTTACAAACCTAATAAGCATTTTCTCTAACAGTTTCGTAATCCTCAAAGTACATTTTACATTTAACATATTTGAATTGCTCGTAAAACGTTTTTATTCCGACTTCTTCTTGTGTTGAAGTAAATTTAAGGTTATGTTACTTTGCTCTTTATGAGTGTCAGTTTCAGTTTTTTGGGTATATTTTGTTGAATTTGTTATTGGTAAATTGTTTTTTTTACAAAATCTGTTATATAAATTGTATCGACAATATTGGTGTTTCTGTTTTAGTTGAAAATGTTGATGTGTTTTGTGTCAGACTGTAAACATTACAGTGAACAAAAAAATTATTGATTTTTTACATTTCCTGTCGATTCAACTGAGCGAAAAAAAAAGGATTAAATCTTGTGAGGAAATATTAAATATTTATAAGATGGCATGGACCTATAAAAATGATGATGCGTAATTTCTAGGCGACTAGATCGGAAACCCTCAAAACATTTACTGGTCTGTAGTTCCCATTTTGTCAATAATGTTAGAAAAAATGGTCCCAAGATATTTGATTTTAATATTAAAAGAAAATTTACGTTTGAATCTCCGCGGAAATGGTATGATATCTGAGAAAAATTGAAAGATAACACTAGTTATATTATTAATTACAATGACAGTAATGAAGTAATTCACTTAATGGTAGCCACAATTACTATCATCAAAACCAAGGAAATCTTCACATTTTAAAGCGATCCAAGTGTTACTTATGTATATGGATAATGCAAGAAGTTGCAACGGTTCTTATTGAATATGATCAATCATGGATATATATATATATATATATATATATATATATATATATATATATATATATATATATATATATAAGAAGTTGCAACGGTTCTTATTGAATATGATCAATCATGGCCAGAAAATTTAGAATTATTGCAAAATTTTTGTTAAACAAGTATATATATATATATATATATATATATATATATATATATATATATATATATATATATATATTCGGTCATAGAGAATCGCAGAAAGAAAGGGAAATTTTGAAAGGAGAACTCCAATACGAATATCAGGATATGTAAGGAAATCTGTGATACCTTAATCATACAGGTTCATGAACGTTTTAGTTTCGATGTATACCTAACTGTTGCAAATTTATTTGAAAGTGAAAAATTTGGGGAATATCGAACCGTCTTTTCAAATTAAGACATTAAAATTGTGTGTAACCTGTTTACAAAAGTAAATTACTTAAAATTAAAAAAAAACTCTCGGTAATGTACGCACGGGACACAGTGGGGCTGTACCGCTGCTGCAAATATTTATCCAAAACAATTTCACATCAACATTTAGTGCAACTGTGGAATCGCTGATTGTTTTGTGTACCGTCCCTATGAGGAATGTGGAAAGTGAAAGATGTTTATCTACCCTCAAAGGAATCAAAACATTTCTAAGAAACACTATGGGCTAGGAAGGGCCGTGTGCGTTAGCAATGCTATCTATTGAAAAAAAATTGTGAAGTCAATTTCAAATTTTAATGATCAAGTCATTGACCACTTTACTGTTCATAAATTTAGGAGGATGGACTTCAACTATAAACAAATTTAATGGTCATGGTCCTATGGTGAATGTAACAAAATTTTATTATCTAGGTACCTATTTGAAAATTTGATGTCTGACAGAGTTACACTCGTATTTCTATATATCAAAGTGTGTGTATGATACTAAGAAATGAAATTTTTTTAGGTTACGACGCATTTCCCTATCTCCATTCCAAAATTTGGTTATACGTACCCCACTTGTTTTCTCCCCCACGAACCGCCGCTGGAATAAACTCAAAATCAATTAGAACTCGTCCCAGAATTTAAATACAAAATTTTGTTCAGCGACGAAGTTCAATTTTGGTTAAATGGTACCGTTGTATCTAGAATAATACACCGGATGGTGAAGATTGTACGCCGTTGATATCGCTGGACATTATTTATTTAATGATCCAGCTGGAAAGCAAGTTACTGTTAATCGGGATCGTTACAGAATGATGGTCAGTTGTTATTTAAAATTTAAAAAAAAATCCAAATTTGAATAGTATCGACCTGGAGAAGCTGTTGTACCAACGGACGGCTCCGCATTTCATACTGATTTATCGAGGAAGCAATTCGGTGAGAAAATGATTTCGAGAAACGGGCCTGTTCATTGGCCATCAAGATCATGTGATTTAACGCTCCTCGGTGATTTTTTTCTAGTTATGTTAAATCTTTGGTCTATGCCGATAAACTAGCAATTATTGACGCCTGGGAAGCCAATATAACTTGGACAATTGCGAAGATAATATCGCAATTGCCTTGAAATGTATTCGGAAATTGGATTGACAGAGCTTTGTCAGAAATATTCGCAGTGGATATTTTACCCGAAATTGTTGTCAAACGTTAATGCCCAGACATCTAATGAGGTTATTGTTTTATTTGAATTTAAAATTCGGACGCACTAAAAAATCTCCCTATATAAATAAATCTAAAAAACGAAGTCTTTTAGAAAGCTTAAACATTAATTAAACAAAAAGTTTGTGTACTGTGCTAAATGAAAAGGCACACTTAAATTATTAGCCCATTTTGAACTGATATTGCACTTCCTGACATTGAACATAGAATTCCGGACCATTATCATTAATGTTGATGTTTGTACTTGTTGTTGTTGTTGTATTAGGTTGATATACGTTTTAAAAAGTTCAGCAAGTCCTTAGAAAATACGCTGTGCTCGTAGCGTCGGAAATGTTTTTTTTTAGTAAGCATCATTATTGACCAGATAGCTGTTAAAGTCTCAGTTATATTCATCACATGGTTTCATTTTTATTATCGATTGAAGCAAGAAACTTTTGTTTGCTTGCAGTGGAGAATAAACGCAATTGTGTGATCGACTCTGAAGCTGTTTTGGCGCTATTTCGTCACAATAACGATGAGTTTCTGCATGGATACTCCAGAAATAAAGAAACAATCAAAACAGTGGGTTTTTGAAGGCGAACGGGCTCCCAAGAAGGCAAAGACGGTGCAATCGGCTGGCAAAGTTATGACCACAGTTTTTTGGGATACACGCGGAATCATCTACACCGACATCATAACTAACCGAAGCAATAACTGGAGAGTATTATGCGTCGTTATTGCACCGGTTGAGAGAAGAAATGAAGAAAAATCATCCCCATTTGAAAAAGAAAAAGATCCTCTTCCATCAAGACAATGCACGCGTGTACACCTGTACAGTTTTAATAGCCAAAATCATGGAATTAAAGTTCGAATTATTACAACAGCCACCATATTCGCCGGATTTGGCCTTCACTTTTTTTTTCAAATTTAAAAAATGGCTCAGCGGACAACGGTTCACATCGAACGATGAGGTCATCGTCCAAACAGATGCCTATTTTGAGGAACTTCCAAAATCTTACATTTTAGACGGCTTAAAAAATTTGGAGAAACGCTTGGAAAAGTGTATAGAGCTAAAAGGAGACTACGTTGAAAAAGAAAAAACAATTTACTTTAAATAATTTGTTTTTCAATTTTGGCGCGTTTCCAGCTTTGCGGAAACACAAGAATACACATACACCTTGATCTTCATAAAACTAGTATGCAATATAATACAATAAACAATTAATTATCAATAACACTACAATCAATAACGCTACAAATAGCGCCCTTAGACCTTCATAAACTTGTTTCGAAATAATAAAATAAATTGTAAAATGCAAGTACACTATAATATAAAATACTTCGAAATAAAAAAAAATGAAAGAAAAATAATCAACATGGTAGATGAGTGTGGACGATTTTAATGCCGCCACACTATCCTTTTCTACGGACTTAATGAACGACCCCCGTATATTGTCTTACTTAAAATAAATTAAAATGAATTTTCAGCAAATGGCAGCTGCCTCAGTTAAAAAATACATTTCAGTGGCTAAATAAATAATTCTACCCATCCTTCTCCTAATTACTAATAAAAAATTTAATGAAAAATATACTAACAAACAAACCTGATACAGTTTTGCATACGTATTCCTAACTATGGATATTGAAAATTTTCGAACGGTCTATTTATAAGATATATATCATCTAATAACTTTCAATTCAGCTCAGTATCCTCTAACTTTTTTTCGAAAGAGTCTGACTTTATCCCCTACTAAGTTTAAATTCAATTTAAAGTCCTAAGAATATTTAACATAAAAAAATCGGCGAACTAACTTCGTCAAGAAGGGTTAGGTAGATACCCGTGAATATATTTGTAAGTAGGAATTTTCAAGCGTATATGATCAACCTCTGATGTAATAATTTTAAACTTTTAGAGTATCGTAAAAAACTTTTAGAGTATCGTACTTTGAATTTAAATAAGGAAAAAAATGCACCAGATTCACATCAAATACAAATGTTTTGAAGCTACTTTATTAACAAACTCGATTTCAATAAGTTGAATAGTTTTTTTATCTTTTTTTGGCAACTTTGCTCCTCTTACATGCTTTGCTCCTCTTACATGAATCGCCGCTGCTGTATAGAATTGCAATCTTTGATAATATTTCAATATTCACCACCACGTTTTCATTTACACATATTTTCTGATTTACAAAAACGTTTAAGGGATTAATAAATGGATTATCTAAAGATAAAACATGATTTTGTCGAAAATGCTTATACTCGGGAGAAAAATAAGAAACGATTATGTTTTTGCCGAAATTAATGCATTTTTGAAGCACAGAACGACATAAAACATCAAAAAACGTATACAACCTTTTCAAAAAACATTCAATACTTTTCAATTAAAATTCTCCATTAACTAATAGAAACGTTCTTTGGAAATTTATCAACGATTTAGTTAGCTAATCGTATCGTTAAAATCTACAAACATTACAAAATTATAGCGATGTTCTGAGAGATAAAATAACTTATTCTCTTTGTCGAATAGGTCAGAATTAGAGTAAAGTGACTGCTGATTCTTAGCTGATTATATGGTCTGGTCGTGTTGCTTTTAAATGGTTTTCATCCTTTAATATGCTTCAGTAATAATATGCTAATAGGAGTTTCGGTTAATAATGTCGATTTTTCTAAGATATGGTGTTACTAATACATTTGTTGGTATAGACTAGTGACCAGTGGCGGCTCGTGAGGGAGTGCCTTGGGGCGCCGCCCCCTCCGGCATTTATCACATTAAAAAAATTTTCAGAGCAAAACAACATATTTTACTTCCTGGTTTATCTCCTGTATAGGGTTTCAATAGCACGAAAAGTAAAAAGGAGGAAAGGGAAAGCAAAACAATCTTAAGCAACACTATTTTCTTCTACGCCCTTCCACTAAACCCACGAGCTGCCACTGCTAGTGACGTCTATAGCGTTTTGGACGGTAAACATACGCCATCAATAGTCACTTCATTATTAATTGGTGTACAAGAAACATACGTTTCGCGGGAATGTTTAATAACCTTCTTGGAAAAATTTGATTATCGATTGCTTAGAAGAAGTGTCCAGAATAGCCGAAAAAGTTTGAAGATGCAGATTTGCAAACATTATTGGATAAAGACTCAACTCGTACGTTGAAACAATTGGTGGAAGCATTGAATGGGACGAATCTACACGAATTGGGAAAGATCCAGAAGAATGGAAAACTTTTCACATGAATTGAAGAAAAGAGACATTAAAATGCGAAAAACCACTTGGGAAATGTTGTTTGCCAGACAGAAAAGAAAAGGTTCTTTGCATCGAGTTGTGACAGGTAATCTATTTTGACAACCAAAGCGCAGAATATTATGGGTAGACCCAGGCCAGCTTTCGGCATCGCTACCAGTGCGCAATATGCATGGAAAGAAGGCTTGCTGTGTATTTAGTGTGATAGTAGAGGAGCTGGGTATTATAACTGCTGAAACCTGGTGAAACGATTACCGCCGGTCGATACCGATAACAATTGATAAAACTGAAGCCAGCAATCAATGAAAAACGACCAGAATACGCCGAAAGACACGATAAAGTAATTTTTCAACAAGACAATGTTGCAAAAGGTGTAAACAACTATTTGGAAAACGTTAAAATGGGACGTTCTGTCGTATTCACCGGACTTTCAAAACACTTACATTTTTACGAAGAAGTGAAAATTTGGCTTGATGAATGGTTAGCCTCAAAAAGCAAAAATTGTTCGGTGCACAATCCATCCATTGACATAAAAATTGGAAAAAGTAATAGCTAACCATTGTCAATACTCTGATTATTATGGTAGTTTATTTTGTCCACGTGCTTTGTGTTCAATAGAGTCGCTTTAAGTTAGTATGACTCTACTTCACATGTAACGGACGTTTCGTATGAATTTAAAAGTAAAGTGTTTGGGTTAGAGGCGCATCAGCAACTAGGCTATTTAGCGACTGGACCTACAGATTAACGTGGGTTTTGAACCACGGTCATCAGCTTTCGGCAAACCCAGGCCAGCACCCCCCTCGGGCTATAAACCCTTGGTTATGTGCCTACCCATAAGGCTATCAGGAAACCTACCGACTGGCGAGTGACCAACGTAGAACACTTCTCAGAAGGCATCCGGCCTTACCCAGCCTTTAACTGGCGTGACTGAGAGGTAATTCGTAGTCGGATTTTACACTCTTGCCTAGAAACAATCACAAACATTTAGGAAAGATAAACGGACAGAAGAAAGAAAAATAACCATCCGAGCGCTGGAATCGAACCAGCTACCGCTCCAGCGCGGATTTGGCAAAGCAGACCCTCTTACCGCCGCACCAACGCGACCGGCCGTATGAATTTGCTTGAGTTAGAAATTAAAGAAGTAGTTAACACTGCAGTACCCACGTCTTATTTAAGAGATACAAGCCTCAGTCGAATTCGATTAATTTCGGGACCATACGTTTCCGGCGGCGGCCTCTCCGAATATCTTCTTAATATTCAATAACGAATAAGGTTAATACGGTTTGAGCTGTCAATTATAGTATATGTTGTCGTTAAATCTGTAGTGTATCTGACAGATACTTTGCGAGTACTCTGTAAGTATTATAGAATTTATATTTTTGATTTTTTCTTTGTGTTTTTGATATGTTTACATTGTTTGTTAATGCTTGATAACAGTCATTTTTATTTTAATTTTATAAAAAAAATTAAAAAGGCATAGTATCTTATGGATACAACGCGAGTACATTTATATATTTTCATATTTAGTCACCAGAGGCATTTTTTTTCTTCAGGCAAAATGGCTACAAACAAGAACTTTTACAATCTGGAAAGTGACAAAGACATTGAAGAAATACATAAACTTTTATTTGACGAATGGAGTGACGACGATGTGAACGAACACCAAAATCAAAATTCCGAACCCATCGATTATGATGTCGAAGAGAAATATAATACAGATGGATCTGAGACAGTAGAAGAAAGGCAGAAAAAATCAGAATCTGACCAAAGTGATGTCGATTCTACTAGTGCTGAAGAAGACGAAGAAAGCTTTTATATAGCTACAAGAAAAAGTAATAAAAAATCTAGAGCGCTTTTCTTGGAAGAAAGTCCCATTTCCTTCCAGAAAAAGAACTGCTAAGCAAAATTTAATCAAGAAACTTCCAGGTGTTATCGGCGATGCGAAAAACTGCTACAAGTATTTTGGAATGCCGACAGTGTCTCACTAGTGAAAATATGTTAGACTTAGTAGTGAAATTTACCAATCAATATATACAGTGTAAAGGAAAATACAGTTGTATAAGGGATACATCACCTACCGCCAAAAAGTCGAAATTAAAGCCTTCTTGGGACTTTTATACATAGTCGGGCACTACAAAGGTGGAAGAGTAAATTTAAAAGATTTCTGGAGACCGCTTATATATATAACCGCTTAGTACTCATAGAAATATTTTCCACTGTGTTTGCATATAGGAAGGAAAGAAAACTTGTATCCTATGTTCTTCAGAATAAAAAATAGAACAATAAAAAAAGCGATTTCCAGCATGCATCACTTATTATAATAAAATCAAAGCAGGAGTCGACATCGTTGATAAAATGTATTCTGTTTACAATATAGCTAAAAACACCAGGCGATGGCCTATGGTGATTTTTTTTCAATGTTAAATGTTGCCGTTATAAATGTCCAGGTAATAAATTTGGGTAATGGAAATGATCCACCACCTCGTAGAATATTTTTGAAAATTCTTGGGAGAGAATTTCTTCAAGAGCATCTTTTACGAAGAACAACAAAACGTTCTCAGCTTATGACAATGTATTTGGGTCTAAAAGAGTTACTCTCAAAAACAAATACGCCACATATGGAAAATAATGTTAGCGGTGCAGGAAGTAGTCAACAGAACAATACTCAAAAGCGTTGTAAATGTTGTCAAATGAAGAAAAAACACGCCTAACATAACACAATTGTAAAACATGTTGTTCTTATCTTTGTTTGCAACATTCCGCTTTTGTGTGTCTAGAAGGATGTATGCAAAGAAACCTAAATGTTGAGGATCAAACAGATAATGAATAATAAATATATAATACGTCCAAATGTTTTGTCATCTTATTTTATTTTTAGAGAAAGCTCACGCCACAAATGGAGTGTTTTCTAAAATTTATCATTGTGTATCTGTGGGATACACGGCGAACACCCGTGTTTGAATCTGAGCGCGAATAACGCAGTGTTAAAGATAAACCTTGTTCAAGATGTTCCAGGTTAACACATGAAGAAAATATTGTAAAAACCTAGGATCTTGTTCTGACCAATCACCTGTTAAGTCTTAGAGATATTAGAGATATTAGTGAAATATCATTTGAATCAGTGGGTGTGGACTGAGCAGTCCCACTCCGGAAAACAAATACTCCTGCTAAACCCGATGTCAGGTGTTTAAACAGGGTTAATATCAGTAAACAGTAAGAGAGTATAATTTTTTTATTCAGTTGAAAGTACAATTCTACATTGTCTTATTCAAAGTATATTATTCACTGCCGAAGTCAATTTACCAATTGACAAGTGATAAAACAAACATCATTTTAGAAACATGTGCTTTTCAGTTTCTCAGTTGCAATATTCAAACAAAATACGTGACTATGATGGAAAACCAAAATCAATTATGTTTAGAAAACTACCCAGAACCGATCGAAAAGCAGTTCGTAAACTTTATCAGTTTTAGAAAACCATGACCACTAAGCGTTTTCCCACCGAACAAATGTAATTAAAAAAACGAGAAAAGAGAAGGTTTGGAATCCTCAAATGTGCAAACTTTTATCGATTTCATTACACTGATCAATAAAACAAACAAACGGGACCATTTAAAGTTTCCGATTAACTAGTTGAAACGAAATTTGTGGATTTATAGATGATTTAGCTGAGCGAATAAGTATAGTTGCAACGCGCGCTGATAAAATACGTTATCTGGATTCTCGATGTGGCCCAAGCGCATAATTTAGATCAATTCGAGCGGGACCGTCTCCATTTATTTAATTGGTGTCGTTCGGAATTACCGAATACTCTGGAATTATCTTAGTTATGCCCACAGTCCTTCTAGAAGGACACTTCACAGATTACATTGGTATCGACTCTTGTGTTAAGTAAACTATTCTGGATGAGATGGCAACATGTAATTTATTTAATTAAAAAAGATGTAAACTAATAGTTAATGTTAAATTATCATAAGGTTGCTGTAATTTATATAGTTTTTGTGTCACTTTAAAAGTTACCATGGCCATGCCCATAGACTTAAAGATGTCTCGGTAAATTTATTTTTTAATTTTTTATTCACCGGGGCATGTAATGCAGTTGTAGTACTGGGAGATCTTATATAAAGGGTTTAAACAAGGTTTGGTTCATTGTTAATATGTGGCAAGGTCCACAGGTGGGTAAAAATATAGGTGTTCTTTTAAAAGGACACTGGATACAAAGATTTTCTTTTTTTCAAGGGACTTACACTTGATGATCTTATAAGAATGATATAAGAAGATGACAAGACAAACAATAAACTTGAAGAAATCTACCACTAAACATCAAATCACTTTTTTGAACTGCTCGACGCACGTTTCAGTGATTAAATCATCTCCTGATGATGCTAACATGGTGAGCGAAACGTGCGTCGAGCAATTCAAAAAAAGTGATTTGGTGTTTAGTGGTAAATCTTTTCAAGTTAAGTATTTCACACCAAAGGTTCCGATAGAAGAATTGAAGACAAACAATGCCTGCCAAGAATTAATAGACAAAAAGATTCAGGCGATGGAGAGAATCTAAACATAAACAATCTTCCTGCTTCTCAACTTAGGGTAGAAGCTAAATTACTTGTATCAGTCGTTGATGAACAAGAATATTGGCTATGGGAAGAAAAAAAGATGATTTAATTCCATTGTCGGAAGTTCATCATTTATTGAAAGAAAAAAAGCACTTAACCGAAATCAAAAATAAATAAAATAAATGGACAAAACACGATTTAGACAATTCGCGTTTGAATATACAGTGGCCCCTGTTTAGTTGTTCATCCAATAACTCATCTTCTGTACAACTCTTCCAAAACTCCATGGGTGCAGAAACAACTGAAATGTTTATTACTTCCACTAACAATTATCCAGTGAGTCAAAACCGAAGGGCAGATGTTAGCGCAGAAAATATCATGGTTTTTTATTCATGATTTTAGTTCTTTTACGTTTGGATTTCAAGGCGTAGAATGATGTGAGAAGTATTTTAATAAATTTGCATTGTTGCGACAATAATAATTTAGATCAATCGGACCATTTTTCACTGAAATGAATATGCTATTTTTGTATTTTGCCCCTATTGATCAATTTTATTGTGTAGATGAAGCTATGGAACCGCATTTTGGCCGTCATGGCTGCAAGCAATTTATTCGAGGGAAACCGCTGAGATACAGGTACAAATTGTAGGTTGGAGCTACAGCCGGTGGATACATAGTGTGGTAAGAACCATACGAAGGAGCCAAATTCGAACTAAGGAGTTGATATAAAGCTTTAGGATTGGGACCCTCACTAGTACTACAGTACACTAATGTATTACTCACCCAAGACAAGCTACCATATAATCTTTACTGTGACATTTTTTTTTTCGACTCTATCCTTGATTGATATACTCACAAAAAGAAGAATCAAGTATACGGGTACAACTAGCAAAAGAATCTGCTTGGTAGTTCTCTCTTGGCATCTGACCAAGACTTGAAAAAGAAAAGATGAGCTTGTGACTATAGGATGTTAGATGATAAGTCTTTAATTATTGTTAAATGGTCCGACAATAATATGGTACACATGGCCTCCAATTATTATGGTATAACGCCACTTCACCCTGTTACCCGATATTACCACCAAAATAATTAAAAAGTTACGGTGTAGCAACCACAAAACATTGAAAGTTATAATACATGTATGGCTAGCGTTGATCGTAACGACCAAAACATTAAAAAAAAAACAAACAAAATACGTGACTGTGATGGAAAACCAAAACCAATTATGTCTAGAAAACTACCCAGGACCGATCGGAAAACAGTTTGTAAACTTCATCAATTTTAGAAAACCATCGCCAGTAAACGTTTTCCCACCGAACAAATGTAATTAAAAAAAAACGACAAAAAAGAAGATTTGGAATCCTCAAATGTGCAAACTTTTATCGATTCCAGTACGCTGATCAATAAAACAAACAAGCAGGACCATTTAAAGTTTCCGATTATCTAGTTGAAACAAAATTTGTGGATTTATCGATGATTTAGCTAAGCATTAAATGTACTTGCAACCCACCCTTGATAAAATACGTTATCTGGATTCTTGGTGTGGCCCAAGCGCATAATTTAGATCAATCCGAGCTGGACTGTCTCCGTTTATTTAGTTGTATCGTTCGGAATTCCCGAATATTCTGAAATTCTCCTGGATATCCTAATCGGATATCCAATAGATAAAATACCATTTGTTGAATAGGTTAATTGGACTTTTAAACAATTTTTTTTTGTCATAAATGGAAAGATCATATATAAGTTTTGTAACAAAATTATTTTTATTTTTATTTTTTTCCTTATAATTAAAAAGTTATATCAAATTGAAAATACATTTTTAAACCTAGTACCGATGACACGCCGACAATTCCCGAAAACAATGTCACCTCACAGCAATATGTGACCTCACACAATGTACCGAAGACCAATCGCTTCAGCTCAGGGTAATTCGGTTACTTAAACTCGAAATTTTCTTTCGCCCTGTTTCTGAACAGACGTTCCGAAAGAATCGGAGTTTCAGGCAAATAAAACAATTTATCTTTAGTCATTTAGTCATTGTTCTATAGGTTTAACCTATATCTTTTACTGCTTTTGTTGGTTTGCGATCGATTTAAAAATATACTTGCTTTTAATTGTTATTTAGGCTTTCGGTGCTGTTTTCGATGTTATTCTCATATATCTGGAGGCTCAAAGGTAAGTTCAGAATGAAATCAGATTAGAGTTCCTTTTGTTTTTTGCAGTCATTTTTATATCTTTTATTTATATTATTTAATTCATGTAGGGATAACAAATTAACGTGCCAAATTTATAAGAAGGAATATTCCTGTGTGTTCGCAAATAATCTACATGTAGCAACACAACCGAGGGCAGTAACAATAAAAAATCCTTTCAGGGTCGACAATTTTGTAGGATAGGAATAATAATATTCAAGAATTAGACAAGAACAGACAAGAACAAAATACGACTACTGATTTGGAAGGTAATCGTATATGAAAAGTCTTATGCTTATGAAAGTTTTACAGGATAATCTAATTTGTAGATGGTCGAAGAGTACAGAAATTTGTGATTAGTTGGATGAACACTAACTAGTTAAATTAAGGACTAGCAAAGCAGTTTTCCATGGAATCAAAACAAACATCTGAAGGAGTATGCAAAAAAAAATGAAAATAGAATAATAGCAAACCTACTATCCAAACAAAAAATAAAGAAAATGGTATATTTCTATTCTAAATAAAAACAAAACAGTTAAAATATTTTCTTTTTCAGGATTTTGGTACATTTCATCTATTGATTGAACATATTCATTTGATAGGGTATGTTTAAACACAGGTTAGAAATTTATTATAGGCAATGAAGACTGATGGTAGGCTGACTGTGGTTTTCTAGTGGATAGACTTTAACAGTAAAGTCCCACACTTCGACTATAAGTTTTCCACTCAAAAAAAAGGTTTAGGTGCCTTCTCTTATTTAGGAAATCTCTAGCTTGTCATTTATGAGAGTTAGTTAGCAACCACATATTTGCAAATATTATAAAATCAAGAGTTTAATGTGGTGCTTTGTCAAACATGTAAAGCAAAAAATCGCTATCGTTTGAAAAAATACTGAAAACTTGAATTAAAGCAATAATATAGTATGGGTGATTTTTTTTTGAAAATGTTAATAGCGTTTAGTGTGGTGGTTTGAAGAATCGGTGTGGTTTTAAAAAGATTGCAAATTTCAATGAAAGCAATCAAACAAATATGTATATAATTTTCGATAGTGATTGTTTTTATTCTGAATTGATTATTAATGTAGTTTACAATTTATAATTTACTGTAACATATTATCCTGGTTGGGGGAAGTTTTATTATGTATATTTAACAGTGTATTCTTTATTGAAATAAAATGAGCGATTTAAACGGTATGTGTTTTGTTTTTCTAATTATGATTTATATTATAAAACTAGATAATATCATTTGGTTATTCGATATTTAACATTTGTCATTATTTTTGAAAACCAATATTACAAATATATAACATATAATTTTGTTATATATTTATTATTACATTTTGTTTGAGTTTATTATCTGCTGAAGCTGCACAATCGTGGCATTGAGTGTCGTGTACCTTTCTTAATTTTTCATTAATAGTCAAGGTAACTATATAAGCTTTACTTCGAACTTTATGTGCTGGACATACACGTACTTTATTTTTAACAAATGCAAATACCATTTTAGCGGTTAAGTTGAACAAAACCTATAGCCTTGTCACCGTAACTCTCTAGTGACACCCTACGAATTGTGTAATTATATTTAATAGAAATATTTACATTTACGTTATTATTTAAAAAAAAACTTACGTCGATGCTTTAGCACCTCGAACCTCAACTGAATTGAACCAAATATCATTTTTCAGAAAATCTGTGACCATAAAAATATACACTGCAGGTATATTATTAAAATTAGCCTTTATGAATCCTTTGTCACTTAACCAACAATAATTTTGACAGTATATATACGATTAGAAGCCGTTAAAGACGTCACAAACATAGCAGTCAATTGTGGGGCGTTCGTAGTCACGTGATTTTTATTTAAATTTTATACATTTTAATTCAATTATATTTAATTGTAACAAGTTTTTAAAAAGTTTTTCGCATCGATTATCAATATTATTTATGATAGTTTTAAAGTAAAGTAAAAAATCGATAATTATTTTTTATTCAAAAGCCTAATTAATTAAAAATTTCATTTTTTTACTTATTGAGATGTTCATATACTATGCAATTATTTTATCTATCTTTCAATGGATTCTTCTATTTTCATATCACATTTCTGAGAGTATGTTAAATACTAACTAAATTTATTATATGCTGAGGAAGTAAAAAGTTCCAGTATACAGGCTTAATTCAGATATGCCCAGACTACAAGTCACAATCAAGCTGAAAATATACTCACTGTAGATCATATATTGTGCGCAAGAACTCACTTTTTGCTTAATTTCCCTTATGTTTCTGTGCGAAAATATAAAAATAAATAGTTCGAAAATTCTCTTTTCGTAATATTATGAAATATTTTTGGTGTGCTGCTGACCTAAGTAGCGTTCCTGTGATTCTGCTAAAACTGCTAAAATGCAACGAGCTCGTGCACCATATCATTTCAGGCAACTATCCGAAGCTGAAACGGAACATGCTCTGGTTATGAGAGACGTAGATTTAAGTTATTGTGAAATAGAGAGACGATTTGACATGCTGCTTCTACCGCTGTACGTACATGAATAAGATTAATTAAGGATCTGAGTTATAGACGAGTTTGAGGTTCTCGCTAACCTAAAATTATCCATAAACATGACGAGTGATATCCTATTTTTTATTCTTTATATGGTATTTGTAATTTGCTTCTTACAAGACAGTACATGCTCCAATGGCGGTTCATGGGTTTTTAAAGTGGGAGGGTGTAGAAGAAAATAGTGCCACTGAAGATTTTTTTTTTGCTTTCTTCTTCCTCCTTTTTACTTTTCGTGCTATTGAAACCCTATTCAGAAGGTGAACCAGGAAAATGAGTTAAAGGAAAGAAACTGAACGGAAATAAAATATGGGATTTTGCTCTGAAAAATTGTTTACTGTTATAAATACCGGAGGGGCGGCGCCCCAACGCCCTCCCTCACGAGCCGCCACTGACATGCTCATTATCGAAATTGACTGTGTTTTTACAGCGCACCAGAAGAGGCACTTTTTAAAATGGTGCCAAGAAATGAACGGAGCCTGGAATGAAACTCTATTTACCTTATCCATAAAAGATAAAATTTTCAAATTGCGTGGGTTTTTCAATTCTTGAACAAAACACAGATGGCGCTGGGAATTTGCCTAAGTCTAGTTTCATTTCAGAAGGGTAATGTATGAGATTTATAAAAATGGAGTCGTACACAATACAACAACGCGTTAAACATTGTTGAATTATTTTATGAAAATGGGCGTTCAGTGAACAATGCTTTTAGAAAGATGATATTTAGGGTTTGCACAATCGTCAAAAATTAAAAAAAACTGGTTTGATGGAGGATAAAAGAGGAGCATTATACAATCATAGTGGGCGTTCAAAAAGCATATTGATTTGGTACGTGAAAACGTTGCTGAAGACCCAAAAATTTCCATTAGTCGACGTTTCCAACAATTTGACCTTAGGTGAATTCATAATATGGCGTATTTTACGAAAGGACTTGGCTCTGAAGGCATACAAGGTTCAAAGAAGATAAGAACTAAAGCCACTGGATCATTCCAAACGTAGTGCATTTATAAATTGGAACAAAGAACAAATATATCATTAAAAAAATCACCTTTTCGGATGTAGGACATTTTGACATTAGTAACTGTATTTATAAACAAAATTGCCGCATTTGAGGTGAGGAAAATCCACGATTGATTTACGAGAAATCTTTACATCTTAAGCGAGTTACTTTTTAGTGTGAATTATGATCAGAAGGTGTAATAGGGCAGTATTTCTTTCAGATTGTTGCTGGTGAAGCTATAACTGCGAATGTTATTCGATATCGTGAAATGATAAATTCACATATCTGGGCGATATGTGGTTCCAACAGAATGGTGCTGGTTACGTGATGTAAATGGGGTTACGTGAAAAGTCAGTTTTATAAGAACAATCCACAATCGATTACTGAACTAAAGGATCGAATTATTCGAGTCATTGGTGAGATAGAGCCACGGTTATGCCAAAATGTTGACAAAAGAGTGGACGTTTAGTTTACGCGAAACGCCGTGTCTGCCAGCTCCAGGTAGGATATCAGGTATGCTCAAAAGGTTGCATAGTGACTCATATGATTGCGGCTGAACAAACGGATAGAGAACTCAAGTAGAATATGAGAGTATGTATTCCCTGCTTGATAATATTTCTCCCAAATATTTTTTTTAATAAGAAACCCAATTTCGCTCTGAAAACGTCTGACTCTTCTAAGGCAAATTGTGTTCTATTTCAGGCGCCATTAATTTCTCTCTTGGCACCATTTTAAAATCAATTTGGATGATGAGCCTGCACCTCCGGCACAAGCAAATGTAGAATAGCAGTCGATATTGTTTGTCATGTTTCTGGGTAATTTTAGGATGGCCAGAACCCCGAATTCGTCTATGTTTTCGATCCTTAATTCATATTCTATATGTGCATGTAGCGGTAGAAGCAACAATGTAAAGTCGGCCCGCAATTTCATGAAAACTTAAACCTACATCTTTCATAGCTAGAGCTCGTCCTTCTCAGCTTCGGATAGTTGCCTGAGCATACGAAAAATTTTTCACAATATTATGAAAAGAGAATGTTTTGAACTTTTATTTTTTTTACTTTCGCATAGTGAAACATAAGGGGAATCAAGGAAATAATATATGAGCTTTTGTACACAATATATGATCTACAGTGAGTATAATTTCAGTTCAATTGTAACATGCATGCTGGGTATTTCTAATTGAGACCTATACCCTGGAAATTTTTACCTCCCCATTAATTTTTTAGCATTTAACATAATTTTAAGAATGTGATAAGAAAACAGAAGAATTGACTGAACGGTGGAGAAAACAATTATATATTCAATGAACATAAGTCATATAGATCTATGTCAATAAGCAAAAAAAAACCGTGTACCTTCGAATTAGAATTAACCTGACCACGGTATTTTTTCTCTTGGATATCCCATAAATTTCAGAATATTCAGGAATTCCGAACGCTACAACTAAATAAACGGAGACAGTCCAGCTCGAATTGATCTAAATTATGAGCTCGGGCCATACCAAGATTCCAGATAACGTATTTTACCAGGCGCGGATTGCAACTACACTTAAGGTTCGCTTAGCTAAATCATCGGTAAATCCACAAATTTCGTTTCAACTAGTTAATCGGTAACTTTAAATGGCCGGGCTTGCTTTATTGATCAGCGTAATGGTATCGATAAAAGTTTGCACATTTAGGCATTCCAAACCCACTTTTTTCTCGTTTTATAATTACATTTGTTCTGTGGGAAAACGTTTACTGGTCATGGTTTTCTAAAACTGATGAAGTTTACGAACTGTTTTCCGAACGGTTTTGGGTAGCTATTTAGAAATAATTGATTTTGGGAATAATTAGTTTTACACATTTATCGAAGCTTTATCGGGGAAGTATTTATAAAATTAAATAGGGTTTTAGTTTTTTACCATAAAATTTTATTTTTAAAGATAGAATTCTGGTTTTTCCTTATGTTTCGTTATCATCTTTGGTTTATTATCTGCTATAATCATCAGTCTTGAAAATAAATTGTAAAAAACCTTTCAATATTTTTGACGAAAACCCATTATGTCGATACTGTATGAACAGAATGGCATATATTTTTTGTTATCAGACGCACAGTTCACATACTAATTTCTTTATTTTCCTTGGCAAGTCTGTACATGATGCGTGTACCCAGCGAAAACATAGCACGCTGCAGCCCGCCTTCACCGGGCTTAGACCGTGAAAACAGATAATTACAGTATATGCACGGGCAATCTTCTTTGCCTTTTTTGAGTTTCCGGAATAGCTATATTCGATGTTTCTGCTAACTCAAATAAGTGGTCTGGAAAGGTATTAATATTAACAGGCCAAAGACATGTGCTTCTGAATCCATTGGTAGCGTTCTGTATATTTGATTTGAATATACTTCAGAATGTTACCACACAACCTGGGTAAGCATACAGTAACTTCGACATTTCATAAAATATGTTTTCAACGGTCCATGGAAACATTCATCGAGCAGCTGCATTTGGTGAGTGCACTGTGGCGGAAGGCACAAAATAATTGACAAACATTCAAGATTTTTGTGGTTTTGCGAAACTATCAACGATAAACAGCTCTTTTTCATCCACACTTGCCTGGGCATGTGATTCAAAATGATGTAGCCATTTAATGAAGACGTCGGCGGTCATTCATCCAGATTCCTGAGGGATTTCTCATGTACCAATCAGTACTTCATTTATTAGCTCATTTTTCTTATTCTTCCTAGGAAAAATCATGCATGAAAGAACATATGAACCCGAAGCAGTCATACCGCAGACCACGGTCAAATGGGCTCCAGTTCACCACTGGTAAGGTATCCGACCTGTTTTCTATCGATTTGCTAAGTAAGATTTTCTGGAATCTTTGAACGTTGGAAATTCCAGATTCTTTTTCGCTTTGCTGTTTGTCAAAGTTCGTGTACTTCTGTGCGGGTCAATACAAATGGGTGAATTTCTAATAATTTTAAATAGTCTGCTAACTGGCTTTCGATGACCGGTGGGAATGTTAACTCAAATCTCTCCAAAGCTTTAGTATTGGGTGTTACTGTTTTATTCAAAGATAATGCGTGACGTCTTAAAGTAAGTTGTGGGACACCGAATGTTTTTGAAGCAAAAAGCCAACCCATTTTATATTCCTTCACAGCTTTAATGGCTTCTTCCGTTGATTTTTGGCTCCATGAGGGCCGATCGGTTTCCCTTTTGTAGTACCGAGGCATATCTTAACAGTAATCTGAAATTAAATATAACATGTATTATATATTATATGTCGATTTGTCCATAAGTACTGTATGTAATATTGTCCACACAGTATCGTAAACATATTTTATGCTCTGTTTTCGTCTAAAGCACTCTAATTTGTTTTAAAAACGACATGTTATTGTTTGATTCTTTATAAAGTAGGCACTTAAGTTCAAAGTAGGAAGGAAGTAAAATAGTCAAAAACTTAACGAAATCATAAAAAAAAGTCCAGTAAAAATAAAACTTTTGTAAGCGGTAAACAAGTTCTCACCTGTAACACTCCGACAACTGAGCGAACAGCAGAGTGAGTTCGGCAAGTTGGGTGTCCCTTTAGGCACTTTTTGGGTAAGAAAGCAATGAGTAAAAGTCCGCGGTTTAAATAAGAGACTAGTGTTTCATTTTATCCGTATTTGTCATTTTGTACATACTTCTCTTGTGAATTATAATTTAACAATTAATATGTAACATTAAAATTGTAGCAGTTCTTCGTCACACTCACATATTTTATTTAATTATTCCAACTGAGAAATTGAAAAACAATGGCTTATTAATTTGTTATAACTAGATAAGTTGTATAACTGGCCAATCGGTAAACTTTCGGAAATTTGTTGTTAATGCTTCGGTCGTTTATTCCATTGCTACATTGATAAAAACTTGGAAATATGTCAACTGTACACTTCAAAAGATTCTGTACAGACATAAACCAATTTCAGTTATATTACCAAGCCATACAGAAACGTAAGTTCTACATTCCTTTTAACCCTCCATTAGTCTCGGCCGATCTGAGAGATCAGAAAGCGATATTTTGTTTTACAGAATTCCTTACGCGATGAATTCACAGTTCTAGTAGCTTCCTAACTGTTTAAGTGAAGTGAGAGTTTTGACGTTCATCAAATCTATTGCAGGTTAGAAATTTGTACTTTTGATCTACCAGATCACCGCGACCGACATAGCAAGTTTTTCGTACCTCAATTTTTAATTAATATGATTAATTAATTATTTTTCTAATATGTATATATAAGTATATATCCTACCATAGTATTTTTTTGTATCTGTAACAGTAAAAAAGGCATTGAATTCCGACTATCGATCGAACCGTAACTAATATTGTTTTTTTTAGATTACCTTCTAGGCAAGAAATTCTCTTTGAAAAATAAAGATCATGTAGAAGAGATCATTCGCATGCTGAATGACCAAGATGAGGAAATTTCAGGCTCTAGCCACGAAGAAGCTGACACAGATGAAGATGTTTGTGGGGAAGGAAATATTGTACAAAGTAAAGAAAATATTATACAAAGTGATGAAGAGTCTGGTTCCGAAATTAACCTAGATGGGGATGAGAACCATTATATTGCTCACCAAATCAGGAACATAAAAATTATAAATTCCTGGAAGTGGAAAAAAATACCATTCAATCAGGCAAGGAGGCCTGGGCCACAAAACATTACTGTGCACCTTCCTAGTCTTCTGGATGTTTGGTCTCTGTTGTTTGATAGCAAAATTTTGAAGATAATAGTAGAATGTACTAAGAAATACAAAATGTATGACAAATTTTCTACACTCAGAGATGCGAAATAAACTAGTTTAATTGAAATAAAAGCGTTTGTTGGGATTTTATATCTCGTAGGTGTGTATTAAGCATCACATCAAAATCTAGAGGAATTATATAGTACAAATGGTGAGGGGCTTGAGCTTTTTAGACGCAAATGACTCAAGATAGAAGAACATACGACCGACTTGCACCTTTTAGAGAATGTTACGAATATTATATTAAATATTGTAAAAAATATTATAGTCTAGGAGAAAATGTTACGAGTGACGAAATAATCGTTGTATTTAGGGGTAGATGCGTTTTTCGGCAATATAATCCAAGAAAACCTGTAAAGTATAAAATCAAAAGATGTTCTCTTACTGATGCTAGGGTATACATGCTTATGCCTATACATACAATATGGAAATTTACGCGGGAAACCAGCCAAAAGGAACCTTTAGTTTGAACAACTCACCATTTGAAGTATGAAACTCCAACATTGAAGAAAACACAGAGATCAAATCTTCCATGTTAAGATTTCAGAAGGACGCAACCTTGGTTTCATAAATCCTTAAGCCAAAGAGTAACGTATATCTTTTGTCAACTCTACATTTTGAAGGCAAAGTGGATGAGACGACAGGCGACCAAAAAAAAAACCCTGAAATAATATCATTTTGAAACTAAACAAAATGCGGAGTAGATATTGTAGATCAAGTGATGATTCTAGGGCCACAAAACGTTGGCTTATGGTAGTTTTCTTCTCTATGTTGAACACGGCAAGAATTAACGCTCAAATTTTATTCACGGACAATTAAAATAAAGTGAAGAACAGGAGAACATTTTTAGGCCAACTTGCGGTTTCACTTATGCAAGACCATCTGCACAGGCGAAGAAGACATAATACTGGACTGCCTACACATATTTCGGGAGATCTAAAAAGGCGTTATGTTGAAGAAGATACCCCCCGTCCCAATGAAATACAAACAGAGAACCAAAAAGGTTTGACTGTTTACCCTGCAAATCAGGTAACAGGAGGCACCTCACAAAATATAAGTGCCAGGTATGCATGAATCCACTTTGCTTGGAAAATTGTAGAATGAGATTTTCAAATTGACTGTACAGTTGTCGCTGATTCAACTTTAAGTGATGACGAATATTGATCCGAAATTCTTAAATGACCTAAATTTTTTTATTCATCTTAGAAATAATCTTTTAAATTCTTTTATTTTTTGCTCCTTCCATTTTTTGCTGTTTGTCACAGCTATAATCTAATTTTAATGATAAATTATAAGTAATCATGGTATATTCGCTTTTGTGTAATAAATAAATAAGTTTTACTTAATTTTAATTAATTTAAAATGTAACTACATAATAAAATGCCTAATGTTGTTTAGTTAATTGTTTATCATTTTAAACCCTTTAGTCTATTATCTAACGAATAAAAAGTTCAACATTTGTCGAGTTTTGTAAAAACACATCTGTCAGATAACCACGACCAACATGACTCGTTTTGTAGCCACGACTAACGGAGGGTTAACAGTTCTTGAACGTTCTTTCTACACTTTATGCCTTGTTCAGAAAATGTTAAACTATTCTCAAGAAGGTACAAAGCATCGAAACCGTTGTACTCACAATTGGGTCGAATCCTCCTTCAAAAGCGCTAAAATGGTTCTCCATAACGCCGAAAAATCGACCAGAGCAAAGCGTATACTTCAGGTCGAAGTTGCCATTTTAAACTTCTCAAGTAGACCGATCGGCTATAGCGTCCTTTTCATATACGGCGCAATTGTCTCAAACTGCTTTTGGACCTTTTTGCCTACGACATAAAGCGAACTATAGCAAGTATCGAAAATGACGTTTTTAAGCCATTTAGAATTTCCATTTCAAAAACCTGAAAGCTAACTAAAATGTTTTGTAACCAAATATTTCCCTTTTGTAATAAAATTGAAATTCCTAGTTACATCGACTGCAGCCATTCGCCGGAGGCATCTAGACGTAGGTCACGGATGGAACATGAGGCACTTCAATAGTTGTTTTAAATTATTTTAGGTATAAATAAACACTAAAACTGGGAGAGGGTCTATCTTAGATAAAAAACTCAATAATGATGTTATACATTTAACATAGTACATTTAACATTGTACATAGAACTTAAAAAAATAAAAATAAAACAGTAATGAAAAAATCAAAAAGAGGTCTAGCGGTCTGGTCCACTAAATCCTGTTATCTTAGATACACTTTACTTCACACAGATTACTTGTCACAAAAAAAAGTTAGAACATATTTTTCTATCTTAAAAGAGATCTTATCTAATTTACAGTGCTTTCAAATTAGGTTATTCTAACCCTACTTAAATTATACTAATTAAATAAAACTGAATCAAATGTAAGCAAGTAGATCAATCAAGATATGTAAATCAGATCGAATTGTACATTGTCTTTTACCTGGTGGTACCGAGAGTATTAAGCAATTAAAGTTAAAGTTAAAGTATCATAGAATATTAACGTAATAAAAAAATATAATAAAAATTATTATCTGGTGTTATCTTCTTTTGTTACGCGGGTCGTTCATGCAGCCTCTGGACTATCCAGTTACTAGTAGAGTCGTTTACTGGCAATTCACCCGGCAATGTCCCAAACGAGGGGGCCCCCAAAAGGTATCTAATATGCCTTTACCGCGTACAGCAAAAAGCAAGCACCAAAAATTACCGGATTCGGTAATGGCTAGGCTCCAATATGACTGGCTTTATAACGACTTGCTCCTAAATTGATTGGTTTCTATACCCACCGGGTCATAAAACCCTCTACAAAAATACCAAAACAAAAATAAAGCCTGAGTTTCGCTTGGCCAGCTAATCTACATACCTCTCACGAAAGGGTACGCCGTGAAGACGTCTGTTCAGCTCAAGATGTGATGTTAGACTCGTCCCGTAAAATACCGGTGTGCTCTCAAATAAAACTCGCGCAAAACGATCTTAGCTGTAGCGGCCGATAAAGTAAAAGATGCCGAAAATTATGTTGCTCCGAAGTGAGCAACATTGTTTGTAGAAGGTAGTGAACGTGAATCTAATGGAAACTTGGAATAACGACTTATACAAGTTATCCAGCATAGAAATTCCTATCATTGGCATCAAACATGAACCTTAGTGGCTGAATAATCACAACAGTTAATTTATGACAAGTTCTAATTTTTGTATTGAATGGCTACAACAATATTTTTAAATAATCCACATTATTACAATATAAATGAAACATCATTTAAATAATATGTTTAGCATATTGCTTTACAGCTAACCTACTTCAGAAAATACAAATGTTTACACCGTTAACCGAAGTATAGAAAGACATTTTCTGTTTTTTTTCCAATAAAAAGTAAAAGGTGCCTGAATATTTTGTGTATTTTCCTTTATTTGGACCTTTCCCTGTAATCAATATTGAAAATTGAATTAAAGAGTTTACCAAGCCCTTTCTCCTTTTCAGTATAAAGAAATGAACAGCTTCCCTTAATACTTTGCATATTTTCGCTTATTTGAATTTGACCTTAGAAATCGATATTGAAGATTAAATTGAAAAGTAAATATCAAATATAAGTATAAAAATAACTATCCTGTAAAAGTCGCTTCATGACCCCACAATAGTCAAAGAAGAAAGATTAAATAACTTAAAATATAAACCAGCTAAGCATTCCAAGAGATTCAAATCAAGGATCTGTTTGAGGCTCATGATAAAACCGCATAACAAAATTTAGGTTAGGTTAGGTTCTCGATTTTCTTTTAGAGATATCTCTTTTTCCTCGCAAATTTGTTGATGCATTGTTTCATATGATCGTACCTGAGGATTATGTTGGCACAGAATATTATTCAAACTTTGTAGAATATCATTCCGTAACTGTTGTACCGTACCAAGAATTCTAAAATTTTATTGTCCCTTTCGAGAAGGTAGTTGTATATTTGAACCAAAAGTTGCAAAGAATAAAGTATTCTTATATTGACGAATATATTCCGTAAATTATTTTATAAATCATCATCATTAGTGAACAACTTCTTTATTTATCTATTTAATTAACTAATTTTTTTTTTATTAGAGCAACAAAAGCTAAAATATTCAAATGAATTTTTTTCGCATGCAAAACATAGGAAAAAACATTAATTACATTTATGTTCTAAATTACCCAAAGTGAAAGGATTCACGACTTCTGAAATATCTTCTAAAACAGCACATCCTCTCTTAATTTGTAATGCTATTAGTTTTTGATATTTTATTTGTTTCTGGGAACGTTCCATCAGTTTTCCCTATAACCAGTCAAAGTTCGCTTATGTTTATTATTTGTATTACAGGTAGAAAATTAAAAAGAACTGGAGCTTTCATCTCCTTCAAAATTAGTAAGACGAAAAATTAAAACACTATAATGACCTCGATCAAGATTGTCAGAAAAGATTAGATTGTAAATAATATTTCCGTAGTCTTGATTTTGATTATTATCCCTCTTATAGACTCAAAAGAAATAATTGGGAAATAACTGAACAATACAATTATGCTCTACATCATTATTAAATAAATAATAAAAAATTGTCCTAAAGAGTTTCCATCACCTGAAAAGGGGAATTCTTACCATTTCCCGCCATTCCATTATAAGGATATAAAAGAAAAATGGATTAAACTACAAACTATATACAAATTAAAACAAAAGACTTAAAGTTTTTTTACTATTAAAAGATTATTACATGTCTTAAAAAGTAAATTAATGGTTTTATCAAAACCAAATCTAATAAAATTAAAATAGTAGCTTACATTCTATACCGTAGTTGATATAATCAAATGCCTTAATAAACAAATAATCTAAAACAAATCCTGTGTGGTATGACATAGTTTGATAGATTTTGAGACAGAAATGCTGCTGCTCTATAAAAGATGAACTCTCCAACTATTCTCGTTGCTGGTTTTAAAACTGTTGCATCTATTAGTTACAGTAAATGTATCATTTAGAAGAACCTGCATTATGCATCTACTGCACAAATTGACTGGTTATTAACAGATTTCTTATTAAAATGCCTAAAACATTTTGAACCAAATCTAATATTTAGTTTCAGCCGTCAATAAGCATCAACTTCCGCCATCTTTTTCACGCACTTTATGCGTGTATAAGCTATGAATATTATATTTTCAATGTAATTAACAAAAAAACATATTAATTATTAATGCACTATCAATAATATAGTTTTAATTATTATATACTTGAAGTAAAATATTAATACAAGCATTTTAATAAAAATATATAACTTTATCTATAAAAAAAGGAACAAAAAAACATTGTTATAATGGTATATGTTGCAGCAATACGTGTAGTATATAATTTTCGGAGCATTTATATTACTTTGTTAGTTTTCCAAAGCATTGTCTTGAGTAACGTCGAAAACATTAAATCAACGAAACAAAAACATATAAAAATTTGCCCAAAGTGTACTAAATATGATTTGTGAGTTAAAAAATGTAGACGAGGTGATGGTCGATTCCAACTGATTTATCATATTAACAAAGATACGTATATTTGTTCACTTCATTTCAAAGAAAGTGGTCTAACAACAGAATATCCTGATAATTAATCCATTTAATGTTTAATCTAATAGCTCATACTATAATCTTAAATGGTGAGTGTTTTTGTAGGTAAAAGTAGCAAGTGCCTGTTTGGCTGAAAAATATAAACAAACTCATGGCGCAAGTTCATTATTTTAACTGCTGCTAAGTGCTCCTATGTAGATATAAAAGTATTAAAAGAAATGAAAATTAAAATTTGCTCCAAACTTAATATACAAATAAATGTTATGTTATAAATATAAAGCTAAAAATATAGATATATTGTTATGATATAATGTAAATATAATATAAAACTAATATGAATATAATTGTCATCCTAACCTTTCAACAAGCTCTGCTTTATTCCCATGTTGGTGACGGCCATGGCATTTTAACCATCGTTGTAATCGAATACAATTATGTACTTCTATTGTAGGATGCACTAATAATGCACCATCAATTAATTTTTCATTTAGTTGCACTGATAATAAGGGTAATGATCCTTGTTATCCAGCCAAATTTATTAAGTTCCCAAAACTTTCATATTAACGCCTCGTTAACATGGCGGACGCGTTTGCGCGCAACTAGTCCTATAAAGGTCTATTTACTAATGACATCGTCTTTTATGCAACCAGATATATACATTTTGTTATTGAAAAATACACTTTTGTGCGCAATAAAACATTTAAAAGGGTATGATAAATGATCTCCGCGACCACAGGATTATAAAAAAAAGAATTATACAGAATCGTTCACTAATAAGGTGTAACTCATTGCCTGAAAAATATCCTTAGTCATGTAATTATATGGATTCTATGTGAATGATCTAACGCATAAGTAAAAATTCCTCTATGAGGTATGAAAGTATAGTGAAAAGTCAGATATTTTTAAATTAAATATTTTTTTATATAAATTCAATTTACATTTCAACATGGTTTACTTTTAGCTGACATACTTCGTTCAATAATTGTGAGTTTCATACTAGTTAACCATTTCTGCATATTTGGAAAATAAAGAAGTTGCATGGGGCTAAGTTTGGAGAACTGGGTGAATGCGGCATCAATTCGTAGCGCAAAAGGATCAATTTCGTTAACGCATCAGCGTACAAATGGACGGAAGGACGGTGGTGAAACAGCACGTTTTCTCCGCCACATAAGAGCTTTTTTATCAACTCTTCTTGAAATGTAACCAATAGTGAGCGTAGTCAGTGGCGGCTCGTGATGGAGAGCGTTGGACGCGCTAGCATTTATCACTGTAAACAATTTTTCAGAGCAAAACACCATATTTTATTTCCGTTCAGTTTATTTCCTATAACTCATTTTTATGGTTCACCTTCCGTATAGGGTTTCAATAGCACGGAAAGTAAAAAGGAGGAAGGGGAAAGCAAACAAGACTTATTCAGCAGCACTATCTTCTTCTACGCCCTCCCACTTTAAAAACCCACGACGCGTCACTAAGCGTAGTACTCTCCTGTGATCGATGACATTTCCCTTTTCCAAATGATCGATAAAAATATTAACTTACGAATCCCAGAAAACAGTAGCCAGTTCTGCTGTGTACATTTGCTGGGTAAAACTCAGTGTTTCACTATTCCTTCATTTCTGATGTGTAGTGATAGATTCATTATATTTCTTCAACACTCGCCGTAGAAACTCATTCGGATTCAGCTTATACTTATCTAAACACCGTTTCCAAATGTTCGTGCTGGATCCATTCCATCGAAGTACCATTTCCGCAGTAAAAAACGGTGGTGAAAATATTCTGATCTGGGAGTGTAAGAGGGTGTAAATGGGTGTAAGTGGGGGTGGGGAGCAACATCTGAAAATGCTGAGTGAAAATTTGTTCAAAAGTGCGTCGAAATTAAGTACAATCTGGAACATACGGCTGGAGTTACGAAAGAATGGCTACTCCTCTTGAGTACACCTCTCCACTTACCACATACTAATTCAATTGAAAACTGCAGTGAAACTTACGCATTTAGTGAATTCACAAGTGACAAAAACCAAATCTACAAATATAAATCGTTTAGCAAGTGTATTACTCAATACACATCATTTGGTTGAAAAGCTCGCTAATTATTTAGATTGATTTCAGATCTCCTTGTTTCAACATTTCAGATATCCATTCTGTTCAGTAATTCTGTTATTCATTACATTTCTGAATGCGTTTTAGATTTCGTCAGTGAAGATATCAGGAATTTCTAGAAGCCTTATATTCTTTATCTTTTTTTTCTTACTTTGATATTAAAATTTCTCTTGTTTCATAGTTTTTATTTTCGATAATCCCAAAATTGTCTCAGGTAAGGAAGTACGATCGATAATTATGAGTCAAAATTATGATGATTTTTTTTTGTTTTTCTGAAACTTAAAATAGTAACAAAAATTCATAATTTTATTGCTATATTCTTTCATCTATTTATTTATTAAAAAAAGTAACGAATTGACTTCGGTATTATTAACATACGGTTCGACTAAAACTATGTGGCAACAGTGCATTTGTGTTCACATGTAAATATATATATATATATATATATATATATATATATATATATATATATATATATATATATATATATATATACATATATATATATATATATATATATATATATATATATATATATATATATATATATATATATATATATGTATGTATATATATATATATATATATATATATATATATATATATATATATATATATATATATATATATATATATTTATAAGGCAAAATCTTTCAGAGGAAGTAGGAGACCTCAGGCCAACGTCTGAAACCGAAAACAAAAACTTACTTTGGAACGGTAATTATCAATTCTCTCCTCCGACGATTATTCGGATTGGGGCGAACATTGAATCAGCAAAAAAACCAAATTTTTGCTTTGCAAGAAACCAGATTGACACCTTGGAATTCGGCGACAACAGACTTAAGTTTTAAGACTTTAAGTCTTAAAAGTAAAACGGACAAAAGAATACTCAAAAATACACCACATCTCGGTGTTGCTTTCGCTAACTCAAGAAACATTCTTGGTTCTATAACAAATGTCCAGCCAGTAAATAATCGACTTATGATACTACCCCTCAAGTGTGCTAACAAAAACTATACATTAATCAATGCACACCTCCCATTTAACAAAGAAAATAAATCTAATCTTAAAAAAAGTAAATAAGTCCGGGGAAATTCTGGAAAAGACTATCTCTTAAATTCTCTCTAACCAGGTAAAATCTTATAGGGTGATTTCAACGCCCAACTAGGGAAAGAAAGAAACTACAGGAAAATAGTCGGTAGTTTTCCCTCTCATAAATGGGCTAACCATAATGGTAGAAGATGGATTGAACTATGTTCGCAGTTCAATCTAAAACTAATCTCCATCCATTTTAAGAAGAAAATAACAAAACCAAAACAAAAAAAATAAAAAGACCTGGAGGTGCCCAAACGCGTACATAGGTGAATTTCAAATTGTCCACGTTGCCATTTCGTACCCCAATTATAAAGAGATTTTGAATGTTCAAGTCAGGAAAGGAGGTAACATAGACACGGATCACTACTTGACTAGAATCAAACTTAGCTTAAAACCTCGAAAACTTATTCAAAAAAGACTGCTAATACCAAAGTTTGACCGTACGAAAATAAAACCAACCCTAACAGAAGAGCTTGATAAACAACCAGCACAGAACTGGCAAGAATTTAACCAAAAAGTTATTATTGAAACAGCCTTAAAGTTGGTCCCTTTATAAAAACGTAGAAAACATCCGTGGTGGGATAAAGTTTGCGAGCAAGCAGTAATAAGCCGAAGCAAAGCATTCAAAGATTAGAACAATAAAAAAACAGCAATAAATTATAACATCTTTTTATAAGTAAGAAAAGTAACATCGAATCTAATTAGACAAACTAAAAGAAAATATGAAAACAATCAACTTAATGATATAGAAAATGATTTCTAAAAAAATAACACCCGAAACTTTTACAGAACATTTAAAACTAAATTAACAGGCTATCAACCCCAAAGTATTTGCTTCCAATAGGAAAACGGAAAATTAGCTCTAAATATCCAAGACAATTGCTAAGAACTTGCGAAATATTTTGAACAAATACTAAACTGTCCTGAGCCCTAAAAAAAATCACCAACACTAAATCCTAAACAAACAATCCCAGATTCATTACCACCGAATGAAGAAGAAATAATTAGGCAAATCAAGCCACTTAAAAATAACAAAGCTTCTGGTAAAGATGGAATCACTGCTGAACTTTTGAGGTACGCTGGTCCAGGTCCAATCAAGGAAATAACCAAGATTCTACAAGAAGTTTGGCATACCGAGCGGATTCGGAATACTGGAAAAATGCTCTAATTCATCCACTACACAAGAAAGGAGATAGAAGGGATGTAAACAACTACAGAGAGATATCTCTTCTCCCAGTTTGTTACAAGATTATAGCTCAATGTCTACTAGACAGAGCACAGGGACAGTTAGAACCTAAAATTGGTGAATATCTGGCAGGTTTTCGACCGGGCAGATCCTGCCCTGAATAGATCCTAAATCTAAAGTTGATCCTAAGACATCAAAAACTTTACAATAGAAATCTCGTCTGTACATTTGTGGATTTCAAAAAAGCATATGATTCTATTGACCGCGAATTTTTATTCCAAATCTTGAAAAAACATGGACTAGAGTCTGAAAACGCAGGCAATTATTAAAACAACAATAACTAACACAAGGTCAAAAGTTAAATTCATGGGTGACATCTCAGAGCCCTTCGAAATTAAAACTGGTGTAAGACAAGGGGATGGACTCTCGCCAATCTTATTTAACTGCGTTCTAGAAAAAGTAATACATAAAAGGAGTGACGTGAAAAAAAGTCAGGAAGAGCCAACATCAAAATTGATTGTCTGGCGTTTGCTGATGATTTAGCAATTTTAACGGCACAAAAACAGATTGAAATCCTAAAAGAAACAGCAGAAAAGGTAGGACACCAAATTTCCTTTGAAAAGACACAATACATGACCTGCAACAAACAAAGAACACCATTTCTAAAAACAAACATCAGATGAGTCTCCCAATTCAAATATTTGGGTGAAATAATCATGGAAAACGGGTTGGAAAAAGCGGCCAATAAGGGTAGATGTCAAAAAATGAAAACGGCATTGAGACTTACACAAAATATTTACAACAAAAAATGCATATCTAAAAACGTAAAACTGAGACATTACAACACAGTTATTAAGCCAGAATGTCTATATGGGGCAGAAACACTAATTTTGAATAGAAAGAGAGACATCGAAGACATTGAAAAGAAGGAAAGAAAAATCATAAGAAAAATCTTAGACCCCAAACAAATAAATAGCACAACATACCGCCTTCGAGAAAACAAAGAAATCAAACAATACACAGATACACATAGCGATATGAGAAAAAGAAGACTTAAGTTTTACGGACACATAAAATGGATGAATCCAAGTTACCTAACTAGACAAATAGTCGAATTTTATGAAAATAGGAGTAGAGCTAAAGTAGAAATAATTAAATGGATTGCTGCAATTAAAGACGACCTAAGATCAGCAAATATTACACAAAGTGAAATTCAGGATAGAGGCTGTTTCAGACACAAGGTAAACGTTTGGAAGGTTGGCCAGAGAAAAAATGTAGGAAGACTGGCACAACTTGGTCTGACGGAAGGAAAAGAGCTCATAGCGAAAGAATGAAATTAGTATGGGCGCAAAGGAAGGCTAACAACCACAAACGCCTCTAACTGTATTTCGCGTAGTTCACCAGGGCCCATACGTGAATAATAATAATAATAATAATAAAAGTTATATATATATATATATATATATATATATATATATATATATATATATATATATATATATATATATATATATATATATATATATATATATATAGACAAAAACGATAAGGGATTTATTTCATGTGCTTAACAAGAAGTCATTTCTAGAACATTCTAGCATTTTAACACATTTCTATGGGCTGAGCCAGAACTTGTGTAGACTCTAATTTCTAAACATCACCTTTTACATCATTCATATAATTAAAAAATCATATAATTAAAAAAAAATTGTGAAGCAATGGTCAATATGCTTCACAAAATATTTTGGTTGTAAAATGGTGCTTTCATGTTGCATGTAAAAACATCACGGCCATAATTTCCCACCTAATATGTCGAAATCTTCAATTTGATGCAGTGCAGTTAAAACGAGTTTTCTCGATTTGGGTGTTTGTGGTTTGTGGTATTCGTCAATTAATATAATATTCGATAAAACAAGTAAAGCACAAGTAAGGATTGATAACCCATAGATGGTGCTGATCTGAATTAATCGACAGCAGTAGAATGTGGTTTGTGCTCCACGCTATATTATGGGTCTAGTTTCTAAATAACGCTTATAGTTAGCATGTCTCTAAATTATAAATAACCTGAAATAACAACTTAATTTTAAATAATTAAAAGAAAGTTCTAATTTCTACTTATAAAATTTCTACTTAAAAAAAACTGTTTTATTTATACAATTTAGTATGAATTTCCATCAAGAAAATGCCGCAACCATCCTCAACTTCATTTTCTTTGCGTACGCATACATTATATTATTTTTATAACATATTTTATCAATTGGCACAAATAATTTAACTCAGAATTAAACCCAAAAAGTTCCATTTATTCGATGCTGAAATAAATTTAAATTCTCACAACTATGAGTATTCAAACAAATGACAGTTGCATTAAACGAAAGAAATTTACATTTTAGTGTGAAAGGTAAAAATATATTAAAATCAGAGAAATTTAATATGAAAGCGAGGCTTATATTTCATCACAAAAGTCATTATAAATCCTACCAAAATAATATCAGCGACGTAAAACCGAGATGCTTCCTTTTGCGATTGTTATTACAAAAATTATATGCATCAAGCTTGTAATCAAGTTACAATGAAGTCCTTAAAATTTATCGATGTCTGAATGAATTTTATATTTAAATTCAAACTCACTGAATTTTATATTTGAATTTGCTAATTAATACTGAATTTTATATATTTATATATATATATATATATATATATATATATATATATATATATATATATATATATATATATATATATATATATATACATATATACACACACCAGGTGTCCCATTAAGGATGGATCACGGCCGTATCTTGAAAACTATTTATCCCACAGCTTTGGGGAAAAAAATTGTATTAAAAATGATCATGAGAAATTCACCAAAAATATTTTTAAGCTTCTAAAACGACCGCAAGAGGGCGTGACGAGCTAAACATTTTTAAAAATCATTTTTTTTGTGTATTTTCAAGTGTTAACCGAGTAAGAAAAATTTTCAGTTATAATTAGCAAACTGTCTGCTACAACTTTGTTTTATGACATTTTGTCGTAACTTTGCGAATAAAGAAGTGGGGGGAGTTTTATCTATTTAGATAAAAAGTCGTCTAATGTCCGTTTGCCTAAACCGATTTTCCTCAAGTTGGATTCATTTAAAAGGCAATTGCTGGGACAATCAGATAATCTGGGAGATAAATTATTTAGTTTATAAATGAAACCGCGAGGTGGCGTTACATTCAACAATAGTTTTTTTGAAGTTTTGTTCAGTTTTTTCAAAAGGAATGGTACAGCTTCTACTACATGGCAAGAAAGGTAATTTAAAGAGGAATCGTCCAGTGAAAACTCGAAATCGATATCTCTGACATGTCAAAAGATATTTCGATTTTTCTGAAAAAAATCAGTTAGTTTTAATTTTTACCGTAATATTAAGCTAAAAATTGATCTTAATATTTAGGTCGCAATCGCAATCGCAACAATTTTATTTAAAAAATAAAATTATCTATTCATCATAAATGTTCTAATCCTGACCTTGATAATATTTTCTAATTTAATTACATAAGCGGAAAAAATGCCTTTCCCCAATTGTTGCATTTTCTCTTTTGTGATGCTTAAATACTACTTGACAGAATATTGAAATCAGTCATTAATAAATATACCTACTCTTTCTTTTAAACTAAATGAAAATGAAATTATGCGTTTTCGGCTTTCCAAATAAACGCATGCAATCCTTAGGTACATTACACAAAGAGTGTAAGAAGGGAACCATGGAAACAAACCAAAACAGTCAAATTAACTTCTCAGTTTTGAAATACATTACATTTTCAACATTGCATTTATTGATTATTAATAATTATTATAATAATATCTAACAATGCATTTTACGAATAACGAGGCCTATGACATGTTGGCGGTGTATTTCCAATGTTTTGAAAATGCATGTATTGCAGAGCGGCAATATGCAAGTCAATATCCCGAAAGAAGGCATTATTCGAAGAAGGTGTTTGCACGTCTAGCAAGACGCTTACGAGAAACAGTAATTGTGCATCCAGATCCAGTCCGCACCAGGTTACGTTCGATTCGTAATGGAGATAATGTCGTAAATGTTCTGGCTTATGTTGAAACCAACCCCATCTAAGTATCAGACAAATATCTGAAGAATTAGGTGTTAGCAAGACATCCGTTCATCGAATCTTAAGAGATAACAAGCTGTACCCCTATCATGTTGTCTTACACCAAGCCCTTTTGAACAACGATTTCGACAGACGGTTAGACTATTGTCACTGGTTAAAAAATATGTGTAGTGGAAATAAACAATTCTTAAAACGCATACTATGGACTGATGAAGCTACTTTTAGCAGTGATGGAGGCGTTAACTTACATAATATGCACTACTGGGCAGTTGCTAATCCACACTGGATGTTAGAAATCAACCACCAAAATAGATGGGGTGTGAACGTATGGTGTGGTGTTTTGGGAGACAAAATTATTGGTCCCTTTATTTTTAATGGACATTTGAATAGTGAAACAGATTTAAATTTTTTACAAAATGGACTGCCAGAACTAATGGAAGATGTTTCGTTGGAAACAAGAAGACAAATTTGGTACCAGCATGATGGATGCCCTGCCCACTTCTCGCAGGTGGTTCGCAACTTCTTGGATGCTTCGTTTCCAAATCGTTGGATAGGACGGGGTAGTATATTTTCGTGGCCGGCGCGCTCACCGGATTTGACAGTCCCCGATTTTTACTTGTGGGGAAGACTAAAAGACCTTGTTCTTCAAACTCAAAAGAATTCAAAATTCAAACAAAAATAATTCAAAATTCAATAACCAGCATTTCAAGAGCGGAAATTGAAGCTGTCGTTTTTAGTACTCGTCGAAAAATAAATCTTTGCCTTTCTAAGGATGGAAGGCATTTTGAACATTTAGAAAGGCGTTAAAGTTTAGATTCTGTTAATTATTAGACTGTTGTGCTGTTAATTTTATTTGACTGTTGTTATTATTATTATCTTCGTTGTTGGCCCGTTGGCCTTTAAACACGCTCCAAATTAATATGGCATGAAGAATTTGGACCAGTCCTAAGCCTGGGTAAAGTGTGAAGGAAGGCAAACATTAGGTTAATATTTTTTTAATTTAATGCAGGTAATAGTGAAATAATAACTGATTTTTTCAGAAAAATCGAAATATCTCTTGACATGTCAGAGATATCGATTTCGGGTTTTCACTGAATGATTCCTCTTTAAATTACCTTTCTAGCCATATAATAAAAGCTGTACCATTCCACTTGAAAAAACTGAACAAAACTTCAAAAAACTATTATTGAATGTAACGCCACCTCGCGGTTTCATTTATAAACTAAATAATTTATCTCCCAGATTATCTGATTGTCCCAGCAATTGCCTTGTAAATGAATCCAAATTGAGGGAAATCGGTTAAGGTAAACGGAGATTAGACGACTTTTTATCTAAATAGGTAAAACTCCCCCCCACTTCTTTATTCGCGAAGTTACGACAAAATGTCATAAAACAAAATTGTAGGAGACAGTCTGCTAATTATAACGGAGAATTTTTCTTACTCGGTTAACAATTGAAAATAGACAAAAAAAATGATTTTTAAAAATGTTTAGCTCGTCACGCCCTCTTGCGGTCGTTTTAGAAGCTTAAAAATATTTTTGGTGAATTTCTCATGATAATTTTTAGTACAATTTTTTTTCCCCAAAGCTGTGGGATAAATCGTTTTCAAGATACGGCCGCGATCCATCCTTAATGGGACACCTGGTATATATATATATATATATATATATATATATATATATATATATATATATATATATATATATATATATATATATATATATATATCCTTGATTGGACTGTGTCCAATGATAGCTGAGAGTCATCATACACCGAACTGTTGGGTTCCACAATCTCATGCGGAACACACAACAACCTGCGTCTTCGCCTAAATAAGCATTTTTTTTGTTGGCTGTTTGACTGAGGACGAGCCCCACTCATCCATTCAATTGAAGGTCCTATGTTTCGTTACTTGATGTTCAGACTCGTCAGGGTACTGACATATGCTCTCTAGTCAAGAACAAACCCTACCCTATCCACAGTCAACAACTCATGATTTCCTTGAACTGCGTTCAATCAGGCAATAGTAACTGAGTGTCATCATACCCCCAACTGTGGGGTTCCACAATCTCAGGTGGAATACACAATAACTTGCATCTTCGCCTAAATGAGCATTTTTTTGTTGGTTGTTTGACTGGAGATGAGCCCCACCCATACCTTCAATTGGAGGGCATATGTTTCGTATTTTGATATTCTGACTCTTCAGGGTGCCGACGGGGTACGACAAAAAAAAGCTCAGTTGGATGTATGATGACACTAAGCAACTGTTGTCTCATTGGACGCAGTCCAAAAAAAATCTAACACTGCATATATACGCCATCCGACCACTTCCTATTCGAAGGCGAAACATATGCCCTCCAATTGAAAGGATGGGTGGGGTTCGTCCCAAGCAATCAATAAGCACAACTTATCAATTTGGATTTTTTTACGATGGTTTTTATAATTATAGGCAGTAGGTTAAATTAGTAGCTGCAGTAAATATCCAATTTTTGCAGAGTGTGTTCCTAAACGTTGTTTTCAATTGTTGACCATGCCTCGTATGCGAAGAAATTAAAACATTTACGAATAGTTGGACTACGAGGGACTGGCCTCTCTTTTTGTGAAATTGCTCGCACAGTAAACAGAAGTCTAAATATTATGTTAAGATAGGTAATATGTTAAGATGTTATCGGACATGGCTTCAGAAAGGCCGTACACATCGAGCCAAGGGTACAGGACCACACAAGAACAACAGAATGCCAAGATCGCCATCTGAGGCTTCGATCCACTCTCTTACCACCAGGACAATTGCAAATAAATGGTTTGCAGAACGTGGAAGGCCCTCAGGAATGCGGAATGTTTATCGTGGGATAAAAAGTTTTGGACTTTTTCGCATTGACCGCATTGTGCGCTACCTCTAACTCCAGAGCATCGACGTAATCGATTTGTAGAGAACTTGTAGAGAGGTGTAGAGAACGACTATTGTGGGACCACGAATGGAACACAGTAGTGTTTAGTGACAAGTCTCGATTTTGTTTAGGCATTGCATGATGGCCGGGCATAAGTGTGAAGACGACATGGTGAACGCCGAGATCCACAGATTTTTTGTTGAATGGCATGTTCATCTCACTGATGGGATTATGGTGTGCCACTGCTTATGGCTTTAGGTCTCTATAGGTTCACCCTTCACCTAGGTCTCGTATTTTCGTTACGTCCAAGCAATTGTAGACTCTCATTTCATACCATACTTAAGAACACTTCCAAACACAATTTTTGAACAGGATAATGTCAGACCACATGTAGCAAGAGTCACAATGTACTACATCGACTATGCTCAGATTAATGTACTGCCATAGCCCCCAACATCTCCCTATTTAAGCCCAATCGAAACTTCAACATGGAGTAGCAGTCGCTTGGAATGAGGTACCGCAGGAGGATATTAATCACCCCATTAGATCAATGCCCAGTTTCAATAGTAAGTGTATTACAAGCAGTGGAGGCTCGTGAGGAAGGGCGTTGGGGCGACGCCCCTCCAGCAGTAAACAACTTTTCATAGCAAAATGCCGTATTTTATTTCCATTCGGTTTCTTTCCTTTAACTAATTTTCTTGGTTCACCTAGTGCTTAGGGTTTCAATAGCACCAAAAGTAAAAAGGAGGATAGGGAAAACAAAAAAAATCTTCGCCAGCACTATTTTCTTCTACGCCCTCCCACTTTAAAAACTTACGAGCCACCACTGGTTATAAGCCACGACGCATCAACGCATTGTTAAAGATAACAGCTATTAAAGTTTATCAGGTTGGACTGTAATTTCAATCATTTATTTACTCTGGCCTTATAATATATTATAATCATAATAATTATACAATTTATGTAAATTATTATTGACATTCAATCATTTTTACTGCATTTTCGGATTTCTATGTCACGTATTATATTTAATTTCAAGCTTCAGTGCTTGGGTGGTCGCGGGCTTGTTGGTGTAAACCTGAAATATTCACTCAA
This sequence comes from Cosmopolites sordidus, assembly GCA_031761425.1. NCBI lineage: Eukaryota > Metazoa > Arthropoda > Insecta > Coleoptera > Curculionidae > Cosmopolites > Cosmopolites sordidus. The sequence continues at coordinate 287,275 of JARFXV010000894.1, forward strand.
TTTGGCATTCATTCAACATTCATTACCACATTTGAAACATTCATTCATTCAAATCGGCATTCGGTTCGGATGTTACGGATTCGGATGTTACAAGATTCTATCTCAATGTCTACTAGACAGAGCACAGGGACAGTTAGAACCGAACATTGGTGAATATCAGGCAGGTTTTCGACCGGGCAGATCCTGCCCTGAACAGATCCTGAATCTAAAGTTGATTCTAAGACATCAAACACTGTACAATAAAAATCTCGTCTGTACATTTGTGGATTTCAAAAAAGCATATGATTCTATTGACCGCGAATCTTTATTCCGAATCTTGAAAGAAAAAGGACTAGATCTGAAAACGCTGGCAATTATTAAAGGCAACCTTAACTAACACGAGGTCAAAAGTTAAATTCATGGGTGACATCTCAGAACCCTTCGAAATTAAAACTGGTGTGAGACAAGGGGATGGACTCTCGCCACTCTTATTTAACTGTGTTCTAGAAAAAGTAATACAGGAGTGGCGTGAAAAAAAGTCGGCACTGAATATTGACCAGCCCATTAAACTGGGGAGAACCAACATCAAAATTGATTGTCTGGCATTTGCTGATGATCTAGCAATTTTAGCTCAAGATGTATTAACGGCTCAAAAACAGATTGAAATCCTAAAAGAAACAGCAGACAAGGTAGGACTCGAAATATCCTTTGAAAAGACACAATACATGACCTGCAACAGACTAAGAACACCATTTCTAAAAACAAAATATGGTAACATCAGACGAGTCCCTCAATTCAAATATTTGGGTGAAATAATCATGGAAAATGGGTTGGAAAAAGCGGCCAATAAGGGTAGATGTCAAAAAATGGAAACGGTATTGAGACTTACATAAAATATTTACAACAAAAAATGCCTATCTAAAAACACAAAACTGAGACATTACAACACGGTTATTAAGCCAGAATGTCTATATGCTGCAGAAACGCTCATTTTGAATAGAAAGAGGGACATCGAGGACATTGAAAAGAAGGAAAGAAAAATTATAAGAAAAATCCTATACCCTAAACAAATAAATAGCACAACATACCGACTTCGAAAAAACCAAGAAATCAAACAATACACAGATATACATAGCGATATGAGAAAAAGAAGACTTAAGTTTTACGAACACATCAAACGGATGAATCCGAGTAGGCTAACTAGACAAATAGTCGAATTTTATGAAAATAGGAGTAGAGCTAAAGTTGAAATAATTAAATGGATTGCGGCAATTAAAGAGGACCTAAGATCAGCAAATATTACACAAGGTGAAATTCTGGATAGAGGTTGTTTCAGGCACAAGGTTAACGTTTGGAAGGTTGGCCAGAGAGAAAAATGTAGGAAGACTGGAACAACTTGGTCTGACGAAAGGAAAAAAGCTCATAGCGAAAGAATGAAATTAGTATGGGCTCAAAGGAAGGCTAACAACAACAAACGCCTCTAATTGTACTTCGCGTGGTCCACTAGGGCCCATACGTGAACAATATATATATATATATATATATATATATATATATATATATATATATATATATATATATATATATATATATATATATATCATCATCATCATCATCATCAGCCCGCATCGATCCACTGCAGGATGAAGGCCTCTTCAGCATGCTTCCAACCTTCACGGTCCTGGGCTTTCCTCTGCCACTCGGGTCCAATATACTTAACGATGTCATCAGTCCATCGTGCTTTCGGTCTTCTTCGCGGACGTTTGCGATCAAGCGGTATCCACTCCAGGATTGCCTTGGTCCATCTGTCGTCCCATCGCCTCGCTATATGGCCTGCCCATCTCCATTTCAACTGTTTTACTCTTCCAATGATGTCACAGACTTTTGTTTATTCCCTGATCCATGCGCAGGACATTCTGTCTCGTCTTGTAATGCCAAGCATACATCTTTCCATTCCCCTCTGTGCCACCCGAAGTTTTTGAATTGATTGCGATGTGAGTGTCCAGGTTTCACTTCCGTATGTCATAACGGGTAGAACGCACTGATCGAATACTTTTCTTTTCAGGCAAAGTGGGAGTCTGCTCTTAAACACTATGTTGAGCCTACCAAATGCCTGCCAGCCACATTTAACACGCCGTTCCACCTCCCGGGCGGTATTCCCCTCCATGGAAATCCTCTGCCCAAGATATACAAAGCTGTCCACAATCTCTAAATCCCTTCCTAAAACTGAAATTCTTCTGTCCTGAGCGAAGTTATTGAACATAACCTGACTCTTTTTCAGGTTTATTTTCAAGCCAAATGGTTCGCCAGCCCTTTGCAGTTCTTGTATGCGTCTTTGCAGCTCCTCTGGGTCTTGTGAAATGAGAATAATATCATCTGCAAATCTAAGATGGTTTAAGTTTGCACCATTGATCTTTACCCCATCCTGTTCCCAATCCAGTTTACGGAATACTTCTTCAAGGCCAGCCGAGAAAAGAATAGGCGATATTGCGTCACCCTGCCGTACACCTCGTTCTATATTAATTCCCACTTCAAGATCATCAAGGTGAATTGTATCTGTAGCTCCATCATATATCGATTCTAATAGGTTTACATAGGCTCTCTCTACACCTTGGCTAAGCAGTGCATCCATTATCGCATGCTTTGAGATGGAATCAAATGCTTTTTCGTAGTCGATAAAAGCCAAGCACAGTGGCATGGTGTATTCGTTGTGCCTTTCTATGACCTGCTGTACAACCTGGATGTGATCCATTGTACTGAATCCACTTCTGAATCCTGCTTGTTCTCTTGGTTGTGCGTCATTCAGTTTTTTTAATATTCTTTTAGAAATTATCTTAGTGAAAACTTTGTACATCACTGATAGGAGGCTTATTGGACGGTAGTTCTTTAAATCTTCCTGTGCTCCTTTTTTATGTAAAAGGATCACTTCTGCATTTTTCCATAAGTCAGGTACTTTTTGTTCTTTGAGGCATTTTGAGTATAATTTTGCCAGTGTTTTATGTAACGTCCGACCACCAGCTTTTAGCATTTCGACAGTTACACTATCCTTTCCTGGAGCCTTGCCGTATATATATATATATATATATATATATATATATATATATATATATATATATATATATATATATATATATATATATATATATATATATATATATCCTAGTTAGTTCTTTTATATTCATAGGTTATTAAATTCAGTTAATTGCCTATAATTAGCACATTTTACAGAATATAAGACTACAAAGAATACAGAGTATTTTACAGAATACAAATACAAAAATACGGCTTAGCTTAGTAGCGTACGAAAAATATATCCCATCATGATAAAAAAATTGAATTTAAGGTGTTTATTTGTTTATGTATACAGAATCATAACCATTAAAAAGCAAACATTACATCAGTTTTTGTGTTCAGGACATTGTATAGTGACTATATTTTTAGTTTGATTCAAATTCGTATACCAGGTGTTTTGCTTCCCATAAATATTCCATAAAGCAAAACAACTCTTACATCAAATTAGAACTGACGCCATTTTATCACTTGAATATCCTATTAATTTCAGGATACTCAGGATTTCCGAACGATACCACTAAATAAACGGATACAGTTCAGACCCAATTGATTTAAATTATGCGCCCGGGTCATACCAAGATTCTAGATAACGTATTTCGCCAGGCGCGGATTACAACTACACTTAACGTTCGCTTAGCTAAATTGTCGCAAAATTAACACATTTTGTTTCAATCTTTAAATGAGCTTCCAAATTTATTTTCTCTCTTTTTTTAATTACATTTGTTGAATGAAAACATACACTTCAATGAAAACATACACTTCATACCTGGTGAACTGCTGAACTGAACAAACTGATGAAACTCACAAACTATTTTATAATGAGGTAAGGGCAAGCATCACGCTACCATTTTGTTTAAGAATATTTTTTTATATTTCTGATTTGAGTTTGGCCGATGTGTAGTGCAGACGTGGAAGTTTCAGTATGGGTAAATACAAGCTAACAGAACGCGATGAAATTGTTGTAATATACATAAAAAGGAATTAAATTATTTACATGCAACGTGAATATAGGCGAAAAGAAAGGCTTGAATGTTGACACCTGACGATTATCCTAATCTTCATTAAACGACAATTCATCGTTTATTCAAGCAGTTTCAAGAATTCGGGACAATTTGAGATATGTCCCTCATCAGAAGCCCAAAAACACAGTGAAGCGCTGAAAATATTGCATGTGTGAAGCAAAGTTTGAAGAAGTTTCCAGAAACGTCGATTCGACGACGTGCTGCATAATTGTGAATTTTTCCATGTAATTTACATCGAATTTTGAAAAATAGCTTGTACATGTTTTTCTATAAAATTCAAATTGTTGAAGACCTATTGCCTACAGACAGTAATAAACGACTAAAATATTGTAATACCGTCATAAACCATTTCCATCAAATTTACAATTTTCATGCAAAATTGATTTAACGTTTGCTGATTATTTTCTTATGGCAATTTTTGAAGAAAAATGTAACATAAATAAGTCCCAAACCATACATCAACTTAAGAATAATATCCCTGCTGAAATCGCTACATTAACACCAGATATGTTGACAGAAGGTAATGGCTCACATTTAATTGACATAATTTTAAAAAATTGTTTAACACAACATTTAAAAAGAAAATAACCACAACATTGAAAATAAGTTCTGTTTTATTTCTTTAAAAAATTATAAATAATTAAAATTGTAGCGCGATAGTTGCCTCACTCGTTGCTACGGATTCGATTGAACTGCATGCAAACGTAAGGGCGACGATTATATCCGACTACATAAATTTTCCTCGGATTTCTATATACCGTTGGAAAGGTAATATTCTTAGCAATACTTTTGCTGAAGAAAATTATTTCATAGTTTCAAAAATAAACAAGTTATAGTCAATTTTTTGAACACGTGAATTTTCACCAAAAAAATTTGAGGTCCGTAGGTTGGGATAGTTGTAGAAAAACACAAAAGGATTAAAAAAATCCAATAATAACGCGATGTTGTTAACATTTATAGTTGATTTATATATTTAAAAGGCTATGAAAAATAGAATAAAAAATTAAATACATGCTATTCTTGCATGTGTTGCCGACCTAACCGGTCCAACTATAGACAAAACTGAGAAAAGACTTAACGAACGTGACAATGATTGTTGTGTTGCACTTGATGTTGATGGCTCTTCACTTTCACGTACAGTAACATCCATTAAAATAATGCGCCGCTGCTCTTCTTCGTTCGAGTTCGTTCTGAATCGTAGTAGCATTTGCACTTTGATTAGTTATTTCGGCCTGAACGAAATCCGATTCAGAGAAAACGTTTTGATTGAATGGAATGATGCCCGTTTTCGAAAAAGCCAGGTTTGATGTGCTTTGAAGTCCAGAAATCCATAATTTTTCAAGCGAGTTAAGGAATGTGTCGAATATGCAATGCCTTTCCAATAATAGATTTTTGCCAACCGCTACATTTGGTCTTGTAGTATGTCTTGGCTTGACCATAAACTGAAACATCCATTGATTATATTTTGCGAGAACAATGAGGTGGAAAAGAGAGCATATGAATGCCGTTTTCCAATGCCAAGTCAATTGCTTCAATAGATTAGAGATACGTATCATTATAAAGAAGAACCAATGTCGGTTTGTCTGTCGATGAGTGGCTGTGTTTGATAAAATGCTTCATATATTTGATAAATTCTTTCTGCGGCATCCAGCCAGATTCATTCCAGGCGGCATCACTTCCTGATAAGACATTATCAGGTTACCATATCATTATCATAGTTACCATACTACCATACTTTATCATTATCATAGTTACCATACTGCCACATTCTTGTGCAGCAGCTTGACCGACTTTTTCGTACCGTTTAACAAGAAAACTTTTCCGATTTTTACTGGAACTGTCGAAACACCAGACTCGTCCATATTTCATATGGATTGTGCATCAAAATGGTACAAATCGAAAAGGGCACTTAAATGGTCAAAAAATGTTTTTTTTCCGTTTTTTCCTTGCAGAGGCCTTGATCCGGTTGAGACTTGTCTAATCGAGCATGCGCAAAAAAAAAGTCTTTTGTGCCGCAGCATAAAACCGTAGTACCAAGATTTTCCAGCCATTTCATCCGGATACTGATGAAATGGCTGGATGATGCTAATTATTCGATATTCAGTTTGCGCGAAAATTTTTAGGGTAATTGTTTCAATTCGGTTATGCTTAAGCCGTAATAGATATGACAGAATCGCACAAGATATTCGAACAAAGCTTCTTCTTGTTCGTCTTGGAATCATAAAACAAAAACATTAAACATTTGTGATTAAAATAAATAAAAAAATGTCCTAGCATCTTTGGCGTCGAATATGATGGAAAACGGCGAACGATAGGCGTCAACTCTTCATAAGACATATTTGAAATGTATGAAACTTCTTTTCGATTCTTTTCGATTTTTCGATTTTGATATATTTCAGCACTCGCAGCTATTAGTCAAAATCGGAAATGCCATGATCAGTTGTTCTTGCTTTATGGCTTGTCATTTTTAAGCTCTACAATAGAATTAGAATAGAAATTTCTCTTAGAATAGAAATTTCTAGAAAATTCTAAAATATTCTATAAAATCCTATCAGAAGAATTACATGGAACATTCTAGAATATTTCATAGGATCAATGACATTCGAAATATTTCGAGAACATTTCAAAATCAGTGAAGAAGTATCAAACAAAAGGAAAGAATAAAAGAAAAAGGTGTAAGAAAAAGTAGAAAAGTGGTAAAACAAAAATTAAGGTGAAAGATAGTTATTTAAAAGCGCAAATAAGCTTTTTTTGGATTTTCAACAAACAAAGCTTAAAACAAAGCAATTGACTTGGCATTGGAAAACGGCATTCATATGCTCTCTTTTCCACCTCATTGTTCTCACAAAATACAACCAATGGATGTTTCAGTTTATGGTCAAGCCAAGACATACTACAAGACCAAATGTAGCGGTTGGTAAAAATCTATTATTGGAAAGGCATTGTATATTCGACACATTCCTTAACTCGTTTGCAAAATTCTGGATTGCTGGACTTCAAAGCACATCAAAACTGGCTTTTTCGAAAACGGGCATCTTTCCATTCAATCAAAACGTTTTCTCTGAATCGGATTTCGTTCAGGCCGAAATAACTAATCAAAGTGCAAATGCTACTACGATTCAGAACAACTCTAACGAAGAAGAGCGGCGGCTCATTATTTTAATGGATGTTGTACATGAAAGTGAAGAGCTGTCAATATCAAGTGCAACCCCAACAATCATTGTCACGTTCGTTAAGTCTTTTCTCAGTTTTGTCTATAGTTGGACCAGTTAGATCGGCAACACCTTTGAAAAAATATGACCGCGGGGATAAGCCAATGAAAAGCACCACTCTCACTTTACCAGAAAACGTTGCCGTGCTCAAATAAAAGCGAAAGAAGAAGGAAGGCAGTGCAAAGAAGCGACGACTATTAACACTAGAAACGCCAGCCAAAGAGTGAAACCAAATCAGCGCGGAGACTGCCATACCGTGCGAAAGTCATCGTCGTCGTCGGTTGTTGATTTTTGTACGATTTGCATGAGAAAGTTGCTAGCCAAGTTAACTCGCGACAATTCCGTTAAATGTAAAAAGTGCCAGCGGCCATTTAATGTAAAGTGTGTGAATATGACTCGCAGCTACTATACCTGCCAAAATTGCGATTCTGGCGAAGAATAGCATGTATTTAATATTTTATTCTATTTTTCATAGCCTTTTAAATAAATAAATCAACTATAAATGTTAACAACATCGCGTTATTATTTGATTTTTTGAACACTTTTGTGCTTTTTTATAACTATCCCAACCTACGGACCTCAAATTTTTTGGCGAAAATTCACGTTTTCAAAAAATTGACTATAACTTGTTTATTTTTGAAACTATGAAATAATTTTCTTCAGCAAAAGTGTGCTAAGAACATTACCTTTCCAACGGAGAAAATTTTAGAAAATTCGATTAGTTCTATGGAATATTCTAAATCATTTGAGATAATTCTAGAAAATTCGATATAATTTGATGGAATGTTCTAGAAGATTGGAGAAAATATGAGATCACGTATTGTCCCAATCTACGAGCCTCAACTGTCCCAACTTACGTACATAGTGGCCATTTTAAAATGGCCATTAAAATAAAACTCATGAGTAACTTGAGGATTTTCATCGACCAAAATTCTGCAGTTATGTTATGTTCAGAAGTGTGCTTTAACGGAAAAGCTTATTTAATTCGTGTATCATGTATATTTCCATAGTGACTGAATACAGTTGTGTATCAATGATATTTATATTTCAAACAATGTTGCCACTATTACGTTTTAAAGTTCTGACGCTCTTATTAGAAAACTCTTTATTAGAGGGCAAAACAATGTAAAACTATAAAAAATATCTAAAAATAATTTTGAAATTTTTTGTACACAATATCGGTATTCAGCAATAATAATTCAATTAATTTCACTTACATTTGACACAAAAAAAAATGGTTGTATGCTATGGTTGTTGCTCTTATACTAAGAAATAGAAAAAGAAGTCGTTAACACAAATTGCTAACTCAGTTCTATTGGTTACAAATTGTGACACGGTTTTTACCCGCGAGCCACGGTTTTTCACGGTTTTTAAATCAGTCACGGGGAAAAAACGCAAATGCGGCCGCTTATATTAGTTTTTCTGACTTACAAAATCACGCGGTTAAAAACCACGGAAGTTTAGCCGTAGTGCGGCCTCGGCCATAAGTATGGTATCCCAGATGCGTTATACACCTACTTCTCGTTCTCTTAATGTTCCTAGCAATCCATCAAAGATTTGACTAATGTTTTCCCTTACATGTTCTATACGGATTGACTACTTGTGTGCTACCTTGCTGAAATATGAGAACTGGTCATTTAAAATGAGACTCAAAGGAGGACTGTATTTTTAGTTGCTGCCCCTAATTGTTACTAGAGGTAACATGATTTTCCAGTGGTTAACTTCTTATATCATAATTTGGACTGGTATTGCTGAATACTGTTTTAATGTGAAAGTTAACGTTGACCCTTTTATGTCCATTATGACCATTAGTCTAATCCTAGATTCATCACCAATTCAAATATAGTTCCATTCCAGATCCTGTTTAATTCTAGTTCGGAACTAGTCTAAATAAGTCTAGCTTCTTGTGGTTTGGCTTGGCTGTAAAGGTTAGTCCACACCAATAAAAACTAGCGTTGCGTGTTGAATTAACCGTGCGGCCGAAATATTTACGAAGCAAAATTTCAAAAAAACACAGTCGATACATATTTGTGTTGTGCTCACTGTACGCACCGCCCTATCTGTGCATGCAGTGGAATGTTAGTAAGTTATGTTTGATTAGGTTATTCAAACAAGCGTAAAAAATAAAGTTGTTTATATTTTTAAGTGCTTATGCTTATTTTCAATAGTTTATACTTTTCTGTTTTGGTACAAATGCTTTATCCAATAACGTGTTTACGTCTTACTTCTTCTTCAAAATAATAATATGCTGAGACATGTTTTGACTACAGTCAGTTACTGAATAAATAATAAATTACTACATAACAAATGACTAATACTTTACTGATAAATTTCACTATAGCCACGTTACGTATGCATCTTTTTGAAAGTCAAAACATTAATTTTACTTCAACAACACGTCCACACACAAATCCTGTGCGCCGTAAATTGCTTTGACGTTTTCAAGAAAACCGACAGCAAATGGCTTGTGTGTGTTCTGTGCGGCGAGAAAAGTTTTGGGTAATCTTGTGCGTCAGAGTCATCTACATTGACACGCACGCACACCACATATAACACATATAACCGCACAACGCAAATTTTTATTGATGAGGACCCAGCATAAGAGAAAACACTAAATAAGGATGTCAAGCTTACCGATCGCAAATAAATGTCGATTAACAGTCCTCCAAGTAATCACATCTGTATTTTTAATAAAAGCACCATGCACTTGCTGGATATTGTTACAAAAAACTTAAGATGCCATTCATTATATCCTTGGGTACCTCAAAGTCGACCGGAACTTCGGCCTCCTATATAACTCCAATCATCAAACTATCTTATCTATAGATAGTAACAAAACTACAAAAATGGCGCTTAGCTTAATAACATACCCAAAATACCCCACATCGCGATAAGAACGAAAAGAACAATATTCTTTGAGACATAACTTTTTTGATTTTGACAAGTCGTAGTTTTGGGATGATTATAAAAAAGTGGTAAAAATCATTGGATAAAGTGTATCGAGCTGAAATAAGACCACGTTGGAATATAAATTGTTTTTTCAATCAAGAAAACAGTATTTCATTTAAAGAATATCATACACATCGCTCTACCCACATATAGTTAAACAACTTTTGTTGTTTGTTTTCTACTTTTAATACTTTTAAAGCTTAATCCTTACGCAAAACACGGATCGCAATGGCTTCGATGATCACATTGGTCTAATTGGTTGTAAACATATTTAAACAGAATAGCCAGCTTGAATTTTTATAATTCCCTTTCTTATTTCCACACAACTAGCATGTTTATGTCGGCCGTACATATCACAAAAAACCTTTGAATGTAAAACTAACTGGAAAAAGCCTTGCCTGTCTTAATGCGCGTAAAAAATGGAAGCGGAAACGGCCATATTGAAACACCACAGATGACTCATTATTTTGGAATTTTGGTAGTTGGTGTCAACAAATTAGAAGTTTATTAGTATATTTGTGCAATTTCAGTGTGATTTAATCAATAATAAGCGTCGAATAAGTGTACTGGAATATTCTTTGTGGGTGCTCTATTTATTATATTGACAATAAAAGCAATAATATCGGAAGTAAGGTAAACACCTAAAATACAGTGACAGCTCGTCAGGGGACGCGGGTGAAGCACCGCTTCACCCACAATTTCCGAAACAAAAACTTACATTTTATTTTTTATATAAAACATAATTGGTATAATAATTTATTTAATTACGTATACATTAATACATCAGCATTATAATAATTAATGCCAAATTAATACAATACTAACAATTATATGAATTATACAATATACAAACGTAGCGTATTCTTAAAGAATAGAGCGATGACTGCGGCGAGCGCCGTTGCTCAGTTAACTAAACAGTCAGAAAACTCTACCTCGTATGAGATGCCTGGGAAGCGCAACCAGCACGATCGATAATACCGCTGCCAAATTCCAGATTTGTTTACGGAGGTTGCCATGGTAACGCACGAAGCCGTCTTCTAAATACGTGAGCTAAAAATAGAAAACGGCGCGGCGCGTGGATGCTGCTGCAGCAGGCTTTATTGCACGCGTTTCGTTTCCTTAAGAATAAAATTCAGTGAATTTACATCGTATCGCGCGGTGCGGGTGGCTGTTAAAGTTTTTGAAAATGTTTCCATTGTACGATCCGGTGTGCATTTTGTTGGAAACACCATTTTCCAGATGGAAAAACGATGACAAAAAAGACTTTCTGCATACAGAGGAACCTAACACCAAACCTTTTCTTGAAATAGAAAAACAAGGAAAATCAAAAGACAGAGTTTTCGTTCGAAAGTTTCGCAATCAGTGGTATGCTGATTATAAGTGGTTGTGTGGAAGTGTTTATTTGAAGAAACTGAATAGGTGTGAAATCAAGTGTGTGGAATAAAGAGGGTTTTAACAATTTTGGAAACGTAACAAGGGGTTGTAGTAGACATGAAGCTTCTTCAGATCACATTCACTGGGCATTATCGTTTGCCATATTAAAGAAAAACCTCAGCACAATTGAAGACGCGTTGAAGGAAAATTCCAGGTTGTATTTAAAAATGTTCAATGATAATGTGCTTTTAAATAGAAGATTCATGCAGTTACCTATTCGCGCCACTGTTTATTTAGGAAAACAAGAGTTAGCATTTCGAGGGCACAACGAATCTGATTCCTCGGATAATCGGGGGAATTTCAAAGAACTTTTGGACTCCTATATATCAGTGAGCAGTGTGGACATTCAAAAACACTATAAGAAGATATCCCCCATTTTTTCTGCAAATTCAAAAACAATCCAGAACGAATTGACAGACTGTATTTCGGATTACATCGATGAACATGTGGATCGTGAAATAAAAGACAGTGATTTTTTCTCTATTCAAGTCGACGACTCAACGGACATTCTTCAGAAATCTCAATGCAGCATTATACTTCGATACGTTAATAGTGCGGGAAAGTTAGTTGAGCGGTTTTTGGGCTTCTTTGATGTTAGTATCGACCGAACAGCGGATGCTCCTTTTGATTTGGTGACTAAGCATATTTAAAAATACGATTTCCGTTCAAAATTAGTAGGATAATGCTACGACGGCGCTAGTGTCATGTCAGGACATATAAATGGTCTCCAATCAAAAATAAAAACCGAAGCTCGATAAGCCATTTTTGTACATTGTGCAGCTCACCGTTTCAATTTAGTGCTTCAGCAGAGTTGTAGTACTATACTACAGGGCCGTATTTTTTTCGCAAACGTGACTAGTTTTCCGACTTTTTTTCATCATTCTACAAAGAGAACTCAAGTATCTGACACAATAATGAAAAAAAGGGTACCCACATCTGTTTCAACCCGTTGGATATCGAATTATAAGATAGTGAATGTGATTGATAATTAATGGGACGGTTTAAAAACAGTTTTTACTGAAATTAGAGACGACAAAACTTCGGATCAAAGTTCAATAACTCAAAGTGTGGGCTTCTTAAATCATCTCAATAATTTTGAATTTGCTCTACTCAGTGCTATTTTTAGTAACATTTTCAAAATGACTGATATTATGTTTGATGTGTTACAGAAACGTTCACTTAACATTAATCTTTGTATAACGTAAGTTAGGAATACTCAACGTTTTTTAAATGGAAAAAGAAATGAGGAAAATTTCCAAAAACTTTTTGATTCAGTCAGTGTAAAAGTGTCAGTACCAACTAATTATCGTGAGGGACGAAAAACTTTAACGACTGAAGAAATCTTTGAAAAATACAAAGTGTTGTATTACGAAATTTTAGATACTATCTCTGGACAAATTGACACACGATTTCAAGACATGGATAAACTTATTTTCGTTACACTCATGGACACAGCACGGTTTGCAGAGTATGCAAAAACCTTTCCTTTAGAATCAGTGAATAATTTAAAAGCATTTTTTCGACCTATTTCCCGATATATCAAGGCTGAAAAATGAATTAACCTTCATTTATAATGATGAAAATTACCACAAAATTCAATTGGATCGAATGTTGGAACTTTTACACGAGAATAGAGATATCTTCAAGGAAGCTTCCAGAATATTATGCCTGATTGTGACGATTCCCTCGACTAGTGTCTCAGTTGAACGTAGTTTTTTCTGTTTAAAAAGAATTAAGACATTTTTACGAAATTCAATGACAGAAAACAGACTAAGTAATTTGGCGAAAATTTCTATTGAAAAAGGACTTTTGAACGAACATTTAAGTGTAGAACCATAGACACTATTGAAAGATTTGCAGCTTTAAAAGACCGAAGAATTGACCTTACATTTAAAAAATAGAAACATTATGTGGGGTTGCAGATTTTGCAGTGCCCCTACGTTGGTCTCTGTTGAAGTGCTGGTGAGTAAGCTTTTTTTTTTATGTATTGTTATGTTTTTATACATTTTTGGATTTGCTGCTTATGATATACCTATTATTTTTCGTGCTGCGCTTCACCTCCTATTTAGACCACAAGCCGCCAGTGCTAAAATATGGTTAGTTGTGGTTGTTCCCTGACACGAAAAAATCAAAATTCAAGAGTAATATTACATAGGTAAGTGCTTTTAATTATAAATTTGTCAATTATTTAGAAATAAAGACATGTTTTGTTTCAATGACTTTCTAAGGTTATGAAGTAAACATATCACCTGGTATGCATAGGCATAGTCAAATTGATTTAGGTAAAATAATATAATAATAATGTTATTCAAGATAGTGATTATTTTTTTTAGAACTTAATTTTTAGCGTATGTTCTAAAATGTTTAGTTTTCTGAGATAGTGGGCTTTAAAAATTAACATAATTTTTTAGTTTTCGTTTGATATGTATAAAACATGTTACTTACTCATATAATCTATAAATTATAACTAATCATACAGAGTGTTACATTTTTTTATAATCCTTTTCAGAAATTATTATACTAATAAATGTAAATTTTATCTCCATTGTGATTTGGATTTCATTTTATAAAACCAGTTTATTTTTTTGTCAAGATTTCCCAAAGATTCCAAATAGAAGAACACAGTGGATTAATTTTACTAAAAAGCCAGACTTTATTACAAACCTCAGTAGGTTTTTATGTTCCCATCATTTTGCTGAGGACTGTTTTGATCGAACATCTGAGGTAAAAGTGAGACTACTACCAAATGATGTTCCAATAATTGAAGTGGACTGTTAAAAATATGTAATTTATTTATATATATATATATATATATATATATATATATATATATATATATATATATATATATATATATATATATATATATATATATATTATGCCCTACGCCACTGCCAAACCGGAAACAGTAGTCGGTCATATGCAGCTACCATTCTGGTCACACTTATAGGATCATATGCTCTTTCCAGTAGTTTTATATTTAAAGCGAAAAACACGTATTTCACAGACCCAACGATTTTAATAAAGTACATCTCTAAAAAATGTTCCGTAATTTACATTTTTTTTTTATAAATGGCAACTATATTTCAACTTCCGGACCTAAAAGAAAAATAGTTACCAAATATGTACTAGAATTGATTTAAAAAAACTCCTAGCGAAAGACCATTTATTATCTTATTGGATAAATTTATGGCTTGATTCGTGATATCCAAGCCGATATGCTAGGTAATCAAAATGTATGGGCGGAATGGAAAGCGAAATGCATTAGATATCGATCGAACATGATTTGTTTGAGTAAACTAATACTCTAGTTACGAAATTGAAGACATTAACGGCTACAGTAACCTATAAGTCAATCCCGTGCAATTCAGTGATAATCAAAAGGGCGGTTTATTAAAGCACATTACTAATAACTTTTATTAATTGATATCTATTACTTTCAATTACAGTTCTTTAGATAGATCATTATTAGTTTTTTAATAATAGTTTTACAGTTCTTACTTATTATTTATCGGGTGCGGCAGAGAAACTAACGAGTTTCAGTGTCAAATTTCCTGTACATCCTTCCGATAGGGGCAAAGCAAGTACATTCATTGCATTTGCGGCTCTCTTCTTCTTCGCATTGTTTTTTACAGAACAATCGTGACTTATAGAAACTCATTCCGTTCGCATACTTTCCGGATTAGTGCTCGCCAGCGTTCTCTATTTCTGACTTATTTAGTTGTATATTGGAGAGAAATACCAGTTAGGTCTTAATAGTTATATGTAACTGTTTAAGCTCGAAGATGTTTGGAGTTCGTTAGTACATATGAGATTAGAAATAGAATATAAAGATATGTCAAGAATGGATTAATAATATTTTGTTCATCAAACGTTCATTTTTCCTTCGTAAATCGTCTAGTGAATGTAACAATCAAACTAGACTTCAAAGAATTTTCTTAAGAAGCTGTTTCCTGTATTTTCACAGCAGTCGGTATATTAATTTTCCTTTATTACGCGCATGAATCAAATGATTGCTGAGATACAATGACAAAACATCTTTTTAATTCCCAGATCATTTTCCACATTAATAAATCCATGGCATTTGCAAAATGATTCTTTATGCTGCTTGATCATTATTTTTATATCTGTATGAACACTTAGGTATCCTACTGCTGCCCATACCTAAGGGGCATTTTCAGAAAGGAAATTTTCCAGGCTATAATCAGGTGTTTTAACTTGCAGAGGTGAGCTTTCATACTATAAATTTTAACTACCCTAAGATTTGGCTCTGGTCCAAAAGAATTAAGGTCGGTTGTTTAATTTCCGCAGTAATTGGTGTCACATCTAATGCTATATTATTTAAAAGCGCGAAGTTTGTTATAGTTGATATTACGATTGTTAATTTCTATGTTATTTTTTATACAGAAAGCTTTTGAGATATTCTGCCGATAAATTTACAGATGGGCTGGCACTAGCATAACATTGCTAGCCCATCTGTTATATTATGTACAATTAACAGGTCTAGATGTTAAACTCGAAGAGATTTGCCAGCCACTAAACACCAAATCACTTTTTGAGATGATTTAATCTGGAGCACTCGCTTCCCGGGTGAGTCTTATCTTGGTAATGAACTTATTCTGTCAGCTATAATAGAGTAAAAATAAGGTTTTCTTTTTTCTTACCTGTATATGATTTTTTAAAAAGTTACAAGGATTTGGGTCGATTTACTATTATCTTGCATTATATTCAGTTTGTATATTTTTACCTTAAATAGCATTTGATATTGTGCAATTTTCCCCGAATCGTTTTATATTTAAATTCCACATAGTTTTTGTAAGAGCATATTTAAACTGTAACAAAATCTGATTTAATTTTGTCCCTTTTCTCTTTATATATTGTCTTAACATCTCAAAATGCACATAACGGCGGTGTTTTAGCCAATAACTTTACTAATATGTAATAGTTGAATTTATTCACATCTCAAGACCAGTTTCATTCTTTAAGAACTCATCAGTTAAGCTCGGATGCTCTTCTCTCGAAGTAATAGTTATAGTCTAGTCGTACTACCTGTATTTAAAAAAACAGTTAATTATTACATATTGATAACACAGGTCAACAAATTAAAATTTGTTGAGGTAACATTGGTTAAAAATAGGAGTGTGGAAAATATTTTGTACTCCTAAATTCGAAAATGATAAGCTACTACTGTAACACGTATAATTTTTTTGTTACCGGAGCTTTGTGACGAAGACAAAGGAGAAGACATTTTTACAATATAATATTTATTTAATTTAAACATGTAAAACGTATTGAATCTATGCAGACATTACTAAGGATTATGTGAATAAAAATATATTACATGAGATGTAAAAAAAAACTTTCACTTTTACTCTTGTGTTCTGCAGCATCATCTCTTTTCAAAAACCAGCAGTAGTTGCCCCACAAAGATGGGTTCCAGCGTCCGTGGTATCTTGCTTCCATCATCCTGATGTCCTGGTGAAACCTCTCTCCTTGTTCGTCGCTTACTGCACCCAAATTTTCCGGAAAAAAATCCAAATAGAAATGAAATAAAATGCATTTTTAAAGACATGCTACACCTTAGTGTTTTATAAAGTTCAAAAGTTCATCTATGATGTTTTTATAGCTTTCATCTTTCTGTTTGCCAATTTCTTTTCATTTAATTTTTCTTGAAGATGGAAATCATCTAAAGGCTTCCTTATTTGAGGTCCAATAAATATGCTTTCTTTTGCCTTTTTCTACTTTGCCCATGGCATTCACAAAGTTTTTCATCAGTCCAAGCTTAATATGGAGAGGCTGAAGAAGCACCTTCTTTGCTTAACAAGGGAGGCATATTTTATGTTTGAAGTACCAGGTTCAAAAGAAGTTCTATGAGCCCAATCTTTCTTACTGTACTGCACAAATTCTTTTGTTGCCCTACTGCCCCACGGATATAAAGAAACAGCAATACTTTGTACCAAAGTAATCCTTAACTTTGTACTCCAAAATCAGGTACAAATAATTTCAATCATCCTATGATATAAAGAAGCAACAGGTACTTGAAAATGTGATTTAATAACTATATAAAGTAAACGTAAAAGGAGCATTCTCATCAACCTTACGGAAATCATGCCAACGTGTGTAATTTAGTACGATCAAGTAGACAGAACTTTGCTTCTCTTTTATTTAAACCTAACCCGCCACCATCTGTCGCAAGTCAGTGGTCGGAATACGCAAGTAACACTCCGACCACTAGGTGGCGTTACCGTATAATAGTCACCTATATTATCCGATTTTCAGAATTAAAGACACCTGGCTCTGGTTCGATTACTTCGAAAAAAAAGTCTGGGTATTGCCTTCACAGAGTGCAGACGTATTCAGAAGAGAAATAAAGTGAGGTTATATCTCGAAAAACGTGGTAAAGTTGCACAATGTTGCGAACCCCAAGGGGTTCACCATCACGAAGGATGCTTTTGACGCATTGCAGCGTTCATTAGCAGCAAAAGACAAACGCATCGCGACGTTACACCCAATACACGAAGCAGAATAACGAAGATGCTTACCGTGAATTGGATGATCTCAGGAATGAGAATCAAGCCCAATTGGAAATGATTGAAGATCTCAAGAAAGAAATTGAAAGTTTGAGAGGACAACGAGCTGAGGTCAAGAACAAGCCAGAGGTTTTTCTTAAAGCCGATGGTAGTGGAAAAAAAAAGAAATTACTGTACGTATGGATGACGATGAAGCTGACTGGACGTCGGCATCAGAGTCTGACTATGGTCTCAGGCGCAAATTCACCAAAAAACCGACGAAGAGAGTTGCGAAGCCGGTGAAAGACGACTTTTCTCCCCTCAAAAAACCGGCTAGTGAAAGCCCTTCACACGGTCCAATATTCAAGAAACCAACGTCTCCAAAGCAAAAGGAGACTGCCAAAAGTCAAGAAGCTAGTGGAATCGCAAAGAATGCGACCCAGAAGAGCGACAAAATTCCACCGGTTGTCCTTAGAGACAAGGCGGATTATCTACAAATTCTTCGACTGTGTAAGGAGAAGAACATCAATCTCGGAACATCAACAACCAAACCCAATGGAGTTATGGTCAGACCACCAACTTCGGATGACTACAGAGCACTCACCAGTTTACTCGACGAACGACAATACAAGTAACACTCGTTCTGCACTCCCGATGAACGCAATTTACGCGTCATCATCAGGGGTTTAGTGGAAGCGATTCCGGCAGCCACAGTGAGGGAAGAATTGCTCGGCTTGGGTTAGCATCCGATACACGTCGAACGATGGAAGACCAGCAAAGGAACGCCGATGGCTTTGATACAAGTAGTCATCCCTAAGGAGGCGAGGGAAATATTCAACTTGAAGACACTGTTCGATCAAGAAATAACAGTTCAAGGACAAAAATCAAATGGCCGAATTGTGCAGTGCTATAACTGCCAACAGTTCGGTCATTCTGCGAAGAAATGCCACGCAGATCCAGCGTGCGTCAAGTGTGCCGAACGACATCCATCCAGGGAATGTAAGAAGGATAAGAAGAGTCCAGCCACCTGCAGCAACTGCGGAGGCTCGCACACTGCAAGCTTCCAGGGCTGTCCGGCCAGACCAACCAGCAATCAGTAAGCGAGAAGATCAGCTAACATAACCAAAAGGGCCTTTTCAGGTCCACCAGTCAATAAAGTTATTCCCCCACCAACCTTCGTGTGGGGGTCTCAGCGGAACACGGTTCCAGCCACCCTGCCCGCTCCACAAGCGAATAATCCCTTCTCCGAGCTTGTGGGGCAACTAATGGGACAACTGGTTAGCCAATTTCAGGCCCAGATGTCCACCGCCCTCCAAACGCTCCTTGGAGGGCAGCAAAACTAATTCCGTGATCGTCCTCAACCTCAGGCAGCAGGCCCATGGGACCCGAACTTCTCGGGTTTTTCCAGCCTGCATAAGACCCTATCAGAAACCGCCATCAAAGTCCTTATGTCCCGTCTTCAGATGGCAGACTGACGGCTCCCGCTGGCCGTCAGCCCGGCATTTGGTCGCGGACTCAACTTTCAAATTAACCTCCACGAAATTCCCTTGGACTTCGAGAAAAACAATAATCTTAGGTCAAACTTACCCTTTTCAGTGGGTAAGTTTGATATCATATCACAAGGGGTAGATAGAACCCCAAAAAGGGATAAAGTCAGTACCCGTTTCGGGATAAATAATTCGAACAAGGGTAAGGGCCTCTTCGACCAACCCGAAAACCAGGGTGAGAAAGCGGTGAGCGGTGATTACTTCGGAGAAAAGGTTCGGGCCGAGACGTTGAAGAGTAAACATCTCTTCTAGCGCGCTCCGCGACACGTGGTCGGTAGTACGGGCGAATAGTAGTGATGGCGGACCCAAAGGGGTTTGCCATCACGGAAGAGGCCTATTAAATCCTTATAGGCCTCTTCCTCGCGCCCCAACCCCAACCCCAACCCAACGCTCGCTCGATGATAAGGATAAGCGTATTACTGATCTCGAGAATCAGTATCGGTATGCGCTCAAGATGAACCAGATGGCGGCCAACGAAAACGACGACCTCTGGAAAAAGATGATCGACCTCATCGCCGATCTGAAGGGACCGAACAGCTGGGGCTTTTATTAAAGCACCAGAGGGTGAAAAGAAAAGAAAGAGTGATAAGAAAGTGTCGGAAAGAATCCTAGACTCAGATGAAGCCGCGACCGCGAGTGCCGCGATAGACACAATGGACGAAGGAGGCCACTCTTCGACCTCCGAATCCGGAGGCTACCAAACGGTAGTCTCAAAGAAGAAACAAAAGAAAAAAAATGGAGCTCGATGTCGGTGAAAGAGGATTATCCTCCTCTTAAGAAACTAGCATCTGAGTCTCCTGTTTTTGAGAAATCAACTTTCAGGAAGCCGGATCCTCCGAAAGAGAATCCACCAAGCGAGGAAGGTCAGGAAACAGAGCTTCCAGTGGCGAAAAGGACTGGAAAAGACCCCCCAATTGTGCTAAGCGACAAGGAAGCGTACCTGCAGATAATGAGGATCTGCAAGGAACGTGGAATCTTGTTCACCAAGTCGATCACGAAGCCAGAAGGGGTTCATCTTCAACCCCAGACTTCTGACGATTACCGAGCGGCGACCGCGCTGCATGAAGAAAGGAACATTAAGTTCCACTCGTTCTGCTTCCCTGAGGAACGCAATCTTCGCGCTCTTATCAGGAGAGTCTTGGAGACGATTCTAGTCTCTGAGAGAACTAAGGAACTTCACGAGATGGGTTTTCACTACATCCATGTGGAGAGATGGAAAAAGTCAAGTAAAGATGACACTCCGATGACCATCGTCCAGGTAGTGGTCCCCAAGGAAGATAAGGGTATCCACGACATGAAGACATTCCTAGGACAGGCCGTCAAAATTCAGACTCAGCGCTCGAATGGCCGAGTAGAGCAGTGTTTTAACTACCAGAAATTCGGCCATACGGCGAGAAAGTATCACGTCGATCCGGCCTGTGTAAAGTGCACGGGTGAGCACCTCACAAGGGAGTGCAATAAGGATCGGAATGATCCACCAACTTGTTGCAACTGTGGAGGTCCGCACACTGCGAACTTCCTAGATTGCGACAAGAGACCAGATGGAGGACTCACCGAGAAAGTCCGAAGGCTTTCACGGAGAAAACCTCGTGGGACCACTGTTAACAAGTCCCGAAAAACCGACGCACCCCCACCAACCTTCGTGTGGGGGTCCCAAAGGAATTCAGTTCCATCTAGCAATCGCGCTAGCAAGGTGATATGATATCCCACCTTGTGGAGAAACTTGTAACTCATCTACTGGGTCAAATTCAGACCCAGCTGAACGCAACGCTCCACACTTCCCTTGGAGCGCTAAAGCTCCAATAAATTGTCCCCTAATTTCCATGGCAGTAAGCCTATGGGGCCCGAACATCTCGGGTTTCCGGCTTACATAAGTTCCATAATAGCTAAACCGCTATCGTAAAATCCCGACCCCCGCACCATATAGCGGACCGATGACACCCGCTGGTCATCGGCCCGGCATTGAGCGTGGGTAGTTTCCCAATTCCGATGGAGACAGCTTTCTTTATAAAGTTAAACCTTAGCAAAGTTTCTCGGGACTTTGTTGCAAACCCTAATCTTAAGAGAGGTCAGACTATGCCCCGCAAAAGAAAGGGGGAATTCTGACACTTCCTGAGATAGCTAGAATCCCATAGAAATGTTAACCCGCTTCGGGTATAGTTTATCATAGATAGGTAAGGTCAGAGGCCAACCTAAAATTGAGTTCTTAAAGAACAAAACCGGTCTTAAGATGTGGATACATTTTTCCTCCTAGTAGTAAAATGAGACGCAGTACGCGTCTACAGGGTGGGTAGAAACCCGGAATATCGGTAGTTATTAGAATGGACACTTATCGAAACTTGCGTTCAAAATTGTCTGAAGAAATTTAACATCGAAAAAAAAATCTACAATAACTTGAATTAATAGATTTGAAAAAAGAAAATGCGTAGCAAATGCAAAAAAAAACATTTAGATTAAAAAAAATAAACTTTTAGCTGAGATTCAACTTATTGATACTCAATTTAAAAATCTTCAATAATTTTATCTACCTAATATTAAAAGTTTTATTAGTTCTAGTTCATACTGGCTTATTTTTATCTTACTCATTTTAAATTACTTTTTATTAGATTATTTAACTAGTTATAAAATATCAACTATGGCAATATACCAAATAAATGAATGAAATAAAAACTAAATTATTCAAATAAACATAGTTAAACAATATTTATTGATTTGTCCGTTACTGTGTGATAGTTCATTTTTTAAAATCGAATAAAACAATTTTTATACTTTGTTATCTATCGCTTTTATTTTTAAATTTGTGTGACTGTAGTTTCCTAAAACGATTTTACATTCTCAAACACTGCTTTAAAACTAAGGTATAATATAACTACGGATAAGATAACCAGCTGTAATACCTTAGTTTTAAAGTAGTGTTTAAGAATGTAAAATCGTTCTACGAAATTATAGTCATATAAATTTAAAAATAAAAGTGATAAATAACAAAATATAAAAATTATTTTATTCGACACTTGAACAGATTTAATTATTGACAATTAAAATATAATCAAAACTTTAAATATCTTAATTATTCGAATAACATTTCTAAATTAGGGAAAAGTATGAGAGACTTTGCTGGAAAACCAGAAATTATCAGTGACTTTTGAAATAATATATTTGTGGCCATCTTGATCTAGTCATACTACCTCTACTTAAAAATACAATTGATTATTATATATGGATAATTAGTATAAATATCAATATATAAATAGTAGACGTAGCGTTGCTTCTCTGTTATAATAACTTTTCTTGTCATATTTCTATATTTTTTTAGTTACCTTTGAATCACTCACTCGTCGATAAGTTTCTCGAAAGACTTAGGAATATTAAGCACAAAACCAAAGGTTGATATCTCGAGGAGAGTGCTGATCAGGATTAATCGATAGCTGATGACCGTAGAGCCTGCGTTAAGCTGTAGGTCCAGTTACTAAATAGCTTCACTTACGCCTCTAATTCTAAATCCTAACTGTACCTAATATTACTTCCTACCAAGTATATCTACTGGAGCGCAAAATAAAAATCCAGTTCTACGAAAAATATATTCTATAGGATTAATTTAGAAAATTTTGTTTGCGATAAAATATTCAAGAAATTCCACTAATCTTTCGTAACTTGGTTTTTTGCAAGAAAAAACATTGTTAAGCAACGTATTTATGTATATTCTCGTTTTGAACCTTAATATATTTTTCATATGTTTTGGTCGACGTTCTCCTCGTGTACCAGGTGTGGCGGTTAATAATTCTTATTTTTTAAAGAAATGGCGCTAGAAACAAGGGTCGGTTCACAGTCTAATATATGATGTCATTTTGTTACTATGACAGTACCATTGAAAACGTCATTGATGTTTAAACGATTTTCGATTTCATAAACATGTCGAGTTTTCTTGTCCAATGAAATGAAAAATGGGAGTAAAAGCCTTCGTATACTTGGAACCATGCGGTGATACTATCCCAACGAAAGACGCTTGTGGACTCTGGTTTGGATGATGCAAAAGTGGTGATTTCAATTTGAAAGGCAAAGAAATTCCAGGTCAATGAAAAAAATTGAAGATGCTGAAATGCAGCCATTGCTGGAAGACGACGATATGAGAACTCAACAACAAATGGCAGAGATGTTAAATGTTGATCGCTGAATCATTTGTCATTGTCTTCATGCCATGGGCAAGATCCAGAAGGAAGGAAAATGGATACCACTGTGGAATGGAATACCACAAATGGAAAAACGGTGTGCGAAGTTTTTCTTTCTCGGCAAATAAACACTTTTTTATCGGATCGTAACTGAAGATGAATAGTGGATATATTTCGAGAAGGCAAAACGCAGAAAATCGTGGGTTCGTCCCGGACAACCACCAACATTGACCGCAAGACCGAATAGCTTTGCAATGAAGATAATGCTGTGCATTTGATGGGATCAAAAGAGTGTCGTGTACCATGAATTTCTAAATCAGGTTAAAACGTTAATACCGTTCACTACCTTCAACAAATGATCAATTTAAACCATGCATTGATAGAAAAGCGACCAGAATGGGCTACAAAATACAAAAGAGTGATTTTGTAGACCGACAGCGCCTCATCCCATAAAGCGAAAGCGGTCAGTCACACCATTTCTGTATTTAGCTGGGAACTCTTGCTCCACCCATCGTACTCACCAGACTTGGTGAGTCACTTCTCACTACCACTTGTTTTCATCGATGTCTCACGCACTTTCCATGAAACACTTCTACAATTAGGACGTCGAAAAATTACTGTATCATCCCATTATCTCTCACTTAAATTGAACGTGTTTTTTTTTTCTAACCATCCGGATTTTTACGCAGGAGCCATATTAAAAAAAAGTTGATTTTGTCGGGACCGTTTCTTTTGTAATACCGTCATAGAAAATCAAATTATATTAAAAAGCACTAAAAAGCACAGAGCATAGGGACAGTTAGAACCGAACATTGGTGAATATCAAGCAGGTTTTCGACCGGGCAGATCCTGCCCTGAACAGATCCTGAATTTAAAGTTGATTCTAAGACATCAAAAACTGTACAATAAAAATCTCGTCTGTACATTTGTGGATTTCAAAAAAGCATATGATTCTATTGACCGCGAATCTTTATTCCGAATCTTGAAAGAACAAGGACTAGATCTGAAAACGCTGGCAATTATTAAAGCAACGTTAACTAACACGAGGTCAAAAGTTAAATTCATGGGTGACATCTCAGAGCCCTTCGAAATTAAAACTGGTGTGAGACAAGGGGATGGACTCTCGCCACTCTTATTTAACTGTGTTCTAGAAAAAGTAATACAGGAGTGGCGTGAAAAAAAGTCGGCACTGAATATTGACCAGCCCATTAAACTGGGGAGAACCAACATCAAAATTGATTGTCTGGCATTTGCTGATGATCTAGCAATTTTAGCTCAAGATGTATTAACGGCACAGAAACAGATTGAAATCCTAAAAGAAACAGCAGAAAAGGTAGGACTCCAAATTTCCTTTGAAAAGACAGAATACATGACCTGCAACAGACTAAGAACACCATTTCTAAAAACAAAATATGGTAACATCAGACGAGTCTCTCAATTCAAATATTTGGGTGAAATAATCATGGAAAATGGGTTGGAAAAAGCGGCCAATAAGGGTAGATGTCAAAAAATGGAAACGGCATTGAGACTTACACAAAATATTTACAACAAAAAATGCCTATCTAAAAACACAAAACTGAGACATTACAACACGGTTATTAAGCCAGAATGTCTATATGCTGCAAAAACGCTCATTTTGAATAGAAAGAGGGACATCGAGGACATTGAAAAGAAGGAAAGAAAAATCATAAGAAAAATCCTAGGCCCCAAACAAATAAATAGCACAACATACCGACTTCGAGAAAACCAAGAAATCAAACAATACACAGATATATATAGCGATATGAGAAAAAGAAGACTTAAGTTTTACGGACACATCAAACCGATGAATCCGGGTAGGCTAAAACTAGACAAATAGTCGAATTTTATGAAAATAGGAGTAGAGCTAAAGTAGAAATAATTAAATGGATTGCTGCAATTAAAGAGGACCTAAGATCAGCAAATATTACACAAAGTGAAATTCAGGATAGAGGCTGTTTCAGACACAAGGTTAACGTTTGGAAGGTTGGCCAGAGAGAAAAATGTAGGAAGACTGGAACAACTTGGTCTGACGAAAGGAAAAAAGCTCATAGCGAAAGAATGAAATTAGTATGGGCTCAAATGAAGGCTAACAACAAACGCCTCTAATTGTACTTCGCGTGGTCCACCAGGGCCCATACGTGAATAATAATAATAATAAAAATCACTTAAATGAAAATGACTAAGAATGCGTATCTATTTCAAGCCAGTAAATAAAAAAAAGATTTCTTTTTTGGTTTAATCAACAGGTGTTTAAAGATAAACTTTTTATATCAGTTCATAAGAAAGCAATTTAAAAAGTACATTTCGGGTAGAGTTTCCAGGCTATAAAGTGGAATTTTTAACTTCGAACAAAAAAAGCGAATATTTCAATTTAGATTCACATTTAGTCCATATGGTGTCGAAGGGATTTTTTTATAGGAATTTCCAAATAAATAGAATGGAAAAAAAGCGACTAGAAATTCAAAATAATGTTCTATATAAGGCTGAATATTTCAGAATCTTTTTAAAAAATGTTTCCGTTTTCTTTGGAACAGCTTTGAAGTAAATAGATGGAACATGTATAGCTTTTTTTTTTTTAGGTATTCGATTCTTAGAAATATTGCAGACAGATTCATACTGGAGAACAAATCAAATGGAACATTGAGAAAAATAGATTGTATGTGATTAATTAAATAAAAACTGTAACTTACGAAGCGTGTAAATAGAGTAATGAGACTGACGGCGTAGCGTTTGATCTTGCAACACTGTTTGTCTTCCCCTTTGGAGAGAAGCCCCTTTTAACTTCGTAATCACCTGGTGATCGGTACCATTGTTCCGTGAACCGGATATTTCTAGTTGGTTTCGCCCATTTCAATGATCTTAAAATGGTGTCCACTGAGGCAAATTGTAAATTTTGGGAAAATAAAATATCATTAAGACTCAAGTCTGCTGAATAAGAGGGCTGCGGATCCATAGCGATGTTTTACTTTCCAAAACTCCGTAATTGAAATCAGTGGCAAGTGTGGAAAGACGCAGTATCGTGATGCGGCACCCAATTATTCTTGATATTCGGTCTCGCACAAATATCGCTTTTTTCGAAGTCTTTCAGGAACTACTCGGTGAAAATGCTGGTGTACGATTTGGCCTGTAGGTACAATCCCCTAGATTTGCTCATTCTGGCTTTTTGTGAGAGTGCTCAGATTTACCTACAACAATCATTTCATTCAAATCGTATGATGCACGCTTTCTTTCTTATTTTACGTTTTAATTTGAATATATTGGGAAACAAAAAAAGTTCAACTCCCACAATACGTATTTAAATCAAACTAATAATATACTCACTGCGTAACATATCTTGAACTCATAAACTAATACGTTTTTGTTTGTTTACCCTTTTCAGTCTCCATACTTTTGGAAAAATACGAAAAACTATGGGTCAATGGTTTCATTTTTTTAATATTAGCATGTTGTGAAATATTTTTCATATGCTCAGAAGCTAAACAGTATTGTTGTAAAGAGGGCACTACGATTCTTTTTAAGAAATTATCCAAATTTGGAAAATGGCGCACTGTTATTATATGTACATTAAATGTAAAGATGGCAGTAACCTAGAAGGACTGGTGATACAGGGACGGATCGAGAATTCTTGCTCCGTCTTGACAGACTAAATTAAAGCTCCAACTGGTACATCTATTCAATATGCAACTAATGAAGCCAGAAATAAGAGAACGCGAAGAAAGAAAGAAGCATACGAAGATCAAGGGAAGAAGAAGACAAAAAGAACATTTGTATATAAGAAGCAAGTTTGAATTGTTGGTGAAATAGTTAGACGCTGGAACATTACTGCATCTACTGCTCTGACGTATATAACAGTTATGTACAAGTGCGATGTTCTGATTGTCTTAAGAGTATCCAAGATTCATCTAAAGATGTGACGACTTGCCATATGAAATCGACATTCAAATTTTCGCCTCGTATGTGATGTATTTGTATTAGCTGTAGATAGAATAATTTTCTAGAAGACATTTACTTGTGTTAAGGTTGGATGATTATCGTATTCATTGGATAACCTCCCTTGTAGCGCACCATAACATTACACCCACATCCATGAGAATGGTAGCAAGCTAGTATTGAGTGGGACTTAAAAAAGAACTCTATTTGATTTAGTGATCAGCCTCGATTTTACTTAATTGGTCATAATGGACTTAGAAGGGTCAGCCGTTCTCGGGGTTAAAGGTAAATTTTACCGCACGCATTAAAACACCAAACAGCTCTTATTCTAGATTCTCAAGTTGATCCTATTAGTTATCAGACATCAAGAGCCCTCCAGCTGAAGCGATCGGTGGAGCTCGTCTCCAGTCAAACAACCAACAAAAATGCTCATTCAGTCAGATTGTTGTGTGTTCCACATAAACTTGTGGAACCCAACGGGTGTATGATGACTTTCAACTACTGTTGTTTCACTGGACGCACTCCAAGAAAATCGGCGAACATATTGGTTGTTGGCTGTGAGTAGGGTATCCCTATTCTTGATGGGGGAGCATGTGTAGGTGCCTTAAAGGGATCGGTGGGGTTCGTCTCCAGTCAAGCAACCAGAAAAATGCTCATTAAGGCGAAGACGCAGGAGTTGTTACGTGTAACATGAGGTTGTGGAACCCAACGGTTGGGCGTTTGATGACTCTCAACTGCTGTTGTCTCATTGGACGCAGTCTAAGGAAATCTGACACTGCATATATATATATATATATATATATATATATATATATATATATATATATATATATATATATATATATGACCGGGACAGATCGGGACCTTCACTAAATCGAACCTAGACAAACTCACAAAGACACAGAGAGCTATGGAGCGCAAAATCATGAAAAAATACGTGGATACGACCAAGGACCAAAGTTATACATATATGCTACCTGACTTAAATGGAAATTCACTGGGCACAGCCAAAGGCTCTCAGATAATAAGTGGAACCATGTTATTTAAAACTGGGGCCAATATGAAAGTAAAAAAAAAAAAGGTCGACGACAAATGAGATGGGTAGATGACATAGTGAGACACAACAGATTAGCAAGAACAAAAAACACCACAGGGCAGACAAAGATGGAGAGCATTAGAAGAGACCTATATTCGGATACTACTCATTCTACCTGGATGAATAAATAGGATGATGATTACGATTGATTGGCTATCAAGATCCTCAAATGTATCCCCTATAAATCAGGCATGGAACAGCACTAGTTGATATCTTAAGTGATTTCCATGGCCGCCAGAAGCTTTAAACGAACTTGAACGTTGTGTTAAATCGATCTAGGATACCTGACAAGCCATATATTATCCAATTCGGTTCATTTCTATTAGTTTAGAGTATTATAATAACTTTGGTAGACATACTTATTATTATACAGATTGTAAGGGCAATAATTTTCGTAAATTTAACCAACGATTCTTTACATTATTTTGAACAAAAAATTTCCTTTAGACATGTTTTCAATATGGAACCATTAACGTGAAAAACATCACTTTATTTCTCTCACAATTTTTTTTCTCTCTCTCTCTATTTCTCTATTTCTCTCACATCGCCAATTAGGAAAATACATTTCAGTTTTTCAGAAAGTCCAGTTCCTTATTTCATTTTCCCCTTAAAGTATTATTTAAAAAATAAAATGTAATATTTTTATGGTCATTTATTACATACATTTCGGCATAAATTTGATTTGTTTCTTACAAAACAAATGAAAAAAAGTTAAAAAAATTGTTTTTCCATCGTCTTATAAGGTTTTCCATTTAAACAATTTTGGAGGGAATCGAATAGACGATAGTCCGTGGGTGCGATGTTCGGTGAGTGTTGAGTCCGGGTTGAAACCTTTAGTCGTGCATTGTCATGTTGAAACATAATTGCTTTCCTGTTTGGTAATTCTGATTGGTTTTCTTCAATTGCCACCTTCAGCTGATCTAGTTGCGATAAGTAAAGATTTGTATTGATGGTTTGATTCTCTGAACGAAGCTCAAAGTGTGGGTTCTTTCTAATCCCACCAAATTCAAAACATAATTTTCTTCGGATGAAGGCCGGTCTTTAGCTATACTTAAAACCACTGACCCTGATAACTTTCATTATTTTTTTCCTAGTACGTTATTATACTTAATCCACATTTCATCATTAATTACCACCCGCTTCAAAAATGAGGCCTCCAAGTTTTTGCAAAAAAGCATGAAGAGATTCGGCCCAGCAGATTTCACTCACTAAACTCGTAAGAGACCAACACATCCAATCGGCAGATATACCTTTTTTTTTTTCAGATTATCAAAAATGGTCAATTTGCAAATATTTAACTTATCAGCAATTTGACGGGCTGTCGTGAGTTGATCTTCGACTACTATGGCCTTGATTTCGTCGAAGGCAGTGTTTGAAGGATAGTCAGAGCAATGCCAGTCTTTCAGGCTAAAAATCTAGGGAAAATCCCTACAAACTTTCCGCACAACCAGATATTTGCTTTTTTTAAGTATTTTCAAATGCATAGAACATTAAATAATAAATAGAATTTAATTTTTAGGGATATATACTAAATAATCAAAAATTGTTGCACTATGAAAAATAATTTTTATGAATCTGTTTTGAATTTTGTATGAAATTAGCTAAATAAAAAAATACATAAATAAATAAGTAAATTTTACTTACATCTGGTAGACAAAGATTAATTATGAATAAGCCCATACTAGGCATGAGCCGAATAAGACGAATTATGTCTTCTTATCACAAAGTATCCCAGACACATTGTATGCGTGTTTTCATTTCAAGTTGCTGGCAACATCTCAAGCGTTCGATCAATGCTGTACCTTCTATTAAAGATAAATATGGTCATTTGAATGATTAGTCACGTATCGCAAGCTTTTCTAAAAACTGCACTGTTTGAGAAGCAGTATTCAGTCTAACGATATATCGGTGAGAGATGAGATTTGAACATGATTGCCAATACAGCCCAATGACGGGCTGCCTTTAAATTTTCTCTAGTGGTTATTAGGAATGGCTACCTTTCCAAGCATATAATTGGTATTAATTTACACATTTTAGGTGACCCGCCTTATGTACATTGTCAGAGATGCAGTTGTTCGGCACTCAACCAACTTCACGAGTTTACATATCATTCCTTCAGGTCAACGAACGCCACAAATGCCTTGTTTTTCTTGGAAACTGGATTCTACAAAAGTTGTCAAAGCTAGCACCTAGTCGCAGTAACGATAGAGGACTGAGGAATAAGGTCTGAATCCCGCTTGCTCAACTAGAATTTGTTCCAGAATAGGGCCACTAATTTTGTTATAAATAAGTCTCTTAAAGAGTTTATATGAGCCGAAGAGTAGGGAAATGGACCTAACATTTTGGGTGTGATATGGTGATTTATCGGTTTTCAGAATAGCCACAATTTTTTATTTCTTTAGTTCATTGGAAAGTGTCCCTATCCTAAAAATGGTGGAAAATAGGTAAATCAACAAGTGATTGGCGTTTTCCCCAAGGTGGATTAAAAATTCTGGGTGTATATTATCAAACACAGGTGCTTTACCACATTTATCTGTTTTATAGCGACCTCCAATTCGTCTAGAGTAAAAGATGAGGAGACATTCAATTTCTTTGGAGACTGAGTTATTAAATTTGTTAATTCTTTCTTGATCCTAAAGGTATGCAATTTATCGCTGGGTGATCTGATTTGCTGAGACATCATACTTCTGAGTAGACTTACCATAGAATCCACCCAGTTTACATAGTATGGACCAAGCCCTTCTACTTGAATGTTTGAAATTTTTATGTGTCCCATCGTCTCAACCCAAAGCGCTTTCTGCCCGAGAAGCTCATCTGTAGTATTACTGTCGCCACATGTTATTTTTCTCATATAGTAGTTCACATTGCTCATTCTACCCTGGACCAACAGGTTTACCAGCTCTAACACTATGCCACAAGTCTCAATACTTTATTTATAGACCTCGTATTTTTGGTTTGATTAAAATATTTATTTTTATTTAAATATGCAAAGATTAATATCTATTTTTTTTATTACTTATATATGCTAATCTTATTAAAATAAAGGAACCAGTAAGTGTAAAAATCTAAATTAAAAATCAAAGCAGTAAATTTATTCCATTTAATCGGAGTGAAATCATCTTGTTGGCTAACACTCGGTCCGTAAATTTCACAAATCGCCTCCGGATAAATCGAATCAGGGCGGCATCAAAAAGTTTTCGTTCGCTTGCCAGACTGTTCGTATCAATGGCTAATGGATTACCGTCATTTCATAAGTAGCTCAGACTTGAAGGAGATGAACGATATCAAGCAAATATGCTCTTTCAAAGGGTAACGTTAATCGCTACGTAAGCGAGGGGGTTTATTTATGTGTATGTTGATCTGATATTTATACAAAATTAACATCGAAAAAATATTGTGTTGTTACTAAAAAGTTCACCCCATTTTTTTTTTGAAAAAAAATAGAGAAAAAAAAATTACTAATGACATTTCACCATCTCATCGAGAAGTGTATAATCCCATGCTCTGAGGTTTCTGTATTAGGTACTGTACTCTGTATATATCATCATTTTTAATAGATTCTGAGCTATTGATATTTGAAAAGTGACGTTTTGCATACACTTTTAAAATCTTAACAGTTTGACTTAGAACCAAATAACTTCCACATTCCTGTCCTGGTTTTTAATAAAGTATTTCATAATCTCCATTTACAGGATGACCTAAAATTATCAAAAAAAAAAATCGGTATTTCTGTTTCACCCTGTAATTAGTGTCATGACATATCTCGTGAAAAACCAAGATATGAATGTGATAGTTATTTGGGTCTAAGTCAAACTAATTTTTATTTTTTTTAAGAGTTTAAACAGTTTAAAGTAGACCCATGACAATTTTATTAAAACATATTGAGAATCTTCCGTAGGATTTAAAAATGCAATAATATACAGGGTGTTCCAATTATAAAACTTACCAACATGACGTAATTCTGCTTTCGATTAAAACATTTTTTTGGTTATATTTCTAAATTGCACGCAAAAAAAATACAGAAAATTGCAAAAATAAGGCCTTGTTCAGTTCTCATTAGAACATCCTATACTTCGATCTTTTAATACTATCACTTGGAGTGAAAAAAAATCCTTACATCATAATTATTAGTAATTTTTTAATATACATTGGGTAAAATGACATAGGTACCATATATTCTAATTATTTTACTTAATATATACAATTTTTGCAATGGCTAATACAATTATACTCACTAAACACAACATTACTCACTACATATAACTCATGCGGAGTTATCTTTAGTCCGTTTTGGATGGCGGATGGGAGAACGACAAAGCACCAATGTGGAGCGCGGGTGTATTTTCTTTGTTTTTAATATCTTTCTCGACGAGCCCGCCTCATTATTTTTTTAACAGTTTGGCCGATTGTTTACCACAGATGACAGAGCGGCATGTGATTGCAACCACCATTCGACATGGCCGATTTAAATGGTTATAGCTTTAATCCTTCCCTTCATCCGCTCTCCGGGCGTTCAGCTTGAGCCCAGGTGATGACGGCTTAAGGCCAAAAACCATCAAAAATTCCTCAAGCATCGCAGCCAACTGTCTAGTCCCCATCGAGAAGATGTTAAATGGACACTTTAAAACATAAAAATAGCCGAACAAACGAACGAAAATAATTCATTCATTTGTTTTACTTTATTAATCCTTACCATATTAATATATTTGGAATAATAACTTAATAATTAGAAAATCTATTATCAAAACAAAATATTTTTTTAGTTAAGTTGGTTAAATGTATGGTAACAAATTGGCGCAGTCGGTAGGATTCCGAAAAACGGCGGGAGAACAACGAAACCCTAACTGCGAAACGATGGTTTTCAATCAGAAGAACCAAAAACAGAAAGACTCTGCACTCAATGTGCTACAGACAGAACACCTGATAAAGCCCCTGGTATACACATTAGTCTCTCGGGACCAGTTTCTAGCCTTTCAGCCGTCATCAGCCCAGCTTCAGACGAACGCAAAGAAAGCAGTTGGGAGAGACGATCGGGGCCAGGCGAGGTCAACTGGCCATTTTAACGCCATCATGCGGCCAAAAAATGGTGGCCCCGATCCCCTCTCCCAACTGCTTTCTTTGCGTTCGTCTGGAGCTCGGGTGATGACGGTTGAAAGGCTAGAAATCGGTCATCACGTGGAGAAAGGGTGAAAGATTTCTGTAAAATTTCCCTCCGCGGTTCCGTTATGCTACCTTGTGGCCATATATATATATATATATATATATATATATATATATATATATATATATATATATATATATATATATATATATATATATATACAATTCCAATTCGTTGTTCTCCAGTAAAATTTTTAAATTCGTAATTTTCCATGTATTTTAAATAAACTACTCAATATTGTGAAAACTAATGAAAGTAGTCCCTGTCTAACAACAAAATTAATTTATTCCAAATCAAAACTGTGGTAAATATGATGAAATGATTCAGTTCGCTAGCGTTCTGTTCGCATACTTCAGATAACGGCGCGAGATAAAACGAATCGAGATGGAACCTAAAATGTCTTCGTTTCCTCGCTAGGTTGTTCATATCATTCGATGATCGATTACTTTTATTTGATAAATTCACATTTAAAAAAGACGAACGATATCAGACAAATATGTCATCGCTTCAGATACTATACTCTATTTTGGTAGGTTTAATCATCATATAAGTTGGATGGATAAACGTGTTATGAAAAAACCCCATAAAATATATTTTTTAGTGAAATAACTTCGATTATTCGTACCCATTGGTAATCGGGTAATTATTTATTTGAATAAAAAAAATAAATATTTTCATATCGAAAGAAAGAACTCTGTGCTAAAACAATTATTGTAATACAATTTTAGATTATGATGGAAATTAGACATACGTTTTTAATTTTAACGAGGTGTGTAATTAAAGTAATGAGACTGGTGGAGTTGCATTCGATCTCTCAACACTGTTAACTTCCTTTTTGGAGGAGAGATAGGAAAACATCTGATTCACGTTCAATACATGTTTCCACTCCCTAGAGACTATTGGTGGTCCGTAGTAGGGATGTTTCAGATATTCGCATCGGCATCTGCAATAATAAATACGGAGCTTTTGCCGATGAGGATGTTGCGGGTCGCGAAGGGCAATTGCGGGCGGGACCATGGAGGCACGGTTCGCTGCTTAACAAATAGGAATCTTGATTTCGATCACTCACCGCACTCGCAAGTGACAAGAGTTGACGCGTTTGTTTTGTTTAGCATGTTTGATTGTAAATCACAACGTGTTTAGACGCGCTTATCATATGGGCGTTTTTTATTCGTTTCACAATTTACATTAATGTTTCATTGTTTCACCGTGTATAATCTATTCGACAAGTTATTCTACAATGCCACCACCGACGCAAAGTGTGATTTGAACTTATTTTAAACCAGATTAGCATTATCGAGATAAATCTCAGGTTAAAATATGCAATAAAACATACTCTCTCACGAGCCGTAAAACCACGTCTGAAGAATCATCTGAAATCAATGCATCCGGAACAGTTTAGTGTGCTCCAAAACTCGTGTGGCTAGTTAGCTTTACTCGAGGAGTTAACGGCCTGTAATAGGTATGACCCGGATATAATTAAGCATGGTATTTTTCTTTCATACATTGGTTTCCGAATGAACTTCTAGAAATGAATTACAATTAAAGCGAAGTTTTTACTGCAACTGCCTGAAATTTAATATCTTTTATTGAATAAAACAAATGTCGATCCAATAGTTTATTTTTTAAACCTATCTATTATGCAGTTTCTAGTTTCCCGAACAAGTTGACATGACTTATTTAGGTTTGGTTTGGTTAACCAGACATCAGGATTCTGATCCAATTCAGCTGGCAGTCACGACTCTGAAAACTGAAATTTCAGCTAAATGTTCTGTTTTGAAAGAGAACAATTTATTTGCCCCTCACTATAAGTTAGACCCTCACTATAAGTTCAATTTTTCTATTGGAACCTTTGGTGTGAAACGTTAAACTTGAAGAGATTTACCACTAAACACCAAATCACTTTTTATTTTGTTGAACTTCTCGATGCACGTTTCGCTAACCATATTCGGGAGATGATTTAATCAGATTAAATTAAATTAAATCAGAAGCACACATTTTTCAAACCAGTGACTGAAATTAAAGACGAAAAACATAGATGATAAATACAGGTTCTGCAAATTCCAAAAAATCTAAAAAAATGAAAAAGCTACAGATCAACTAGGGATGTCCGATACGGCTAGTAAACAATGTTTAAAATGCTCTTGTCATGATGCTAGATTGTTCAAGTGAAGATGAAAGTCAAGAGAAAACATCTGACAATAGTTGCCCCGGTACTGTTCTTAAGAAGAAATTGCTCCTGTATCGCAATAAAAAAAAAGTGTATTTAAAAGTCCTCTTCACTGGTGGAGTGTTAATCCTAGTGAATTCAAAATTCTATCTGCCACAGCACACAGATATTTGTCGCCTCCACCAGCCAGGGTTCCAAGTGAACAATAAAAGAATTCCAATAGAAGAATTGAAGGTTATATGGTCTAGTTAACTTAGCTTGATGTCTTCATTGCTGCGAACTATGAAAACAATAAACAAACATCCGCCTGGCTGTCTATTATCTCTTGTCTTTTTTCTGCGCCATATAGTATCGTATCCAATCGTGTGTGATGTGTCCAAGTAGAATTATTATAATATTATTATTTATAAGTAAATAAATAAACAACTTATGTGAATTTTTATTTTATTTAAGTATGTATATATCAGATTAAAAAAAAAATCCATCTCCGTGGCCAGTAGTTTTCTTCTATTAGTATTATTTAAATCCCACACTTCTGAACCATAAGTCAAAACACTCTTTACGATTGAGCTATATATGCGAAGTTTTGTTTCTCGCCTAATTTTTCTTTCCCACAGGACAGAGTTGAGTGCTCCAATGATTTGTCTACCTCTTATTCTCTCAGATCGAGACTTGAGAGAATAAGAAATATAAACATTAAAAGGGACATGAACATCGAGAGAGATATTGTGGACGACATAGAGAGAAAACAATTGACTTGGTTCGGACATGCAAAAGGAATGAATGAGACAAGATGGCCACGAAAAGTGTTGGAATGGATACCTCCAGAAAGAAGAAAGAGAGGACGACCAAGAAGAAGTTGGAGAGACGGCGTTGACGAAGCCATGGAAGCAAGAGATTTGCAAGAGGACATGTGTCACGACAGAACGAACTGGAAACTGGGGACGGAGAGGCGGCGACAGCCGTAGATAATCCGAGAATGATGATGATATATCAGATTAGATTTCACTCGGCAGGAATGAATAGTGTAAGTGCAGTCAGTAAAATAGAGGCTAGGTAACAGTAATGGACAATGGATTTGTCTGAAATATAATAACCTATCTTATCCTGTACGTATAATGGTTAACCAAGCTATTGTTTATGATTTCAGTGATAAGAAGAATATAAATAGACCACTATATAGAATATAATAAAAATATTATAAGACCACTATTATATAAGTGACATGTCTGTGATGTGTCTGTAGTATGCAATTCCGCACTATGCAATGTTCGTAAGTAATAAAGAGAGTATTACCGCTACTATAAATTTCTTGAAGTAGTTACAGGTAAATGTAAATATTGTAAGTATACCATAAAATAATGGTATACTTACGATATTGTTTACTTACCTATACTTAGGGATTTTTTTCATTAAAACATTATAGTTTCTTTATGTCTAGTGAAATAAAAATTGATTAAAAGTTTTAAGTTAAAGCTATACAAAATTGTTAAAACAGTAACTGATAATGGACCCTACAAATAGGGTAAAGGCCTTCGAAGTTCGAAGAACACCACTCAATGAAGATGATGATTTGCTACCAGAACCTTTTCCTTCTTCACACCCGTAAAGTGATGATTATCTATTGCCAGGACATGAAAGATGCGCTACGCACACTTTACATTTGGTTGCCAAAACAGATTATAAGCAAGCAAGACTGAAAAACATTTTTTATAAAAAACTGCATGATGCGGCCTTAGCAAAGGGCCAAGCACTCTGGAATGTATGTTCTAGATCATCAAAAGCATGTCAAACATATTTGGAATTGACAGAGAAGTCACCAACTTCTCCATGCATATCCCGATGGAACTCTTTTTATAATTCCATAAAACCGTTAAATGCATTTTTATATGAATATGTGAATATGTGAAGTCAATAGCAGAAGCTATTCAAAATTTACAAGCGGATAAAGGCACCTACTACGGTTGTTTACTACCAGAATGAATAAGAATCCAGCATATGGTTAAATGTCAAAATATTACCACACTTTGTTAGATCCCATCTAAAAAAATCTAAATATAAATTTCAAACATTTTTTGCAGCTTCCGCCTGCAGCAAATGATCCAATATTAGCCTCAGTGTCCCATCCGTTTTTTATGAAATGGTTATCAAAAATATTTAAAGAACATGTAAAAGAGCTTATCCTGATTAAAACACGGAAAATTAATCGATCTGAAAAACAAAAATCCGAGGCTTTAAAGAACAATGGAGAGGACATAAAAAAATACAAAAGAAGAATCTTATTACATGTTTTTAGAATACTCTAAGAATATATTGCTAGTTCCGCTAGTGGCGACAACACAGGGTCTACTGGCAGCACCACTTACATAGAAATACTTCAATACCTAAATAATAAGGACATCTGCCTATAAAGTTTAAATGTTCATCCAACAATAAAAAAATATTTTTAGAATATAATACCTGTTGGCCGAGTTCCGCCTCTGTAGAGCGACTCTTCTCTTTCGGGGGGATGATAATGAGACTACATCGAAGAAAAATGAGTAATCAGATGTTTCAAGAACTGGTTTTACTTAAGTTTAATTTAACACCTTAAAGAACGTCTTGTACATTGTAGACAAAAAAATATGTTTATAAATAAAAAATATATATGATATAAAAAAAGTATTTTGAAAATACGTATTTCGTATCTTGTATTTAAAATACCATTTCTAAAAGAATTTTGTATCTGATATCAATTCAAATACATTACTTAAAGGTATCTTGTATCTTGTATTTCAGATACTTTTTATGAGGTATCTTGTAAATCTCTTTATATATAATGTTATACTATAATATATTTGTTTAATTATATAATTGCAATCCATTAATTTCCTTTTTATTAGAAAAATAAATTACTTGTAATTATTAGGAAAAGCAAATAAAAGTATTATCTCTCTGAAAATAAAACGAATGTGTCATAAATCGTAACTGTCGTAAATCTATTCCATTCAATGGAAATGAAACGATTATGTTCGCTAGCGTTGAGTCTCACATTTCACAAATCGGTTCTATAAAATAGTGTGCATTAATTTAACTTATTTTTTTTACTGTCAGAGTTAGTATTGGCATGTGTTATTAATGTAGATTTAATACCCTTTTGTACATTTACTACCCTTATTGAAAGCATTAGTTTGTCATTAGCATCTGCAGTAACAAATTGATGGGCTCGCTATGGAGCAAAAGTCAAAAAGCAATTTCTTCAATGAACTTCTTCTAAATGTGAAATTCAAAACTGAAGGCCATAAAAAAAAAAATTGTGGAAAGTATATGCTAAAAGTATTTCGATGATGATTGCGAATAAAGATTCAGTTTTGTATCTTTTTAAATTTTTTTACGTACAACTATTGATTGCATATTTTCTTCTATTCCTTTTTGTTGGCTTTCTCTTTAGAGGGGCTGATGGATTTTCAGTACGAATTTGAGTTCGAACTCTTATTTTCGTGAACCGGATTTTTCTGGTGCATTCTGCAAATCAGCATGTGTTTGATCTTGGATTTACTTTACGGTTTCTTCATTTGTCAGTTTTTGTGATGAGTTTCGTATGAAGTTATATTGTTTTATTCTTATTAAGAAACTATAATGTTCCTTCCATTTGCTGAAGGATGTCTCAAATACTTTATGGTATTATCTGCAAGAACTATTTTTGGTTTGTATATTTTTTTTCAGGCATCTCAAATAAAACGTTAAGTCTATCGTTTGTTTAGAAGGTCTTTTAGCATACAAATGTAAGAAATATGTTTGATTAACGTACATTTTTCGATCTCTTGTCCCATTTCAGGCAAAACGAAAGTTTTATCACTTTTTTGGTAAAGCTGGTTTTTATCATATTGGACCAGATGCCGACTACATTAATTTTTTTCGCTTTATTAGAATTTGGTTTTGTTGTGTTTATATTCAATATGAGTTCGCTTATCCAATCTAAAAGCTTCGGCAAACACTTAAGGGTAGTTACCACCCGATGTGCAATAATGGTGGGGCGTCTTTGAAGATGGCTTCATTTCAGTATTTGAAACCAACATTCTCATTTATACTGTGAACGAGTGTCGTGCGGTGTCGTTCCCAAATAATTCCAAGAGTAAGTTTGTCACTGAACACTTTGTTTTCTACCGATTTATATTAGTTTTGAGATGTATTCCAAGTTGTATTATTTCTATTTAATGTTTCTATTAATATTACATTATTTTTATTTAAGTGAGTCTTTCATTGAACACTTTGTCTTCTATTGATTTTAGTAGTTTCGAAAAATATTTAAAGAGTACTGCTATTTCTTTTTCTTACATAGTACTGTTCTGGTTATTGCCAAATATTTAATTATAATTGAATTAAACCTGTTACTGTTCATTTTAAATAATATTTAAAACAGCGTTTCTTGATTAATGTTTTGATAAATATTAAATGATTTTTATTTAAGCGAATATCCAAACATTGTTTGAGTAGAGGCATGAGCTTATTCACATGATGCATAATTTAATTGAGAGAAATATCCATGGTATTGTCGCGCGGTTTTCCCTTCAATGCCATGAAGTAGGTAAATGATGTTTCGCATTTCTAGTATCTGGAGCGGATACATCGTGCAATTCCTTTTTGTACCCATTGCACAACTCAGTACTAGAGGTTACAATCATTTGTTGTTGAAAATCAAAATCAATCATTGTTGAAAATGTATGAACTGTAATTTAATAAATATTGAAAGATCTCCATGGCATTGACGCGCGGTTTTCCCTTCAATACTATGAAGTGGGTAAAAGCTGTTTTACTTTTCTAGTTTCCGGAGAGAGTACATTGCCCATTCTCCCTTTGTACCTATTGCACAACTGAGAGGTTACACAGTAGGGTGTGGTTGGATATCCATTATGTTTTGTTTAGCCCTTGATACCCCGTTCATACCCGAAGCTGATACTATTGAACGTTCTCCCCTCAGTGTCAAGAACAATATCAGTTTGATATTGATTATTGGCCGATAATATTATCAATGTTGAAGTGACGAGGATCTCTCGTAGAGTATGTGAACAGCCTCATATTAAAGTATGATTTATATCGGTCCGGTTAGAAGAAGAAGAAGAACCGGGGGATCCCACCACATCCCTCTCGACCGCCTGGTCCAAATGGAGGCAGACGGTGCCCCTCTTAATCTATGCTTAAATAATTATTATATTTTAATTATAAAAGTTTGATTCTTCAATAAGAGGTCAACAGACTCTGAACAAGGTAAGTATGAATAATGCTTCTTCTTATTCTTGGGCTGAATTCTTTATTGATTTAACAAAAATTAATTGGTGCTGATCTCTTAGATTTGACAGTATATTTCGCGATTATCTGAGGGTAAATCCCACAAGTTGGAAGGTAGTCCGGGAAGTTCCTTTAACCTTCGGTCCGGTAAATTTAATGTAATAGATAATAAGTAAAGACCACTTTGATACATTCAGAGTGTTCAGGGTTACTTGTTAATAGTTAGAGCTGCAATAAGTAGAAGCCGCCACCATGCTCGTCAAACTCATGTACCCAACTAGCCGCCCAGTTAGAACAATTACCGTTAAGCCATTACAGTTATTATTAGGGAGATATGCATATCTGTCTCTATATTATAAATCTATCTCGGAAAACAGCATTAAGAAAGTATATCACATGTTTTTTTCTGCTATATCATGGCCATCTGCGTCAAGTTTTATGGCTCCCATTTTCGAGAAGTAGTAATTTTTTTAGAGAAAAACTATCAACGGATTTTTGACCACCACCACTTGAGACTAAACTGTACCGATTTTTATGGTTCTAAATAACTGGGTGTCCCAGATATTAGCGATATTTATATTATATTTTTTCTAATAATTACATGTACGTTCTGTTATTATTAAAACTATGTATGAAATGGAAATCAAAAATTGTAAACTAATTAACAAATGTCACTTTGACTGATTGATTTGTGCTATCGCGATTTCAAACGGCAATAATGATTTATTCTTTAAAAGAAAAATTAGAAATTATAAGATTAGTTGGTGATGGGACGCGAACTTTTCGTGAAGCACCAAAATAATTTAATAGAAGAAGTCCAGAACGAAACATCAATTATATTTCAGTTTTCTTTATAAATAAACTTTCTAATCAGCATCGTTCTGGTGAATTTCAAGTAACTCAATTAGTTCTTGATTTTTTGAATGAGAATCTACACTCAAGGGGCACTAGTAGAATTTAAAATATCCCGAAAAGCTCTGTGTGATTATGCTTGAAGCAAAATAACAGGAAATCTTTTAAACCAAAATTTCATCAAACGCTTGTAATTGGTGACACTGAAAGAAGAATGGAATATTGTTTATGGTTACAAGGCATGTACATACAGGAACCTACATTTCTAAAAAATATTTTATATAAAGATAAAGCCACATGGGCTCAAGATATCCCACATTAGGTGATACAAAGCAAGAGACAGTATTCTACTATGGTGAACGTTTGGTGCGGTATTTTAAATGACATTATTATAGGACCATATTTTTTTTATGGAAATTTCAATGCAGCTAGATTTCTTAGGTTTTTACAAAATGAGTTGACACTTACAATTTGACGGGGCACCCATTCATCATACAATTAACGTAAGAAAATGGTTAGAGAGTAATTTTCCAAATCGTTGAATTGGGTGAAACAGCCCTGTAATTAATTGGCTGCCGAGATCTCCGGACCTCACACCTCTTGATTTTTTTCCCAGGGGGACAAATAAAAATATGGTTTATGCTTCGAGGCTCCAAATTCGAGACGATCTTTGTGATCGTAAGAAGCAGGCTTACCGCAGCATTACCAAAGAAGAATTGAGAAAAGTAGTGAACAATACCCGACGATGTATTGTAAAATGTTTGATAAAAAAATGGTGGAATGATAGAAATGTCTAGAATTTAAGTTTTATAATGCCAATTTAGATCGACCTGTATGTTCTAAACTCCCAGTGGAAACACTGGACCCATAAGCTTATAAGCAACCATGACTCGTGCAAGTAATGACAATGACCCCAGACGGTAACCAATCGCCCGCCGACAGAAGACAACCGGGTGTTTGGATTCTAGGGAACCTGGACATTCACGATCTTAAAATAAGTCGGAGCTTTCCGGGAAATTTCCATATAAAACACCTACATATATTGGCATTTTCAACATCAACACGCTGATCCAACCAAGAAAACTTCACAACCTAACTTCAGAACTTGACAGGCAAAAGATGCTTGTGCTTGCCCTACAAGAAACACGTATCACGGATGAGGACACGGTAGACTATGGAAACTATGGCATATTCAACAGCAGGATAGACAAACGAATCACCAGGGGCGCTCTGCTTGTGGGCATGGTATTTGTGTACATTAAGGGATAGTTAAC
Source organism: Cosmopolites sordidus (assembly GCA_031761425.1). NCBI lineage: Eukaryota > Metazoa > Arthropoda > Insecta > Coleoptera > Curculionidae > Cosmopolites > Cosmopolites sordidus. The sequence continues at coordinate 330,937 of JARFXV010000894.1, forward strand.
TCTATTAAGGAAATCACGTCCATAAACTAGAGACTAATGACAATGCGCATACAGTGCACCAATAAAAAATACACCATGATCAATGTGCATGCTCCCACAAACGGAGACAACAAGAAAAACCCCAAGTCTACAGAGAAATTCTGGGCAACACTAGAGAAGGTAATGGCAAAGGTCCCAAAGGATGACGTCAAAATTTTACTGGGCGACTTTAATGCACAAATCGGTAGAGAAAAAATCCATCAGAAAACAGTAGGCAAATTCCCCGGTCACAAATTTACCAATAAGAACGGCACAAGACTCATCGAACTATGCCAACAGAATAACCTTAAGGCCATGTCAACATCCCTAAGAAAATCTCCACGAAAACAGAAGACATGGAGATCGCCTATTCAACAGATGGGAGAATTGCAGACAGACCACGTTGCGACCTCATACCCACAACAAAGAGAAATCCAAGATGTCCAAGTCCGCAGAGGCGCGAACATTAACTCAGACCACTACCTAACACGAATCAAAGTCAAGTTCACCCCAAAGAGAATTCATCACAAGAAAGAACACCTACAGAAATTCGACACAAAAAAGATCAAGGAATCCAACATAACACAGGAATGAGAAAAGAAACAAGCAGATATATGGAAAAAAATCTACAAAAAAAATACACAAAAAGCACAGGAACTGATCCCATTGAAAAAGAACACAAAACACCCTTGGTGGGTCTCGGAATGCGAAAGTGCATTGCAGCGACGTAAACGGGCATTTCAGGAGTACAACACTAAAAAATCTCCAGAAAGTCAAAAGCTTGACTAGAAAACAGACCGTAAAGGTTATCAGGCAAACTAAGAGGAAGTACATGAAGGAACAACTAGACTCTATAGAGGATAATTTCCGCAATTATAACACGAGAGACTTTTATAGGACTTTTGCTAAAGAAATCCGTGGATACACACCATAAAATCTTTGCTTCAGAAAGCGGAATGGGAGATTAGCGCTAACCAATCAGGAGAATTATCAGGAACTGGCACACTATTTCTCTGATCTCCTCAATGGTCCTGAACGCGACACAAGATTCCCCATGGAAAATTGTATCCGTACCCACTCAGAATCACCACCATCAACACAGGAAGAAATCCACAGGCACATACGCAAACTAAAGAATAACAGGTCATCCGGTGAAGATGGTATCACCGCGGAAGTATTGAAGAACCTCGGACCAAATTTACTGCAGGAACTTACGCAAATTATCACGAACATTTGGCAAACAGAAAAATTACCAGATGATTGGAAATATGCTCTTATCCACCCGCTGCACAAGAAGGAAGACAGAACAGATGTGAACAACTACAGAGAAATCTCCTAACTACAAGTCACTTACAACATCCTCTCAGCATGCCTTCTCCAGAGAACACAAGAACAATTAGAACGCAAAACTGACGAGTACCAGGCAGGTACTGAAATACAAAGCTATCAGGAACGTCCCAATCATCTGCACGTTCGTGGACTTCAAGAAACCATACGAGTGCATCGACCGAAAATCTTTGTTCAACAGAACAGTCCTAGGAGAACAAGGACTCGACCTCAAAACACTACGATGAATCAAGCAGACACTGACTGATACAACCTCTAAAGTAAAATTTATGGGAAAAATTTCCGACCCCTTCCTGATTAAAACTGGAGTACGCCAAGGAGATGGGTTATCCCCACTCCTCTTCAACCTGATCCTGGACAAAGTCATAAGGGAATGGGAAAAAGAACTGAAAAATCAAGGACACTGGAAACCAATACGACTAGGACGATCCAAAAACAACATGGAAATATCAGCAGCCCAGAAATATCATAGAAATATCGCAGACAATGAAAAAAGAGCAATCAAACAGATCGAAGTCCTCAAGGAATGTGCAGAGAAAGTTGGCCTATAAACCTCCTTTCAAAAAACCGAATTCTTCTGCTCAAAATTAGATGTTCAAAATTTGAACATCAAATACGGCAAAATAAATAGGGTCACTCACTTCAAATATCTGGGCGAGATCCTCAAACCCACAGGAGGAGAGAAGATAGCACAGAAGACTCGATTACAGAAGATGAAGAGGGCATACGGCAAGACACACAATATCTACAATAAGAAATGCCTATCCACACGCAAAAATAAGACACTACAATACAGTAATCAAACCAGAGGTACTATACGCAAGCGAGACATACTTCATACAAAAAGCGGCATAGAAAACATATTAAAAGAAGAACGCAAAATTATCAGGAAAATTCTCGGCCCAAAACTGACAGAGGAAGGATACAGACTACATTCTCCAAAGACTGCAGAGATAATGTCCAACGTAGCGGCGGACATAAGAAAAAGAAGGTTGACATTCTATGGACATATCAGTAGACTCCCACCGATAAGACTCACCAACATCTTACATACATACAAGGAGTCTAGTCAACAGTACCATGGATCACACAAGTCAGAGCTGATCTGGAAAAAGCACAAATGGGTCCGACAGAGATTGAGGATAGAAGAACGTACAGCAACAAAATGCACATGTGGAACGTTGCATCAGAAAGCGAAGTTTCGAGGAGATTGGGAATAAAGTAGACGGAGGAAAGAAAGAGAGTCCACGGAGAAAGGATGAGAGAGGTGTGGAGAATCATAAAGAACACTCGAAAATGAGTCAGAATGCTTTGCGTGATCCAACCGGGTCTATACGCACCTAATAATAATAATATATAGAGTGATTCACGGTGGATGGTACATTAGACGTTTACGGAGAAGTACTTGGGGTAATGATTTTAAATTTTGAATACTTATGTAAGTGAATATGAACTTTCTATTTAATATATTTTCTGCCCTGCAGTGCTGCCTACTCGGAGCTGATCCCAACTTCGTTTTTTTTTAAATAGAATATCCTTTATGTTATTGCATTTCTAGATTTTGTGAACAATTTTGAATCTTTTTTATGTAACATATACTATACCTATCTTGAACCGTTTCGGAAATAAAAAAATAGTTTTTAAAAAATTTGGCCACAAACATCCCTGAAAAATTTTTTTGTTACAACCAGCAAAGATAGATACCTAAATTTTTTAATACGGTTCCTTAATAGATTGGGTGTTTACAAAATAATGGCCTTTAGATAGGGCTTAAAAATGCATGTTATGTAGGAATTTTAAATGGCACACTCCGTATTTTGTAGTGGAGCTTAAAAGAGCAATAAATTCTGTATCTAAAAGTATTAAGTGATAATATACCTATTTTTAACGGTTTTCAACTTATAAACAAAAAACCAAAATAATGCAATTAAAGCAAAGATAACGGTTTCTTTTATTTACGTAAAGAACAACAAAAAAAAATATTTTTATAGCAAATGTTCGTTATATGGACTTCTTCCGTGACGGCTCTTCTTATCTCAATATGATCTAAGGTTGCGAATGCCTGATTCACCCGATGTTTTAACTCCTCTCTAGTGTTTACTGGTATTTTGTAGATATTATCTTTTACAGTATCTCAAAGATAGAAATCAAGGTGGAATCAGCTCGATGTAGTGTATTATGAACTATTAAAACTGTCTAACAATCACAGGGGATCGTTATGGACGGCAATTAATGCGTTTCAACCGAGCATTGAATGACGAACGGTCGCAATATAGCGAAATATACGATTAAGTGATTTTGCAACTGGACAATGCTTGGCCCCATGTTGCGAAAATGGCCAAAACATACTTGGAATCGTTGAAATGGGAAGTCCTACCCTACCCTCCGTATTCTCCAGAATTCCCTCCCTATGACTATCACTTGTTTCAATCTATGACACGCGGCCTGGCTGACCAGCACTTCTGGTCTTATGAAGAAATCAAAAATTCGATCGATTCATGGATCGCTTAAAAAAATGACCAGTTTTTTCAAGGCAGGATTCAAATGCAGCCTGAAAAATGGGATAAACTAGTGGTCAACGATGGACAATACTTTGAATCATACATGTATAACCAGTTTTTTACAATAAAGCCTTGAATTAAAAAAAAAACGGCGGGAGCAAAGTTGTGTACCTTTATTAGCCCAATGAAATATATGTTTTCCAAATTATAAGAATTTTCAAGCTTATATACATAACTATCCTCATTCTACTCTCTCAGATAAAATATCTTGAATTAGTATCAAAAACAATCAGTTTTGCAGTGAGCATTTACTCCATTTTATTCTTTATACTTTTGATTTGGGATCATGTTTATTGTGACACGTTTTTCCAAAAACTTTTTGGACATTGTATGAATTGTACCAAACCAACAATAACTGTTTGTTTCGCAGGTTTTTTGAAAAGAAAAATTATATCCATGTTTTTTTGCTTCCAATGTAGCTTTAACGAAAAAGCCGAAATTATTCATATACAACAATTAGTTTGGCAGAAATCAGAAGTTCGTAAATCACTCCTTAATATGATAAAATCAGCTCTCACACAGTGGCTCAGGATTGAATTTTGAGTATTATCGGATGCATGGTCAATATGTATCCTATTGGAAGTTATTTTTGCTGTCGAAATATCAAACATGGGCGTTTATTGAATTTTAAACGCTTGATAACATTGAAGCATATGTAGATTAGATTTCTAGCCCTAGTACTTATTAGTTTTTGTTTATTCTATTTTTTGTAGAAACCTACAGTATTTTTTATTATGGAAATGTCTGCTCAACAATTACAATTGTTTTATAAGACGCTGATATAAAAACAATTTTAACATGACGTCACATATGGATTAAAAAAAATATCATGAGGCTGTTTCCTGTTCAGTTTTGTATGAAGGTTTCTCCGTCTTAGTTGATAATATTCTGGGTAGGAATATTTTTGTAGCTTCTGATAAATGGTGATCATCAGTTTTATTATACCCTGACACTGTTTGTAGACCGTGTTTTTGATGCAGTGCTCGATTGGATAGCGTACCATTCGGTATTCGCAGCTGTAATATTTTCTTTTGAAAAACCTAAATATTTCCATCGTTTATCTTTACTTTTTAATAATATTTACTTTCGTGGTTAAATTTTAACTGACTTTTGAAACACGCAGAAATAAGTAACACACCCAAAACAGTGGTTTTAAAAAGCTACATGATAAAACAATAACAATATTGATAAGGATTGATTTTTGTATTAATTTTTAATGAATTACAATGAACATTTGATTCGGAAGTTATTTAATTTTTCAGTTTTTATTGTTATATTTACCAAAATTTAAATAAATCAAAGTAAACGAATCACATTTCTTTATTAAAACATTTATACAATTTGAATATTATACATATGAATATATAAAAAAAATATAATCCGCTTATTGTAATATGCGAGAAAACAGACCAAAGTAATCAATGCCCAACACGAAAATGAATTTATGATAAATCGTGACTGTAGTAAATCTACACCATTCTATAGGAATGAAATGATGTCTGCTACCATTCGATCTAAACATTGTACAAAACGGAAAACCGACGCGAGAAAAGTATAAATCAAATCAGGGAAAAGGACGAGCAATGGATATGAGAGAAGCAGGTTTAAATGTTCGTCAGTTAAATAGCGAGTCGATTGGACATTGCTGCTCTTACCATTATGACGACAGTGAGAGCATTGTTGCAGAATCTGACAAAACAAATATCATTTCAAACTTATTGCTGTAGGAAATCGACATAAAAATATCCGACAGATGTCCAACTCACTGTGCAAAGGCAATAACTATGATGGGAGTGGAACGCATGTCAATCGATAGCCCTTCGTTTAGGAATTTAGTTGAAATGGAGCGTTTTTCGGGAGCAGGCCGTGCTTTATATGCGTGAGAATTTTACATAAACAATGATTTGAGGCCCATTTCATCGTTACTGGAGTGTAACGAACCCGAAACACAAGCATCAAAAACCCCTACATTCGCCTAAAGTCAGTGTGTGGGCTGCAATGTCAGCGCGAGTAATAATTTTTGGAGACGGCAGGGGATGCGCTGTTACCGTCAACTCAGAACGTTATATGAAAATATTGAACAATTTTTTGAACTACAAAACAAAACTTTGCTGGTTATAATCAAAAAACATGGTTTCAACAGTACAGTGCAAGGTCATACACTTCCAACACGTCTCTGCCATGAGTACCTGAAATTTTCCCAAATTGATCTCGAGGAGATGTGACATAAATTAGCCTCCACATAGTCCTGATTTGAGCCCTATAGACTTTTTTCTTATGAGGCTATTTAAAATCGAAAGTTTATGTCAATAAACCAGGTTCTTTGGTGCAGTTAAAATAAAATATTCGACACGAAATGGCAGCCATTCGAGAGATTATATGCCGAGACATCCTAAGGGATTTCGCTATTTGTTGAGACGGCTGCCGTGATTGTGAAAGTTTATATTTGGACGACTTTATTTTTAAAAAGTAATTTCTTAAAATTATTGAGTATTTCAATAATCAATAATGCATTTTTTGATGAACTTCTCTCTTTTATTTATATCGCTATATCAAAAAGAAACTTTCTTTTGGGACAGTTCTTGTTAGAGCTGCAGGTAGGACTGTTTTACGGATTTACTTGCGGTTGGGATACATAATTATCGATCGTTATTATCGAGTGCTGTCCTTTGCAGCGCATAACAAATCGCGTCACTTAAAATAGAGCTGAGTTAGAACTGAATGAAATCTGGAATGGGATTCTATTTGGTGTAGTGATTGATTTAGTGATCATAATAAACCTAGAAGAATCAGACGTCTGTAAGGTGAAAGGGAAAATATAGCATTCGCATTAGCTTGAATTGCATACAAATGGATGAACACCTCAGGAATTGTATTATCGGGGTGTTGAGAGGTTCCTTAGTAAATATTATTAGTTAAAATACAGCTCGGAATATAACGCAAATATTGCAGCTCGTCCAAATCAGATTTTTCAGTAAGATAACGCAAGACCGTACCCAGCTTTTCAAATAGTGTAGTGTCTAGAAAAGACTGCGATAGTGATGCTAGGATAGGATAGAGTACGTATTAGATACGTATATAAGAGCATTAAAAGATTATCCTGGCCGCCATTACCTTTAACCCTTAAAGAGTACGAAGGGTGCCAGACACCCAGAGCTGACTTTGCGCTCAAATAAACTGTACCAAACCGGGGAACCGAGCGATACCGAGGAATATAATGTCTCTATATTTGAGGATGAGTCCAGGGCAGAGGAAGAAGAACAAGATGAGCTTGAGGAAGAGCTAGAAAATGCCTCTCTAACCAAAAGAATGCGTCTAAATGGAGAACGACTTGATGATATTCCTCTCAGATGGCGAATGCAACAAAGTAATACTCGTGGAAAGCCGACATCAAAGGGGAAAACATGAAGGGGAAAAAGATTATGCTTGGAGCAAGAATAAATCGACGCTTCGGTCAGGTAAGAAAGATAATATATAGGTATATGTATAGGTATATGTATAGGTATATGTATAGGTATATGTATAGGTATATGTATAGGTATATGTATAGGTATATGTATAGGTATATGTATAGGTATATGTATAGGTATATGTATAGGTATATGTATAGGTATATGTATAGGTATATGTATAGGTATATGTATAGGTATATGTATAGGTATATGTATAGGTATATGTATAGGTATATGTATAGGTATATGTATAGGTATATGTATAGGTATATGTATAGGTATATGTATAGGTATATGTATAGGTATATGTATAGGTATATGTATAGGTATATGTATAGGTATATGTATAGGTATATGTATAGGTATATGTATAGGTATATGTATAGGTATATGTATAGGTATATGTATAGGTATATGTATAGGTATATGTATAGGTATATGTATAGGTATATGTATAGGTATATGTATAGGTATATGTATAGGTATATGTATAGGTATATGTATAGGTATATGTATAGGTATATGTATAGGTATATGTATAGGTATATGTATAGGTATATGTATAGGTATGTATAGGTATATGTATAGGTATATGTATAGGTATATGTATAGGTATATGTATAGGTATATGTATAGCTCTCTACATTGTGAAGTATAATGTATACGGAATTCCGACACAGCTTACCTACGTGCTAAGTAGCTTACCTACGCGTAAAATTGAAGCGTTATTAGAGGCTTAGAGTTGGCACAGAGGGCGCCGTAAACTTGTTTTCGAATGGTGTAAATAATAAAAAGAAACTGTCCTGAATAATATGAAAAATAATAAAATAGAAAACATAAAGATTGATTTCGTAATTTGCTATTAGTTTTTTAGATCGTTGTTAAGCTGTTCTGCCGAAAAACACACCTGGTCTACACAAAGGGCGGCACATATATGGTTGATCAGCTGTGTTACTCATTTACGGCAGACAGGCGCACTAAAACGTGGTCGTTGCGGGTTTTCTTTGGTATTTTGGATCATAAATGCGAGAATCCTCTATATGTGTAAGTTGGCAAACGCTGAAAAGGGGTAATAAAATACCTTTTAAAACCCCACTTACAAGAAAGGCGCACAACTCTTACTCCTCAGAAAGATATTCGCAACGCATTAGGTGGAATTTTGGGCCTCGATAAAGTGACGGAAGCGTCTATTAAATCACAATTGATTATAGCAGATTCCTATGGTCGTTCCTGCAAAAAAAGACCGGAAGACAAAGATACGCTGTGTAGCATGCTTGCGCCCAATGTGCAGCAAACACCGCTCAGGTCTTTGTAGCGACTGTGGGTGTTCTGAATAAATGTTTATATTAAAATAAAACTGATATGTACTTCCCTCTAATATTTTTTTTTGCTTTTGATACGATTTTTCTTGCATTTATAGTCAAATAAATTGATTTATATATAAAAAAAAATTTTGGTGTAAGAAAATATTCAATATTGTCTACGCAAAACGCAGATTAATGACCCGGGTGTCAGACACTTACTGTACTATTTACGTAATTTTTCGGAGTTAAATGAACTTGAAGACTGTGTTTGTTACAATGAGTTTGGGATACCTGGTAACAAGAAGATAAAGGTTATCTAATTAAGTCTTTGCATTACAAAGTTACAGAGTGTAACAGTAACCTAATTGGTGCCTATCTTATTAATAATTTTTTGTATCACATATAAGTGGAATTTATTAGGATATTAATGGTATATACAAAATTGCACAGTGGACTTGTGGAGAATAATAATAATACAGCTCGAGCCCGATTAATGACGGTATTAAGGTCAGAAACCGGACTAGCTGACGTTTGATGGCGGCTGAAGGATTAGGTTTTACATGGAGCACGAGAATTTTTTTTTTTTATATTTTTAATATTCTCCATGACTTCACTAGTTTACTAGAGTCCCTCCATCCCTCCATTAGTGTAGGGTTCGTGGGGGCCGTACTTTCTGCGCAAGTTAGATGTTCGGCGTAGGCCTATCTGAAACCGCAAGGTCAGTGGGCGCTAACGGTCAGACTTCATTCGGGTGCAATTTTTCATGAATTTCTGGTACCTAAATGAGGCTTAGAACGGATCACGAAGGGTTTCAGACAGTAGTACTATTTCGAACCACAGGATGGCGTGACCTGCATTTTATTGCAGCCTGGACCGGGCGTGGCTGATATGCATATATACATATATACATATATATACATATATACATATATACATATATACATATATACATATATACATATATACATATATACATATATACATATATACATATATACATATATACATATATACATATATACATATATACATATATACATATATACATATATACATATATACATATATACATATATACATATATACATATATACATATATACATATATACATATATACATATATACATATATACATATATACATATATACATATATACATATATAGATATAGATGTTTCAGTTGTTTTCTAATATTCAACTCGGGCCAGAAACCGGTCTTGAGAAACAGTGGATGTTTGACGACGACTGGAAGATTGGGCAGTCTTTAGGTGAAGCACGGAAAAAAATGTTTTTTGAGTATACAAAATTTATAATAATTATATCAATTAAACATATTTCTCATAGCATTGCAGTTCTTTTGTTCTCCAGTAGAATTAATTTCGATATTGTTATTTTAAGAATATAGTTAAATATATAAGTCTGAAAAGCCTTAATTCAAAGAGTTAGTCCTAACTTGGCAAATATCTCGCAATGGAAGGTGGAACAAATTACCTGATTTCAAAATTCCCGTGTTGGAAGAAGTGCGAGAGCACGTATTGTCTATACGAACATGAAGTACATCTCGACCCCTCGCTGTAGGCCTCTTGGATAATCGCCAGGAGATGAAAAGATGAGAAACCCTTAGCTCTGAGTTTTACATTTTATAACAGCCTTAAATTATCTTATTATTTTAACAATTTTATTTATAGAGAAATAATATATGTATATATATATATATATATATATATATATATATATATATATATATATATATATATATATATATATATATATAATAACAATGTGCTGAAACGGTGGTCAATAGCACCAAAAGATAAATGTTTCAAACAATCAACAATTTCTAATGAGACCATTCATTTAATGAAAAAAACGATGAACAATTGTCCTTTTAGCAGGGTCGTATACGTTAAGCTTTGCAAAACTATAAGAAAACGTATTCCAGAGGAAATGCACTGATTCAACATGCAGCTAGTGCAAAAAACTCTGCAAGAAAAGAAGGAAATTAACAAAGCTAAATAGAAGCTGAGAAAGAAAAGAACGCGAATGTTCGCCTTAATGTGTGAAGATGTTACAGTATGGAGTGGGCCGACGGAAATGTTAGAGAAACTTGATTCAAAGTTATATGAGGATTAGAACGAGTCAAGAATAGCAATGCCCACTGAAGAACAAATGCGGGATATCCAGATGGAAGAAGTAACAAAGGCTTAGACTCAATGAAAAATGGCAAGGCTCCAGGAAAGGATAGTATAACTGTATAACTGATAGTATAACTGTTGAAAAGCTGATGGTCGGAATACATAAAACATTAGCAAAATTATACTCAAAATGCCTTAAAGAACAAAAAATACCCAACTTAAGGAAAAATGTAGAGGTAATTCTTTTACATAAAAAACGAGCACAGGAAGGTTTAAAGAACCTCCGTCTGATAAGCCTCCTATCAGTGGTGTACAAATTTTTCACCAAGATCATATATAAAAGGATATTAAGAAAACTCAATGACGCACAACCAATAGAGCAAGCCAGATTCAGAAGTGGATTCAGTACAATGGACTACATCCAGGTTCTACAGCAGACTATAGAAAGACACAACGAATATACTATGCCATTGTGCTTGGCTTTTATTGATTATGAAATAGCACTTGATTCAATCTCAAAGCGGGCCATAATAGATGCATTATTTAACCAACGTGTAGCCAAGCCTATGCAAACCTGCCAGGATCGATATATGATCAAGCTACAGAGACAGTCCACCTTGATGATCTTGAGGTTGAAATTAATGTAAAACGAAGTGTATGTGATTGGGGATCCAATATCACCTCTTCTTGTGCCTGCCTTGATACAATGCTCAATAATCTGTATTGGGAGCAGGATGCACTAAAGATGGGGCTTACATACTTAAACCATCTTGGATTCGCAGATAATATCTTTGTTCTTTCACAAGACTCAGAGGAGCTGCAAAGATACTAACATGAGCTGCAAAGATACTTACAGCAGCTGCTAAGGGCAGGAAGTCCATTTGATTTGAAAATAAACCAGAAGAGTTAGGTCATGTTCAATAAAATTGCTGAGGATAACAGAATTTCTATTTTAGAAACTGATTTGGAAGATATATGTGTATATATATATATATATATATATATATATATATATATATATATATATATATATATATATATATATCTTAGGCAAATAATTTCAATGGAAGAGGATACAGTTCGGTAAGTGGAACCACGTTTTAAATGTGGCTGCAGGTATTTGGTAGGCTCAACATAGTGTTTAAGAACAAACTACCACTTTGCCTGAAAAAGAAAGTCTTTGATCAGTGTGTCCTGCCTGTTATGATATACGGAAATAAAATCTTGCCACTCATATCGCAGTCTGTTCAAAAACTTCGAATAGCACAAAGGGGAATGGACAAATGGATGCTTTGCATTACTAGATGGGATAGAAAACCCTGTACTTGGATCAGAGAACAAATAAAAATAAGGGCATCATTGGAAGAATAAAGGAATTGAAATAGAAGTGGCGAGGCCACGTAGCGAGACGAAGAACTAAATGGACTAAAGCGATCTTGGACTGGATACGGCTTGATCGCAAACGTCCACCGATGGTTTGATGACATTATTAAGTGAATTGGATCCAATGGCAGAGAAAAGCTCAGGACCGCCGAGAGTTGGAAACATGCTGAAAAGACCTTCATCCTGCAATGGATTGACAAGGGCTGATGATTTTCTCAACAGTTGGTGGGCTTACTTCGATCGAACCAAATGCATTTTATGTTTCATTAACTTCTTAAGGTAATATTTGAAAGTTTTATTTATGCATTAATTTATAGCCATTCATTCTAAAAGTTTCAGAGCAAATTTGATTTGTTTTGTTACAAAAAAAGAAAGAAAATTTACACATTATACACGTTATACATACATATACACACATTATATTATATACATTATACATACATTATATTCGTTTAATATCACAATGTAATGTGGGTAAGAGTGTCTATATCCTTTGTCTTTTGAGAAACTTGGACAAAAATATTTGCCGAGCTAGAGCTAGGTATCGTTGCCCATAAACATGCCTAACCCCTTTAGTACTCTGAAGAACTTCTTGCAAATAAAAAAAAAAACAATTTTTATCGTCATTTTGAAGAAACATTTTTTATCGTGGTGATGTAATAATGTTGTCAGATTATTTTTGGCCATTCTTTGACTAGGGCATTATTCTTAATTAAAAGTAAAATATTTTAGTAGCGTTTATTAGTTTATTTGTAATTTATTCGTCAACAAATAACCAATTAATATTTGATACATACGCTTTTTCGCATACATATATATATATATATATATATATATATATATATATATATATATATATATATATATATATATATATATATATATATATATATATTTATACATAAATCAATCAATGTTCGTTAGTCTCACTAAAACTCAAAAACGGCTCGACCGGCTTAAATATTATTTTTTTGTTTTCTTCGCTCTAATACAGGGGTGGTTTTGAATAAAAAAAAGGGAAAACCCAAAAGAGCAGCTAAAAAATTTAAAAATTTAAAATTGGTAATTTAGTATGGGAATCGCCACTTCGGATTACTTTTAATAGATGGCGTTCATGGCAGCCAAGTGTCTGTTGTCTTTGTATTTACACATAAGTAATTTTAGCGTGACTTAGTTTGAGGTTTTCAATATTTTAAAATTCTCATTGACAGATCTTAATTAATAGATTTGAGTGACGGTGAAAACCATTCCGTGACGTTTTATAGTGTTCATTACAATGCCAAGGAGAAGACGAGCTGACATAGGTCGTCGAAGTCAGTCAAATGTGCGACGAGCTACGTCACGTGCAAACCGCACTGATGACCAGCGAGCGACAGATAATGATAATAGTATTGGTATATCCGAATCGCGTACGAGAGTGACCGAAAATGAACGACAACTGGATAGATTTAGAATGCAAAAAGTTCGTTCACGTCAAATACAACAACGGTAAGCAGGACACAATGAACATGAGCGATTGCGCCGACCCAGTGCTCCCGTGAACCTGGAATGAGTGGCATTCCATTACGATTCGGAAATCGATTACGGTGCGGTCAAATCAGTCACCATTGGAGAAATGTCAGTCATTTGTCTGTATTGTAAGGCACTGGAATACAGCGGTGAATTTCCTGTATTGTGTTGTGCGAGTGGAAAAGTAAAATTGTCACAACTGGTCCAACCACCAGATCCATTAGCTTCTAGGACGGGAAGTGATTCTACCCTTTTCTTAGCCAACATTTCATTCCAGGGCAGTTGTTTTCCTTTAAATCAGTTGACACAGTTATCAACCAGGATGAGGTAGTCAACTATCCCACAGAATTTATGAATTTGATGGAATTGCCTGGACTACCACCTCACAATCAACCTCGAATATGCAATGGAACGAGACTGGCTGTGAAAAATCTAACGAATAACGTCATCGAGACAACGATCATCAAGGGAAAATATAAAGGAGATGATGTTTTGATCGCATGTATCCCGATAATTCCAACGGAATTGCCATTCGATTTTAAGCGGCTGCAATTCCCGTACGTCTGGTATTTGCGATGACCATAAACAAATCACAAGGCCAGTCTTTGGAAGTTTGCGGAATTAACTTGGAGTTTTCGTGTTTCGCTCATGGACAACTATATGTCGCGTGTTCACGTGTCGGAAAGCCATCATCTTTGTATATTTATGCACCGGAAAACAAAACCAAAAAACGTAGTTTATCAGAAAGATCTACACTGAATAACTGTATTTATCTATCATGTAAATAAAAGACATTGAATTTATTTGAATTATAAGCAAGTTTCATTTAATAATCTAACGAAATTCAAACCGTCCCCGATGCAGCCAGTAGTATCAATGAATTGGGATTGGAAGGTTGATTAGGACTGATAATCGCTGACCAAAAGTTACAATGAAATAAATTATAGGTGATACGAAGTTCACTGGGTCATTTAGTTTATTTATAATGTTAATGGTTCCTATAGTTTCGCTTATTAAAAAAACTAAAATTAAAACTGATTCTAAACAAGCCATCCAGAAATTAGCCATAAAGGTTAAAATGTCATCGATCACAACAGTGTTTAAAACAATTGAACAAGGCGAATAAATATGTGGTGGCATATCAACTTTCAGTTGAAGTTCAACGTGTAAATTTATGCAGTACACTTTTGTTCAAGCCAGTCAGAGATCATTTTCTTTATCAAATTGTAACTAGAAATAAAAATACAGCAATCTACATAAGAACAAATAACAATTAATATCAGATCAATTCCTCTGTTGGAACATTTCATGTGAAACACTAAATTCAAAAAGATTTACCACTAAACACCAAAACACTTTTTTGAACTACTCGACGCACGTTTCGGTAACTATGTTAGCATCATCAGGAGATGATTTAATCTGAGCTTAAATCAGGATCAGGAGACGATTTAATCTCAGATTAAATCATCTCCTGATGATGCTAACATGGTTACCGAAACGTCTGTCGAGAAGAAGTAAATCTCTTCAAGTTTAGTTTAATTAATATCAGGACAACCAGGTTTATGTACTCCAAAGCCAGGCCTTTACCCTAAAAAAGTGTTATATTAGGTATGGTGGGATTTTATAGAAATTATTCACTATGAGTTTCTCAATCCAAATGAAACCTAAAGTGGTAAATAATGAACTTTTTCTGCAGCATCACAATGCAAGAACTTATGTTCCAGACTCACCCAAGAACAAATCAAGGAGTTAAGTTTAAAGAGGGAAGTATTTCCACAAGCACCATATTCTGCTAATGCTACACCCAACATTTTCTGTTTAGAAAAAAATCCTGCTGAAACAGCTATCAAAACTGCCCTAGAAGAATATTTTATTTCAAAATCATCCTTTTTTACAAAAATGGAACGGAAAGTTTGTACGAGAGATTGGCAAAGATTGCATTGTAAATTAAAACCTTTTTAACTCTTAAATAAAATAAAACGGATAGTATCAAAAAATATCACTAACGAGTACCCCTAATATCATGAACATTTTAATCTGCAAGTATTTTAATTTCTGCACGATCTCTTTCCTACATTTGCGATGACAGGAGCATACATAGGCATTTTTTTTTACTCAAACTTTAAATAATTCTATTGTAATTATTTTTCAATCCAATTTATATGATTTCGTTCTCTAGCGTACGGTCTGCACCTTTAACAAAATGGCTGTAGATAAATCGAATCAGGACATCACAAAGTCTTCGCACACTCGCCAGTCTGTTCGTACTACTTGAAAATTGATTACAGTCATTCGATAAACTCCGAATTGAGAAAATGGACGTTAGCAAACAAATATACCCTACCTTCAACGAACAATCTATTTTGGTAAAGTCAATTGTTAGTTATATAGAAATACCTATTCTTATTCTGATTTAATTTGGAATTGTCCAGAATTAGCGTTAAAAATTTACTACAAAAAAATGTTTATAATGCATGCGAAATATTTCTTTTGGTTAGATTACACTACTTAGATCCGCAGGTAACAAAGCTGGGTCTATTAAATGGTCTGTTTTAATATAATTCCAATTATTTACTATTAAAACTAACATGGACATATATTACATTATAAATATCTTATAACTCTTTTTGATCGAAACAATGGATTTGTACTAATCAGTACCAAGTTATAACATTAGATCACGAGAGTGCGAAGAGTTTTAACATTAAATCACTTTTTTTATTTTACTTCTAGACGCGCACTTCACTAATCCTATAAATTTCATCAGGAGTTTATTCAATCTATAGAATTGATGTCAGATTGAATCATCTGATCTTGCTAAATCTGTTGATGATGAAAATATGTAAAAAAGAGTACAAAGTTACATTGCTGCAAATGGCTAACATTTGATTGACATAATTTCGAAAATTACTTAAAACGAAACTTAAAAGCGATATAAATATATAATAGAAAAAACTTTTAAAAATTATAAGTAATTGAAATGATAGCGTTATGCTTGCTACACGTGTTATTTGAAGCAGTCGACTTGTTTTACCGTCACGGCGTTGTTTACACATATGGGGGTTTATACAGTTGCTGTTAAAATTATCCACTATATATTCGATTTTAGACAAATTTACTTTCACGCCTTATGAGTCATATTTTTTATAACACTTCGGATCGTAAATTTTAGACCGTAGAAATGTTTTGGCTACGATTTAGTTATTAGCAAAGTTAAATAAGAAAATAATCTACGTATGCTTTGTTGCAGTCGGAACAAAATATGTTTTTTAGGTTGTTGGCGACGGTTTTATGCTGCTTGTAGACAGTTCTGATCTAATGTTTCCTTAGCAGTCCGCCTAAACTACCAGGCGTTCATTTTACGCATGGTAGCAGGACCTTTGGTGTATTTAGTTCTTGATCCTCTATTCTTCATGGTGTTTGGGTTTCCTGATACAATTTTCCGAATATTCATTTTGTCCAAGGGCTGTGAAAATTTTTGGTAGTTCCTCGTTTCGTGTATCTGGTAGTGTCAGTCCTACTTGGTAAGTACTACTTGGATTTGAGAAAGATGATGATGGGATTTGGCGTTGAAATATCGATCGGTGTGAGTTGGTTTTCTATACACTGTGAATTCGAAGTTACTAATTTTATCCTTGGGGTTTTTAGGATGTTTGCGACGGTTTTATGCGACTTGTAAACAGTTCTGATCTTATGTTTCCTTAGCAGTCTGCCTATGCTATCAGTGATTCATTTTACGTATGGTAGCAGGACCTTTGGATCTTGATCCTCTATTGTTCTTCCTGTTTGGGTTTCCTGATTCAATTTCCCAAATATCTATTTTGTCTAAGGGCTCTGGAAATTTTTGATAGTTCTTCGTTTCATGTATCTGGTAGTATCAATCAGAAAGATCTGAAAATCAGGGTGTTCGCCACTGCTTGGATTTGAGAAAGATGATGATGGGATTTGGCGTTGAGGTATGGATAGGTATGAGTTGGTTTTGTATAGACTGTGTATTGGAGGATTCGAAAAAGATTCCTTGTAATAAGAAGATCCAAAAACGGCAGTTTTCTATCCTATTTGACTTCCAGAGTGAATTGTATTCTGGAGTAGATTCCATTTTACTCGGTTACGAAGTTGTTTAGAAGTTCGTTTCCGTGAGGCCATATTATAAAGATATCATCTACGTATCGGTGTGAGTTGGTTGAGGAGATCCAAAAATGGTAGTTTTCTGTAATTTCTTTTGTTTCATAATTTAGAAACGTTATCTACCATCCGTGATTTTATTATATATATATATATATATATATATATATATATATATATATATATATATATATATATATATATATATATATATATATATATATATATATATATATATATATATATATATATATATATATATATATATATATATATATATATATATATATATATATATATATATATATATATATATATATATATATATATATATATATATATATATATATATATATATATATATATATATATGATGGCCGTAAGTGAGAAATGGCCAACTCAAAAAAATTCAACAAATATTCGCTAGTTGTGACTAGCTATCACTACGTTCGCTTCAAGTAATGAGTGGGAACACCCGCAAACATTTTGTCACGTAATTGGTATGGCCATCTCTCCCAGAAAATTAGGAAAGATGGCCTCATTCGGTCAGGGTGTGATTTCCATAGTATTACTAGCGATATTTTCATATTTTCTGGACTAAGACAACCATGTTTGTGTTAATTTCAGATGCCAAATAAATATAAAAGAAAAGCTACCCGAGGAAATTAAATTAAAGGCCCCAATAAAGGTTTTGAAAAATGGTGAAATGTCACTTTATACAGTTGTTAAAGCCTATCTGATTCCAAAAACACTTTAAAAATGCATTTCAAAAACAACAGTTATAAACAAAGGGCTTCCTTTTTTGGCGAATAAAATGGAAACAAATTTACAAACAACATTTATTTTTTTTTAGTTTGAAGTAAATAAAACAACAAAAATATAGTTACATGAAATTTAATATCTATATATTTATCGGAAAAATTACTTTAAAAAAAACTTTAAATGAAATGGTTAAATTAATTTCGTTCCTCTGCGCTAAATCTAAAAACATTAAAAAGAAATCTTCGGCTTTTTCTTTTAAATATATCCATTACTTCATCTGCATGAATTTCTGTTCCATAGTGAATGTTCATGAGAGCCAAACCATTAAGTCTGTTTTCACTTGTAGTGTTTCGTAAATAGTTTTTCAGTCTCCTTAGGCTCTAGAAAGACCTTTCTGGGGTAGCAGTGGATACAGGAATGGTAGCCAAGATTTGTAATAATGTGTAAATATTAGGATAAAGGTTTTTATCGCACATATCTAGGCATTCCAAACTAGATTTCGGGGTAGGCGAGATACTTGTCATCACTGTTTTCCATATTTCAAGTTCTTCTTTAACCACTGATATGTTGCTTTCGGGAAGCAGTGATGAGTACATGGAAATTGCTTCTTCAATTTCAGAACTGGCAGTAAAATTTGAAGGTAGCACACCAGATAATGCTGATACTACTTTACGATGTTTGGTAAACCTTTCAACCAATTGTTGAATTGTATGATCAACAAATTAATTTTGTAATACGTGCATACATCCAATGGAAGAATGTTCGGTCTATTTAAATGTCTTCCGACGACGCGTGGCATTCGCAGTATACCACCATTTTCTTCCAGTAAAACCTTTGCGTCTTCATAGAGGTAAAGATATTCGACGTCAGTGTTGTTTCTCAGGAGTTGTAAGACATTAATAACATCATCTACATGTTTGAATGCCGTGATAAGATCGATGTCAATTGTCTGTAATTGTTTTGATAGCGACAATGTATAGCTCATAACTTTTTGAAGAATCACTAAACACATCACAACATCCGAAGATCGAAGCGTACTTAGCAATTGGGCGGCTTGTTGCGATATTTCCTTATTGTGATTAAATTGGAGTTCTTCGAGAGCATTCACAATCGCTGAATAAATTTCCCTGAATCTTATAATAGCTTCATGTTTGTGGACCCACCGTATTTCACACATTGAGAGCAAGCTTTTTTGGTTACCGACGGGTAGTAGCTCTTGAATTTTTTTCTTTCAACAAAGCAGTGCGTTGAGCAGAATGTCGAAAGTAGGAACCAATCCCACAATCCCAATGCAATTTCGGACATTTGCTAATGAACATGAATCAGCAATAGCAAGGTTGAGACAATGTGCACTACAGTGTACATAAAGAGCAAGAGGACATTCTTGGCGAACATAAGCATGGGCACCGTGCAAATACCCACTCATAGCTGCAGTCCCATCGTAACCTTGACCAACCACATGAGAACATTCATCCTGAAACATCGACCGTTGGAATGTACTCAAGGAACATCTCTTTAAGTATATGGTGTTTATTATCTGTAAAATCAACATATCGAAGACATAACGAGACTTATTCTACACGTCCGATGTCGGTGGTTTTGTCAGCCAAAATTGCAAATAGTTTAGCTTTCTTTACTTCTTCAATTATTTTATGTTGAATTAATTCACCACAAATGTCAATTATTTCGTTTTGGATCTGAGGGCTTGTGTACAGGGCATTCTTCTGTGAAGTATTCAAATGCTCAGCGAGATCTTTATCTCCATACTCAGCCGCAAACCGCAATACGGCTCTAAAATGACCATCATTATGTAGTGGTTGTTCAGGTTCTGGTGATTCTGGTGTAATTTGTATGCGCCCCGAATCGATTTTACCTCTCAAGGAGATGCCTTGAAAATGCCGCAAAAAATTATTGCTTTTACGATATGGATTAGTTTCTTTCGATTCTCCTCTTGTTGTCTCTTTCTTTCAGAATTGACAACCAGGGGAATCTCTCCAACCATTTCAATTGAAAGCGCAAGTTTCGTTTTGTGGAAATAGGAAACTTATAATCTCTGGGTGGGTTCCATGGCATTTTTAAAATTTGGACATTAAAATATTCATCCAAGATTTTTTCTTGATTCGCGTAAAAACCAACATCCAATTTAGCTACAGTTGTAAAAGATGAGGTAACAGGCAAGCTGGCCTGTTGCAGACTAGATGTAGATTCGGCAGTTGAAGGTATCGAACAGGGCACCAGCGACATGGCATCGATTTCGACATTCAGTATTGTGATTGAGCTAAATCTTTGATAGCTAAATCCAAATTTGTTTCTTTATTAGAAACCCCTTGACTACACCACCTTTTCCAGTAGTCCATACCTTTAAGTTTATCACCCTTCCTTTTTTTTCCCTCTATTTTTCGACAGTAATAATGATTCACGTATCTATCCTTAACAAGGTCACCGAATAACACTGCACTACAATTACAAATACACTTACATGGTACACTTAATTTTCTTCACTATTCGTTCACCACTTTTCACTTACATTCGCTTCGAGTTCGCATGGAACAATACTGCCGTAAGCGCGGTCACGCGCCGCTTATATAGCAGCCCAATAGTAGCCGTCCAGAAACTACCACAAACTTCCACAAAGCTCCGCTCGTTCCGACCGAGGGGCATGGCGAATAATCGAGAAACAACGCAAAGTTTCCATATGATACAAAATAGTTCGCCTACTCGACAAGAGATGGCGTTACTATGCGCAACGTCCACTAGTTCGGATATATATTCAATTCAAATGTAATAATTTAACACTCTTCACTCGTCGTATTATTTCGGTATAATATTTGGTAATATATTTTGCCCCCCCCCCCCCTCCCTGGCTACGCCCATGAATAATATATATATATATATATATATATATATATATATATATATATATATATATATATATATATATATATGTATATATATATATATATATATATATGTATATATATATATATATATACAATGTATATATATATACAACAATACAATATATACAATGTATATATATATATATATACAATGTAGTATATATATATATACAATGCGTCGCATTAAAGATGAAGACACCCCACCCATATCTCGGCTATTTGAAGGAATGCAGATTTCAATTTTTGCACAGTCATACAGCTGGATGGGTCACAATTTTTAAGATACACATCTGAAATCTGAACTTTAAAGTCAACCTACTACGAATTTACAAACAGTGTCAATCCTGAATATATTGCGTCGCGTAAGAGATATCAAATAAGGTTGTTAGAAAAAGTTGTTCAGAGTATTATTTTAACCCCATATACCAAGTTTCATGACAAAATTTGCATTTTTAATTCTTTCATTATTTTGGTCTATACACAAAATTATTACAAGTTAATTTTTTAATTTGATAATTAGTGTGCTATGGAAAGTAAAAACTTGACACATTGTCAATTTAATCATGTCATGTATTCAAATATTTCAGTAAAATAAATAGCACTTACAAATGAATAATTATTTTATTATTATCGAAAAACAATTTTTCGTAATTGATTAAATTTAGGAAAAAGTATACAATAATAATTTTCATAATACAAATAATTAACGATCAATCTAATCTCTCTCAACTAGTACTCCGTCTATTCAAAAACATTTTTCGATTCTTTTACGATTCTGTTGTAATAATTTTGGGTATAGCCCAAACTAATAACAAAATTAAAAATGCGAATTTTATCATGAAACTCCGTATATGAGGTTAGAATATTATTCTGAATATTTTTTTCTAATAACTTTTCTCGATATCTCTAACGCGAAACAAAATATCGAGAATTGACCCTGTTTGTAAAGTGGTAGTAGGCTTAGTTTAATGTTCAGATTTCAGTTGAGTATCTTATATATATATATATATATATATATATATATATATATATATATATATATATATATATATATATATATATAAAGCGTCATTCAGCTGAATAAAAAGTTTAGGCTTCAAATCGTCCAAGCTTATGCACCAACTATAAGCCATAAGTGTCATGTGGTCCAGCTTTGATACAAATAGAAATGAAATGTAGGTACCAAATCAAAAACTGATGAAAATGTTGTCCAAATGTTGTGTCAGTTGTCCCATATGAAACTGGTGAGCGAGACAATAGAGGTGACAGATTGGTTGATTTTTGTCAAGGACAAAAACTTTATACTATAAATTTGTTCTATAAGAAAAATATCAGAAAAAAATGAACATGGAAAAGTCCATCTGGACTCACAAGCGAATTTGATTACATCATGACCAACGATAAAACAATATTTTGCAATTGTACTGTCCTTTTTATTGTACTGTCCTTTTATTTTAATGTTGGAAGTGGCCACAGAATGGTACGAGCAAAAATTAGGATTAACTGTTGAAGACAGCGCGAAGGAACGGTAAGAACAAGTAAGGGTAAAGTGGAGTCTGAGAAATTGCTGGAGAGGGGCAGCGATTTTGAGATTGCTTTGTCGAACCCCTTCGCTGTGATACAAGATCCGGAGGAGATAGAAATATGCATTCAATATGAAGAAATCACCAAAAATGTGCTTCAAAAGGCTACTTCAATAGCACCAGAAGAAAAATGTCTCACACAGACAAAAATCTCCAGTGATACCATTGATTTAATGAAGAAACGATGGAGAGTGAGAAATGCAGGGAGTCCTTTTGGCAGGGTAGAGCACGCTGAGCTCTGCAAAACTGTAAGAAAACGTATTAGAGAGGACACGCACCAGTTCAACATGCAGCTAATGCAATAAACCCTTGAAGAAAACAACGAAACTAACAAGGCTAAACAAAAGCTAAGAAACAAAAGAACGCAAATTTATGCCTTAATGCGTGAGGATGGTACAGTGTGCAGAACGCGTATGTTAGAGGTTGTCAGAAAATTTTATTCACAGTTATATGAAGGTCTGAACCAATCAAAGAACAATACCCCCAATCGTGGGTATTGTTGACCCACGGAAGTGCCAGATATCCTAGTAGAGGACGTAACAAATGTTATAGAATGCCACTGTGCTTAACTTTTATCGTCTACGAAGAAGTATTTAACTCCATCTCCAAGCATGCCATAATTGATATATTGTTTAGCCAGGGGTAGACAGAAGCATTTCAGTTTTGGGAAGGGATTTGGACACTGTGGATCACTTTATATATCTTGGGCAGAGGATTTCAATGGAGGGGAATATCGTCCAGGAGATAGAACGGTGTATTAAATGTGGCTGGCAGGTATTTGGCAGGCTCAACAGTGCTTAACAGCAGACTCCCACTTTATCTGAAAGGAAAAGTCTTCGATCTGTGCGTCCTACCCGTTATGACATATGGAAGTGAAACCTGGACACTCACATCGGAATCAATTCAAAAACTTCACGTAGCACAGAGGGCAATGGAAAGATGTATGCTTGGCACTACAAGACGAGACAGAAAACCCTGCGCATGGATCAGGGGACAAACGAAAATATGTGGAAACATCATTGAAAGAGTAAAGCAATTGAAATGGAAATGGGCAAGCCATGTAGCGAGGCGTTGGGATGACAGATGGATCAAGGCAATCCTGGAGTAGATAGCGCTTGATCGCAAACGTGAAAAAGACCGAAAGCATGATGGATTGTTGACATCGTTGAGTATATAGGACCCGAGTGGCAGAGGAAAGCCCAGAACAGTGAAAATTGGAAGCATACTGAAGAGGCTTTCATCCTGCAGTGGATCGACACGGGCAGATGATGATTATAGCGACACCTAGCAAATGTTTGTTGATTTTTTTTTGAGTTGTCCCTTATGTGCATCTTTCCCTTATCTCCATCTCCCTCGGACATACCCTACTAAATACCACTTGCCCTTTTGGTTGTATAAAATATAACTAATAATCTTGTTATAGTCCTGTGGTGTACAAGAAAAATATATATTATCTTCAAATCCCTTATATTCGTATCTTTTTTTTTCTTCATTTTCGAAATTTCTGTGGCAATATTAATCAGTTCAGTCCGCTCCTAGAGCCCAAAATCCATTTTTTGCAAATAGTAATAATCGTTTGATCCTCACCGCAATCCGAAGTCAGATTTTAATATGCTGAGCATAAAATTAGATTTAAAATATAAAACACATAACAAAAAATATAAAATATAAATATACTCCATAATGAAAAACTCCATCAATTACAATCCAAATTCTATTTTCTAATTAATTATCTAAATAACTGATTGTGCTTCTATAATTTTAAGTTGATCTGTATTTGGACATCAAATATTAAAATTATCGATTGGTTAGATAACAAATATTACAACCAAAAGTTATGACTGGCGCTTAATACCACCAAATAATTATTAGTTCATATAAGCAGTAGAGCAATAAGCATGCGGGACCCGATCGATAACTACCTCTAACACCGTCTCTAATTATAAACCATTTTCCTTTATAAATTACAAACCTGTATATGTTAACTACCGTTCTAATTATTACCAAAGGCAAAATTCAGTTAACCTATAAGCGATTTATGGTTAATCGGGCAAGTCGAATGAAAAATTCGTTTTAAGTTCCAAACAATTATTAGCGTCGTTAGAACAGTTAATGGACGCCGAACTTTACCCTATCGCATCATTAATTTCTCCGGATAAGGGTACGAATCCTTGAAGCTATGTTCAATTATTTATCAGTCGAAAATTGATTAGTTTTAATATTTTTTAAAGACACAAATTTCACAATTAGTATACTTAACACATTTGTTAAATTAGAACTTTGAAACGTAATAGCAGCAACACCGTTTAAAATACAAATGCCAATAATAAACTGCTGTATTCCGTGCATTGTATCTATTTGCAAAGGAAAGATACATGATTCAACAGCAAATTGGAAGTTCAAACCCCAACTTTGGGCAAAAATAATCTTGTCTGGCGAAGCGTACAGTTTTGTACAAAAATATACCTAGTAAATAAGATCCAGTTCGTTCTATTCAAGCATTTAAAATTGAACGTTGTATTAAAAAGCAACAAAAGACACTGATTAGAACTGTTCTAGTTTATGTTTCCGAAACCTGAATAATGACACAAAATAATGAAAAATTGCTCGGCACATTCAAGAGAAAGGTTCTCAGGCATATTTATATAATAAAGGATAATGGGAGTGCAGTAGAGATATAATTGTGAGTTATACTTAGAATATCTCAACTCAGTGAGTAATAGTAACCCCACTAAGTACCTGACACTTCTTCAGGTTTATTTTCAGACTAAATGGTACTCTAGACTTTTGCACCTTTTGTATATAATTTTGTAGCTTCTCTCGGTCTTGTAAAAGCAGATCACTATCACCTGAGAATTTTAGACGGCTCAAGAAGGCACCATCAATATTTATTCAATTTTCTTCCCAATCCAGTTTACGGAACAACCCGTCGAGATAGGCTGAGAAAAAACAGACGATTTTGCGTCACCCTGCCATACGCCCTGTCCTACATTATATCGATGTTAATTATAAAATCATTAAAAAAAATAAAAACAACGATATTTGGAGCAGCACCATCTGGCGACACTCCTTTCTGGCATTAACTCGTTATCAGTCAGGTACGAGCTGAACATTTCAAAGCAACTAAACGAATGGGGAGACGCTTACTGATGTTTAATGGTGACTGTCAAATTTTTGCGTGGGGCACTGAAGAAATATCTTTGTTTTTGAATATTTTTAATATCCTTCATGAACACGAGGGTAACTTTTCATTCAAGATCATTTATGCTAATTTTCGCTGAAGCTGCACCATACATAGATTCAAGAAGGTTTACATAGGCTCCGATCCTACGATCTAAAACTCTCTCCGCCACGATCTAAAACTCAAAAAATATCAAAAATATTTGTTCTTATTTAAATAAAGAATCACTAGGTAAAAACAAAAAACCAAACGGAGACAAATTTCTCAGTGATTCTTTTCTGTAATAAATTTGCCTAACGAACAAAATTTTAAAAATATAAAAATGTTCTAAAAAAATATTCAAACTTTTAACGTTAATATTTCGGAGGTTCCTCTCCCCCCGTTTTCAAAACTAATCTAAAAAATAAATTATATTAATTTGTAATATATAAAGTAAAGAATGATACTTATATTAACAACAATAGATTTTCATGACAGTGACATATTACCAAAAAATATATATAGGTAAGGTTTACTGCGTGATTGTTTATTGAACTGATTGTGTATTCAAATACTTAAATGTATTTAATTTTATTCTTTTAGAAATTAAAATTAACGTTGAAAGTTTGTATATTTTTTTAGAACATTTTTAAAATCTTGTTCGTTAGGCAAATTTTTTACAGAAAAGAATCACTGAGAAATTTGCCTCCGTTTGGTTTTTTTTACCCAGTGATTCTTTATTTAAATAAGAACAAATATTTTTGATATTTTTTGAGTTTTAGATCGTGGCGAAAAACCTAAAAAAAGAAAAAAATATATGAACACGCCACAACCATTCAGACATTACTTACATAGGCTCTGTGTACACTCTGGTTAAGCAATGCATCCATTATGGCTTGCTTTCAGGCTGAGTCAAATGTATTTTCATAGTCAACAAAAACCAAGCTTACGGGCATGGACTCAGTGTATTCATGTGTCTTGTCTTTCTGTGGCTTGCTGAATCATCTGGCTGTTATCCATTGTACTCAATACTCTTCTGAATCCTACTTGCTCTTCTGGTTGTGCTTCACTTAATGTTCTTAATTTTATTTTAGCTATTCTTTTGCCGTAAATTTTGCACACTATTCAAAGGTGGGTTATCGGGTCGTAGTTTTATAAATCTTGCTGTAGTCTTGTGGTGTATAACTAAAATGTATATAATCTTCAAATTCCTCATTTTCGCGTGTTTCCTTTTTCATTTTCGAAATTTCTGTGGCATTATTAGTGAGTTCAGTCCGTTCCAAGACCCCAAAATAAAATTTTGGCAAATAGCAGTCATATTTTGATCCTAACCGCCTTCCATCTTTTAATTTTAGCATGCCGAGCATAAAATTAAATTTAAAATATGAAACATATAACAAATAAAATATGAAACTTAAAAATACTTCAAAAAATATACTTCATAATGAAAAACTCTAAAAAATTACAAAACAAATTATGTTTTCTAGTTAATTATCTAAATAACTGATCGTGCTTCTATAAAGTTGAGCTTTATTTCTACATCAAATATTAAAGATATCGATTGGTTGATTAACAAATATTACAATCAAAAGTTATGACTTGCGGGTAATGACATCAACACCTGATACGCTTAATCCTGCTAAATAATTATTAGTTCAGACAAGCGGTAAAGTAATAAGCATACGGGACAGGATCGATAACTAACTCTCACACTGTCTTTGATTATAGACTATTTTCTTTTATAAATTACAAACCTGTATTTGTTAACTACCGTTTTAACTATTACCAAAGGCAAAAATTCAGTTAACTAATAAGCGATTTATGGTTAATCGGGCAAGTGGAGTGAAAGATTCTTTTTCAACTTTACCTTACCGCATCATTAATTTCTCCGGATTTCGGAAGGGTACGAATTTATAATAATTTATCAGTCGAAAATAGATTAGTTTTAATATTTTTAGATAATTTTCACAATTAGTACTATTAAGACGTTTGTTATAATTACTATTTCAATAAGTACATTAAGACAGAAGACAAAGTGCCTCTAATCGAACAGTCGACTGAACATACATACAGAGGCCCATCTTTAAACGAACACACGCTTTATATAATAAAAACTTTTAGCATTACTTTTTGAAATATAAACAGCAATAATAGACTACTGTGTTCAGTACACTGTATCAATTCGTAAAAAAAGATACACGATTGAACAGCGCGTGGAAGTTGGAAAGCGATTCCCACTTTGGGGAAAAATGTTTTTTTTTGACGAACGGCACTTCTAGTTTAAAGAGTTTGTAAACAAAAATGACTGCAGGATTTGGGCTGATAGAAATGTCAAATGCTTCAAGATTTACATCTTCATTCTGAGAAAGTGACTGTTTCGTGCAGTATTTGGGTTAAGCAGTGATAGAGCTTATTTCTTTTTAAGACAATAATGGAAACAGTTTTTCTGTTAATGGTTAATGCTGTAACAATATACTAACGGAACATTTTTGATCTGAACTAACAAATGTGGATATAAACCAATGTTTTATTTCAATACAACCGTGCGACTTGTTTTATATCTCGCCGGGTAATCGATTTATTACAAGACAAGTTACCTGGACGCGTTTGCGAAATGGTAATGTCAACTATCGACCACCATCATGGTACCTAACAACCGTGGATTATATTTTATGGAGTTGAAAAAGTAATCAAAATTGGATCTCTAGAAAGCATTATACCAGACGAAGGCGAGAAGGACATTTGAATGAAATTATTTTCAAAACATACCATAAAGACGTTATTTATTCTTCAACATATATATTACAGAAATCTTTCACCCTTTCTCCACGTGGTGCTACCGATCGCCTTCGTCGAACTCTCAACCATACAACGTCACGTGTCTCTCGGGACCGGTTTCTAGCCTTTCAGCCGTCATCAGCCGGGCTCTAGACGAACGCAAGGAAAGCAGTTCGGAGAGACGATCGGTAGAGATCGGTAGAGATCGGTAGAGACCGTCATTAAAATGGCCAGTTAATCTGGTCTGGCCCCGATATATATATATATATATATATATATATATATATATATATATATATATATATATATATATATATATATATATATATATATATTAATATATATATATATATTATATATATATATATATATATATATATATATATATATATATATATATATATATATATATATATATATATATAATATATATATATATGTAATATATATATATATATATATATATATATATATATATATATATATATATATATATATATATATAGCGATATGAGAAAAAGAAGACTTAAGTTTTACGGACACATCAAACGGATGAATCCGAGTAGGCTAACTAGACAAATAGTCGAATTTTATGAAAATAGGAGTAGAACTAAAGTAGAAATAATTAAATGGATTGCGGCAATTAAAGAGGACCTAAGATCAGCAAATATTACACAAAGTGAAATTCAGGATAGAGGTTGTTTCAGACACAAGGTTAACGTCATCATCATCATCATCATCAGCCCGTATCGATCCACTGCAGGATGAAGGCCTCTTCAGCATGCTTCCAACCTTCACGGTCCTGGGCTTTCCTCTGCCACTCGGGTCCAATATACTTAACGATGTCATCAATACATCGTGCTTTCGGTCTTCTTCGCGGACGTTTGCGATTCGCGAACGTCCACTCCAGGATTGCCTTGGTCGATCTGTCGCCCCATCGCCTCGCTATATGGCCTGCCCATCTCCATTTCAACTGTTTTACTCTTCCAATGATGTCACAGACTTTTGTTTGTTCCCTGATCCATGCGCAGGACTTTCTGTCTCGTCTTGTAATGCCAAGCATACATCTTTCCATTCCCCTCTGTGACACCCGACGTTTTTGAATTGATTGCGATGTGACTGTCCAGGTTTCACTTCCGTATGTCATAACGGGTAGAACGCACTGATCGAATACTTTTCTTTTCAGGCAAAGTGGGAGTCTGCTCTTAAACACTATGTTGAGCCTACCAAATGCCTGCCAGTCACATTTAACACGCCGTTCCACCTCCCGGGCGGTATTCCCCTCCATGGAAATCCTCTGCCCAAGATATATAAAGCTGTCCACAATCTCTAAATCCCTTCCTAGAACTGAAATTCTTCTGCCCTGGGCGAAGTTATTGAACATAACCTGACTCTTTTTCAGGTTTATTTTCAAACCAAATGGTTCGCCAGCCCTTTGCAGTTCTTGTATGCGTCTTTGCAGCTCCGCTGGGTCTTGTGAAATGAGAATAATATCATCTGCAAATCTAAGATGGTTTAAGTTTGCACCATTGATCTTTACACCATCCTGTTCCCAATCCAGTTTACGGAATACTTCTTCAAGGCCAGCCGAGAAAAGAATAGGCGATATTGCGTCACCCTGCCGTACACCTCGTTCTATATTAATTCGCACTTCAAGATCATCAAGGTGAATTGTGGCTGTAGCTCCATCATATATCGATTCTAATAGGTTTACATAGGCTCTCTCTACACCTTGGCTAAGCAGTGCATCCATTATCGCATGCTTTGAGATGGAATCAAATGCTTTTTCGTAGTCGATAAAAGCCAAGCACAGTGGCATGGTGTATTCGTTGTGCCTTTCTATGACCTGCTGTACAACCTGGATGTCCACTTGGTCCTGGAATCCACTTCTGAATCCTGCTTGTTCTCTTGGTTGTGCGTCATTCAGTTTTTTAATATTCTTTTAGAAATTATCTTAGTGAAAACTTTGTACATCACTGATAGGAGGCTTATTGGACGGTAGTTCTTTAAATCTTCCTGTGCTCCTTTTTTATGTAAAAGGATCACTTCTGCATTTTTCCATAAGTCCGGTACTTTTTGTTCTTTGAGGCATTTTGAGTATAATTTTGCCAGTGTTTTATGTAACGTCCGACCACCAGCTTTTAGCATTTCGACAGTTACACTATCCTTTCCTGGAGCCTTGTCGTTCTTCATCAATTCTATAGCATTTGTTACTTCCTCCACTAGGATATCTGGCATTATATATTGTTCTTCCGTGGGTATTGTTGTCCCTGACTGGCTCTGATCTTCATATAACTGGGAATAAAACCTTCTGACAATCTCTAACATTTGGGTACGCGTCCTGCACACTGTGCCATCCTCACGCTTTAAAGCATATATTTGCGTTCTTTTGTTTCTCAGCTTCTGTTTAGCTTTGTTAATTCCTTTGTTTTCTTCCAGGGTTTTTTGCACTAGCTGCATATTGAATTGGCGCGTGTCCCCTCTGATACGTTTTCTTATAGTTTTGCAGAGCTCAGTGTACTCGACCCTGCCAAAAGGACTACCTGCATTTCTCATTGCTCGCCGTTTCTTCATTAAATCAATGGTCTCACTGGAGATTTTTGTTTGTTTGAGACATTTTTCCTCTGGTGCTATTGAAGCAGCCGTTTGAAGTACATTGTTGGCGATTTCTTCATATTGAACTGATATTTCCACCTCCTCTGGATCTTGTAACGCAGCAAACCGGTTTGACAAAGCAATCGCAAAATCGCTTCCTCTCTCCAGCAGTTTTCCAGAATCCACCTTGCCCTTCTTTGATCTTACCATTCTTCGTCGAGTAAACCCACCATTCGAATATATAAACTTTACACATTGCAGTTTTACAATAAATATTGGATATTACTGTCACTAATAAATAATATTACAAAGAAATTGAAATAAATATAAATATAACAGTATAATATTAAAGGTTTATCTCACAAGCGCAGTTTGCAGTTGTATAGCCATTCCAGTGCTTCATCGTTGAGGTCATTGATATCTTGCAAGGGGGCTCTGAAGCATATGTTGGGATATTCTAAAGCAATGTGGGCAATAGATTACTCTTCAGCGCCACATTTATCGCATCTCGGACTTTCCACGGCTCCCCATTGTAATTTGGTTGTTGGGTCCTGTACCAGATGGGAGTTTGTGCTGTTTCGTTCTCTCCATTGTGATACCCAGTGTTCATTGCAGTGGAAGTCTATCCGCAGGTGGGTGTCTAGACTAGATCTCTTTTGTTGGTGTTTAAGAGGAGTAGCGTAGGTGGGGATAGGAAGAGTGGGATTGGCATTATATTTATCAAACTGCGACTTTAGGGTAGCCAGGCGTCTGGTTTGAGGTGGCGCAATGTTGCTCAGCAGAACGGGCAGCCATTGAAGGGGGCTGGTTAGTATGGTTTCAGATATAGTTCTCGTTATCTGGTTTAGCTGCGTGTCAATGAGTTTCGTGTGCTATCAGCCCAGACAGGTGTACAGTATTCTGCTGTGCAGTGTACTAGTCTCAGCATTAGCGCCCCAACGTGGATTAGGTTAGTTTTAGTTTTAACCTTCGCAGATGGATTCGCCAGAATTTTCTTCAAGATAATTGTCCGATTCAAGATGACATCTAGATACTGGGGTAAGGGTTGTGCTTCAGATTGATCCCTTCCGACATGATTACGACACTTTGGTGGGCATCACGATCATTTAGGTGAAAGGCTGCGACTTCAGTTTTATTCGGGTTCGGATAGAGACCCCACTCTTTAAACTAAGTGATAATTGTCTGGAGATCTTATGACAGCGTGCTCTCAGTTTGGGCTAGGTTCAGGCCTTGCGTAGCGATCGCCATGTCATCTGCATACATGAATTTTTCAGCTGCAGTTTTTGGTATATGCGACACATAGATGTTGAATAGCAAGGGTGCTAATACAGAGCCTTGAGGTAGGCCATTTTTAAGGCTGGAGAAAGTGCTCGCCTTTCACTAGCATTTCTTTCATCATTTTCGTTCATTACAACTTGAGACGCAATTAGTTTTTATCTCCTCTTCAATTCTGAATTTTTTCGTCGCAAAAAGTGAACCATGGGCCGGAACAAATAGTAGGCCAACTAAGCAAGGTCGGCGCTATATGCTGAGTGAGAGAAAAGTTTAAAGTGTGTGATCTTGTGTTGCCTTGCTACAGAAGGAATGTTTTACGGTTAACCAAGGCTGGATATTTTTTAGCCAGAATTCCGTGTAATATGTTAATGTGTAAAGAGTACTGAATTTATCACTCTAGTATCATGCACTAATTTTAAATTAATTATTTCTTTAAAAATGTAATCAGCATTACCTTTTTGACAAACCCTTCTCGACTTGGTGGTGGAAGAGCTGGCACTACTTTATGTCATTAGGATTATTGAAAAGAGTTTTACACACTTCAACCCGACACATACTTGATACGACGACAGTTCATGAGAAATGTTTCTACAACCCTTTAGCATCAGTTATATGCTATTAAATACCGGTTAACTGTACTATGGGATGCTCCTAACACGGAAAGTTTCCTAGTGCTTGTTCTAGAATCTGCAGTCAGAGCTGCTGTTAAAACGTTGGCATTGACGAGACCGCATACAATCACATTTTCTCCTACCTTCAAGAGTTGGAATCCTCTCCCTCTTGGAACTTGGAGCCAGAGCTGAGCGGCGCAAATTGTTAGAGCGCTTTTTTAAAAATATTATCTGAAAATTGCCCTGATTTCGCGAATATTTTACTGATATTATTGATTTTGTTAAATTCGTGGACTGAATATTTCTCAGTCAAATCCCTGTAATACTGAAGAAGGAATGTTTATTTGTCTGAGGAGTGAAGTTTAACTTTTTATTTAGAAACAAAGGAAAAAAACGCAAATACTAACGCAAATAAACGCAAGATTTGGCATAATCTATTAATATCAGATGCAGGTGTTTGAGCAAGAACTGCAGTCTTTTAGCCAGATAATATTAATAAAATACGTGGGATAAAAACTGATTCATTCCCCTCGAGCAATTTCTGTTAAAGTTGTGAGCTTGATGATGATTGTTAATGATGATGATTCGATCCAGAGTCTTCACCTGTAATTTGGCGTAACTATAAAATTTACAATGGTGCGGATTCTGGACTGTGGAGAGTGAGCAACATATTTAGCGCTTAGCAGAGTGTCTATTAATCTGTAATAAATTTTAGTACCTCTAAAAAATGTTAAAAACATATCGTATAGTCTTAAAGAGGTAGCTTAGTTGTTTTTAGAAGTTGGAGTACTCCCTACTTATATGCTGGCGATGTCAGGATATATTATGGCTGTGACTGAAGTTCAGTTTTTTGTGAAAATGGTGACCTCCCCATTCTACTCAGGATATTCTCCGTTTCCAACTTTAGAAAATCTAAAAGTCTACCCAACACAAACATCACGTCAAAGATGTACTCTCATATTTTGGCGAGATCCACAACAGTTACCAATGACCACAGATATAATTGTTTACTGCATACCTTCATTTGATCCGCTCGTGTTCCTTTGGGAATGCTGGGTAACGTTTCACGCGAATTCCCTAGTAGAAGAATTTTAAACTCCATTATAAACAATCTAAGTAGTTTAGGATTTTCTGTTTTTTTTAAAGATTTTTTTTGCTGGTTTCTAAGCTCCATTATAAACAATCTAAGTAGTTAGGATTTTTTCTGTGGTTGTGTTAGAATCTTCGGCACTTTTCTCGTTATACATTTCAAGATTTCAGAATGGTATTTTTATGCCGCTTGAAACCGTTTACATTATATTCAAACTGTTCATACCAACTTTTTTTGTTGACTGCAAGTGTTTCTTCCGGTGTCGCCAATTCAAACCAGCTTTGTTGATCACTTTTTTGCATTTCAAATCGCTAACAATAATTTTACAGTGAGCTCACGTGCAGTTTTTCTTCAATTCCAATGTTTTCCTTTTATACCATTCAAATATAATCCACTGTCATCGCTTGATCCGGTGTCATCAAATCATTTGAAGGTACAATTGCACGGCTCGACCCAATTTCTGCAATTCAAGTGGCATGTAGAGTGGATTTTGAAATATCAAAGAGTTTCTTGTTAAATCTAATAAATGCACGGACATCGTCCTCAACAAATTTCAAACTCTTCAGTTCAAATTTTTGTTGGTACATTTTGATTTCAATGCCCTTTTTACCACCACAAAATTTTATTTAAATCACTTCACTATTTGCTGATTTACTGCCGTCAACAATTCCATTTGCTTCGTTGCTCTATTACATCCACAACACATTGTTTCTTTTTGGGTTTCCTTAGACTGACGATGAAAAGCTACTGCCACTTGTAATGGTGTCATGACGAATAAATAAAAGAGATGCAAAATTGCTTGACATTCTGGTAGTTTAAGCAGGTAGATAATATAAAGGGTTATCAAACTAGTACTATGTATTTTTGTAAAATGACAATAGCAGCCATTGTTTCTCTTATTTCCGACAAAATTGATGTTTGTGTTTAGTATTGCTTTTACAGTTACACAGTTACAAATAATGAATCTATTCGGGCTACGTTTCGCGCATTACGTGAAATTTATAATCAATATAATCCACTACAGAGCTTACTATTGGTAATTTAATTAAAAAAATGGCAGTGTTTGTGATGCCAAGAACACCAACCTTTCAAGAAACTTGAAACATCGAATTGAAAACATCGATACTATGAACGAAAGTGTGAATGAAAATCCAGAATAATCAATTACATGTTTCTCCCAAGAATTTGGGTTTCATTATGGCACTATATGGAATATTCATCATAAAGACTTGCACTTCAAGGCGTATAAAATTTAGTTAATCCAAGAACTTAAAAGATCATTCGATATAACTCCATTGGACTTTTTTCTCCGGGGTTATGACACATCACTGATTTATGCCAATGAACGACAAATACTCAGTAACCTTAAAACCAACATTATTCCTCTTATTGGTGAAATAAATTCCGACTTATGTGGCAATATGACCAAAAATTTAGCATTCAAAAAAAATCCACAGGCAGTCATTGACATGAAAATTTATGAGATGTTTACTTTATAGATACAGAGAGGGAGAATAAATTGCCGTTCCTCGACACTTAATACTAAAACACAACAACACATTAAAAACTATAGTTTACAGAAAACCTACAAATAGTTAGTTTATATGACAGAGCAAAACTTCTTTGTAACGACAGTTATACGCTACAAAATGAAACAAATCACCACATCAAAAACATTTTAATAAAAAACAATTATCCAAAAAAATTTCATAGATAAATCTTTTAAAACTTTTGATACTAGACAAAACGGACAACTTATTAATAACCAATAACAATAACTCTCAAACAATTAACCTCACCATTCATTACATGCGCGGTATTTTTGACCACAATTAAAAGAGTAGGAAAATAAATACAACATAAGAATTACATTTAAAAAACAAAAAATACTTTTAGATTCTATATCAACAAAACCCAAACCAAAGAAACACGCAGCAGAATACCAAAAATGTGGTTTATAAAATTCCCTGCGAATGTGGCAAATTTTTATATAGGTGAGACATCTAGACCGTTAGATGTTAGAATAAAAGAACATAAAAACCTTTCTTAGAAAGGGCGATTTTAATAAATCTAAAATTTGTCAAGACGCATGGGAAATCGAGACATAAAATCAATTGGAATAATTCCAAAACGGTATTAAAAAGAATCGGTAACAAAATACAGAAGATTAAAACAAACGCTATAATTAATTTAAATAAAAATAATTGTATTGTTATGCATTCCGTAGATTTAAATTCAATATGGTTCCTGATTCTAAAGAATACAATTTAAAACGTTTAAGTATTTCAATACATAATAATCACACAGTAAAGTAAACTTTTGGGGTTAGAGGCGCAAATCAGCAACTGAGGAGGCCTATTTAGCGACTAGACCTACAGCTTAACGTGGGTTCCGAACCACGGTCATCAGCTGCCGAAAACCCCGGTCAGCACCCCCCTTGGGCTATCAACCCTTTGGTTTTGTGCTTATCTGAAAATATCTCGAGAAGCCTACCTACTGGTGAGTGACCATCGTAGAATAACCTCTCAGAAGGCATCCCGGCCTTACCCAGCCTCGAACTGGGCGTAACTGAAGGGTGATTTCCTTGTCAGATTTTACACTCCCTACCTAGGAACATTAACAAGAATTTTAGAAAAACTTTTTTGTCTAGTACGGGATTCGAACCCGCTCTACATTAACTGCCGAACGGCAAGAAAGCTGATACCTTAACCACCACGGCTATTGTGGCTCCTAATCACACAGTAAACCTTACCTATATATATATATTTTTGGTAATATGTCACTGTCATGAAAAACTATTATTGTCAATGTATCATTGACATACAGAAAATATATTTACTTATTTCCATTATATATGGAAATTAATATAATTTATTTTAAGGCGGCAGCCTTACGATACGGCAGTTAATGTGGAGCGGGTTCGATTCCCGTTCTAGGCAAAAAAGTTTTTCTAAAAACAAAAAATTCTTGTGAATGTTTCTAGGTAAGAGTGTAAAATCTGACAAGGAATCACCCTCAGTCACGCCAGTTCGAGGCTGGTAAGGCCGCATGCCTTCTGAGAGGTGTTCTACGTTGGTCACTCGCCAGTCGGTAGGCTTCTCGAGATACTTTCGGTTAAGCACAAATCCAAGGGTTGTTAGCCCGAGGGGGGTGCTGACCGGGTTTTCAGTAGCTGATGACCGTGGTTCGGAACCCACGTTAAGCTGTAGGTCCAGTCGCTAAATAGCCTTTTCAGTTGCTGATGCGCCTCTAACTCCAAAACTTTACTTTTAGATTCGTTTTGAAAACGAGAAGACCTCCCGAAACGTTAACATTCAACAGTTTTATTGCTTTATTCAAAAGTAATTATTTTAGACATTTTTTGTATTTTTTTAAAATTTGGTTCTTTAGGTAAATTTATTACAAGAAGAAGGATCACTGAGAAATTTGTCTCCGATTTGTTTTTTACCCAGTGATTATTTAGATAAAAACAAATATTTTTCTTATTTTTTTGAGTTTTAGATCGTGGCGAAAAACCCAAAAAAAGAAAAAAATATATGAACACATAACAATTATCAACCATATGATTTTACTGTAATCAACACACAAATTGATATTTTAGGAATACAACTAAATGTTAATGGCACCTGCACCTGATTCATTTAATCACTAAGTGATTATTAGCTTTAGCAAGGCAATAAGCATATGAGACCGGATCGATAGATGGTTCCTACCTTTGATTATACGTAATTATCCATTATAAATCATCATCCAAGGTTAGTTAACTACCATTCTAACTAGTATCAGTGTCGATAAACAGTTAACTATTAGGGGATTTATGGTTAATCGGATCAAGCGGTGTGAAAAAATCCTTTTCAGTTCGAAACGATTA